>BCLF01000096.1:959626-1022706 GCA_001602275.1 Zoysia japonica
AGTCACCCCGAAGCCCGCGTCGCCGCACGTCTCGGTCTCTGCGTCGTCCGCGAGTCGTCGTCAGCCAGCGCCGAAGACTGCAGCCGCCCCAATCGAGCCCCGCGCGACGTCCTCCGGTCCGAAGGCAACCCCGCGCGATCCGTTGGTCCGTGTGGCGCGTGCCGTCCTGGTGCCAACTGCGTCGCTGTCAACTCGATCGCTGTCCTGATGTCTCGGTCGCTACTGGAGTGCGCTGGTCCCCGCCGTCCCAGCCGAGTTGATTCGCCTGCTGCCGTCTTCCGTCACTGCGCGTCATCGGTGTCTGACGCCCGACATCGTCCCTCTCCGGTCCCGGTTCTGCTCTTCGGTTTTTCCGATTTCCGATCTCCGACTTCCAATTTCGTGGTGAGAAATTCCTCTCTCTCTTTAATTTATTTTCCTTTCCGGTTAATTGTTAGATTAATTGCTAGTTTAATCTGCGATTAATTATTCAGCAATTAATTTAAATCTTTGTGATCTCGATTGTCTACAATTTTTGGGAATCTCGTTTGATCTCCGATTAATCTCGAAATTGGTCCGTTAATTTGTCTCGTCGCGATTATCGTGTAGGGTTGTTCCGAGAAACGTTTTGCGCGCATTTAGTCTAGTAGTTTTGATTTAGATTTAATTTCGGTTCTATTCTTTGTCGCGTAATTAGTGTCTAATCCCTTTTGTTCGTGTTGTGATTAGCTGCTGTCCCTGAGGAGGAGTTCTGCGAGCCCGATCAGTTCGACGATCCAGATCTCGACTTCGATCCCGATTTGCCAGGCAAGCCGCGTTCCTTGATCACTTTGTACCCAGCATTTTAAAGTACATGTTTTGTTTACAACCTTAATTTGCATGCCAACTATTTTAAAATGTGCTAGCAACATTCCTAAGCCGTGCCAATTTACTGTTCCACAAATATCAATCCTAGGACTGCTTTAATACATTTGTTTTACTTTTATGCTTAGCCATGCTTAGTCGTATTTATTTTCATCTCACACCTATCAATATAAAATGGAATTTGAGTTAAATGCTTTTAAACTGTGCTTCAAATGTGTGAGTATTGCAAATAACTATACATAACTATTTAGCGGGGGCAGGTTGGAGTATGAGGAGCTGGGGGACTTTTGGGAAGTCCCTGTGGGCGTACCTGTTGCTGGTACAACGGAAAGATCCGGGCTGGGATCTTTCCGTGAGACTTGTTGTTGGCGTTGAGGATGGAGATGGTGCCTGCCCCGGCAATTAAGGACCGAGTCCTTCGAGCCTTGTACGCTCAGTTGACAACCATGCACACCACGTTACCCTGTATGGGCAGTTGGCTTGATCTTGAAGCTTGCCGAGATTGGTTGTTTACCCGTGGGTTGGCGGTGTAGTGTTAGTGTGGTGTAGAGCTCTGACTCTCCACATGAGATCGAGATACCCCACCTGATTAGTGGTAGGCTCTTCACAACTTCAGGACCTGATTGCGTAGACTTTTGGGATCCTTATTCTGGAGGACGGATGACGCCAGTTAAAACTTGTGGACGGGTCTTATGTGTTTGTTGGGACTACGACGGTAGTTCCCGATGACGCTTCTCGTGGGTCCAGGTGCATAACCTCTGCAGAGTTTTAGTCGAGGCGCATTGTCACGTCTTTTTGGAAGGACACCCCTCTTGAGTTGTGCTCCTCGTTGAGTAGTTTTGTTTTTCTTCCTTCTCTCCTTTTTCAAAATGTTTTTGACTCCGGCCTTTGAGCTGTGGCCGAGTGTGAAGATTACATCGGCATTAAAATGAACCCTCGTTCGAGATAACGGAGATCTCTGCGGGGCAAGATAATAAAATTTGACAAGTTTAAAAATAAAGCTTTCTTGCATCTTTAAATAAAATAAATGTTTTAAACTTGCATTTAGCACTTGAGCCATGCCTTTACCCATGAAATCATTTGCATGCATACATTGTTGTTAGGTAGTACGCGGTTTGCTGAGTATTCGTACTCACGGTTTTCTAATTTGTTGTTTTAAGAGGATACGCTCAGCTTCGACTTCGACTACGTCTCTAACGGTCCGTGACGTCCGCTCCTGCGCTCAAGCTAGCCTGTGTGGAGGAGGTTCGCTATTGCTGCCGTGTTTATGCTTCCGCTGTTGCTTTTGCTGGATTCACGATAGTGATATATCTGCTCTGAGATATTTTCGGCCTGCGTGCCGATAGAACCCCTTTAGAGGATTTTATTCTAATAATTTCACTCTGATCTATTATTTTTTAATTTGTTTCTTGTTTAATATTTCTGTTATGGTTTCTTGATTGATCGCTTGTGATATCGTGATTGCCAAACTCTTGGGATCGGCAATGTCACGTGAGATCGGGACTTATCGAAAGGTAAGTGAAATCTCGGTCGTTACACAGGGCCTGAACACACATGTCAGTGGATACCATACATGAAAATGCGTCTCGAATATCATTCAACATATTTGCTTTCAACCCATATGAATAGTTTGTCCTTGGGTTCAACGCTACACCTGCACATATAGCAATAATTAGATATATAAAAATCATTAATGACATGCATAAGTAGTTTTGTTGGTAAACACATTTTATCTGAATTCATAAATGTGTCATTGCAAATATCATGCATCCGACGATTAATAATCTTCATGTACCTCTCGTACTTTCCATCATCATTGCGAAAAAAAGCTTGATACTCATTTTTAACATATGATACCTCATAAAAACTTTACTTAAGTTCGGGGTCTTATCTTGATCAGAAAACCGAAAGAATGCATACAATGGTTGCACGGTATCAACAATATACTTCATTGTGTCCCAACATGACATGATGGCTAGGCATGAGTGTGCATATCTTCACTCATAAGTGTTGAAAAATCGACTTTCTAAAAAACTTTGAGAACACATCCATGCCACAAACTTGTCCATCTGACGATGCATATTCTCAAGAAATATATAGTTGATGCCAAAACAGGTTGCATTCCATCTCACCAACTCACCACCAATAGCATGCGTCATCTTTAGCATCAAGTTGGTTGTATGTGTCACACAAGGTTGCTAGATAATATGATTGTACTTGTTCCTAAGGTGCTTGCACGCTTTTTGTAGTTAAAATCATTATCAGTAATAATCTGAACAATATGCTCTGAACCAATATCAATGCACACTTTATTGATTTTCTGCACAAGAACATGCCATCGATCAATATAACAGTAGTGCAAATAAATTGAATGATGACATGCAAGTAACTTATGAACATACCTTTAATATGAACCCTGCTGACTGGCTGTTCTTAGTAACATCACATGACTCATGAAAAAATATAACACCGTTACAATATATTATAAAATTTATCAAGCTCATCTCTGTTGGCTCAGTCTAAGAGTCACACATGATAAGTAACACCATGGGTCGGGTAGTCTACCTTAAATTTCTCGAATTGCTTCTTAATGTCTTCTTCGTTTTGATCAAAGTATGTGCCATCTATTTCTCTACTAGTTGGGCTCACCACGTCCTCATCTGCAAACATAATGAAACATGAACATACTGTAAACATAATAAAATAAATGAAATTAGCATACCCTATCTCTTGTCTTCTTGACAGTGCTAATAAAATACGGATTATCCGGCTTCCTACCAGAGATGGCTTGTATGTGAAAGAATTTAGACTATACCTTTTCATTTGCTGACTTTGCTAGCTTGTTCTTTGTCGTTCATGGACCAGTATCTATCCTGGTTTGAACATGTTCTCTGCCACTTGACTTTTATGACATTGAGCTTCTCATCATATCAAACAATCTCCCACCATTTTGAGAGGAACCACCACCACCTTGAGACGAACCACCTGCACCCGATGAACCACCTGCATCCGAGGAACCACCAACACATTGCTTGAACTGACCCCCATACATACGCTGTCGCTGCCGGAATTTTTACTCCTCTCTAGATAGCTTCATGGCAGGCTGCAGCTCTTCATCATCCTCCACATTCACATTGCCCTCACCTGCAACATCCTACTGTCTTAGGGCCTGTTTAGCTTGGTCCTTCCACCGCTCGACGTTCTTATCAAGCTTCCAACAGAAGTAGTCCCGCACATCGAGAGGAGCGTGAGCAACCCACCACATTGCTGCTACGATGTGCCAAATGTTGCTTGAATCTCGTGGCACCACTCTCTCTCTTCACGCTCTTACAATATTGCAATGGAACTCGGAGTACATGTTGTCCCCGTGTTACCAAACCGAATCCGATTGATCTACAGTACTATATTTAAAAAAACAATGAAAATAAGCAATTATTTTGTACAACTATGAAGCAAATGAGCCAACATTTGAGAAAAATCAACTAAACCCTAACCTCACCTCGTCTGCCTCAGCTAACCCAGTACCCGACCTAATCGAGCGGCTAACCGCACTAGCTGGCCGGTAAGCCGGTCCCTCGGCTTCACCCTCACGGGCGCGTGTTCGCGCTCGGCTAACCGTCGAAACTAAGCGGCTTTCTGCGATTACCACGCGGTTTGCCGCTACCTGATGTGGACCGCGCAACTGGGCGGCTAGCCGGCGATTTCGCTCGGTTCACCGGCTTTCGACGATGGCTTCTGCTGGCGCGGCGGCGAACGACGGGCGGCAGAGAGCAGAGAGACGAGTGAAGAAGGAATATGTGGCTCTGGTGCTCACGGGAGAGGATAGACCTCCTTTTCATTTTCTTCATTCAATCTTCTTTAATTTTTTTTCACACTTAAATCTTCGATTTTTTACAAACAAATTCCACCACAATTCGATATTTTTTATTTTAAAATCTGTCAAATTTTCAAAATTCAAAAAAATTAAATTTGAAAACCGAACCGATCTGGTTTGGATCCGTTTAACCAATTTTGATCGGTTTTGTAAACCTTGCTCACGGGAAGGAAGGAACCAGAACACGATCACCCCGCACGCATCTGGACGCAGAACCGGATCGAGCACCACGCATGTCTCCCAGGTACCAAGGGGCGACAATGGCCGTCACGTCGCCGGGCCGGACGACGATGGCGACGGCGGCGGTTTTTTCTACGGAGTACTCCGCAGGGAGTAGTAGCACCACAAGCATGTGCCAGTGGCACCAAGGAAAAGAGATGCGGACAACTCCGTCGACGCTGACGCTGGTGCGCACGAGTGCATGACGTCCCTTCTCTTTCTCGTCCTGAAGCCAGTTTAATATCGGAGGAGGGACAAAGCTTCTGCGCCTTGCTTTTCTGCTCCTTCAATTCCAAGATCAACTCGATCTTGTTGACGCTACTAATGTTAATTACTAGGTTCGTACGTACATTACGTACAGTATGAAAATGAGCCTGACGTCTTTGGTGACATGCAGCTACGAGTAGATGCATTCCGTATTGACTTGAGTAACACTTGAAGGAATATAATATGTTCCACTTGTTATACACTGTCAATAAGAACACCTGCGTCGTTTTCTAGTTTTCGACACATCTGACGCTACTCTGACGGCGAAGGAGGCTCCTGCTCCTGCTCTGCGACTGTTTGTTTACATCGCCCTTGCGGTTGAGAAATCGCTCTGAACAAGTACTTCAGCCAGTATTATTTTCTCTGTGACTTGCTATCTTCCTTGTTCAGTGATTTTATAGGAAACAACATGAATAATTTGCGGTACTAAAGTTATTATTAAGACTCGGTGTCACATATACAATTATTATTTTCCGGATTGGAGGGCCCGTGACTTTGCAGAAGTGACGAGTTGCCACGCCCACTATCAACTGAAAAGAGTTTTATTCCTGTCAAATCGTTGGCTAACCTCCATCCACCCTAGACCCTTCAAACTACTAGTACAACTTCTAGAGAGAAAAAAAAAACACTGACTAAGTGATCGTGATGTCAGTCTAAATGCTTCTTTTTTTTTTGTGAACGAAGTCTAAATGCTTCGAGTTGCAGCTTGAGTGGTTTTTTAAAGTCATCAAGTTCTAGTTGCAGCTTATCTATCGTGGTCTGGTGCCGTCATGCACATCAATCACCGTGACATGCGCACCACCATCACATTTTGGCTTGTGCGACATTTATCGAATCCCGTCCACGGGAGTTCTCCAGCGGCTCAAGGGGCCACACGTTTAAAACGTTCAAGTCTTGCGCCACGCCTGTCACGCCACCGATGTACGATATGTGTCGCTCGGCTTTTCATAGGGTGACTGAGCTGCTATTCTGCAAAAAAAAAAAAGAAATCTCTAATTAGTTTTATAAATTTTATAAAAAATAATGTTATTAATAAAAAAAATCCCTGCTTAACGTTACCTTGACGGCCGTGTTATTGTGCTCGATGGCCCACGAACACCCACCCCACGAGCCCGTTCTCTGACTGGCCCGCTACCACCGAGGCCCATCAGCCTCTTTTAGCCGGTAGTATAATACCCTCGCCCTCTCCACGGGGATCTCCCCTCTTCCTCTCCCGGCGGCGCCTTCCTAGGGTTCAAGCTCCCCACGCCCAGCTCTCCGGCGGCGCGACGCAGCACCGGAAACTCATCCCACTCAGGCCGTGAGGCGGCGGCGGCGGCGAAGCCCAAGGTGAGCCGCGAGCTCGACCCGCTCCTCGCTCCCTCTGTGATCCCTGTAGTTTACACGATTTTGGTCGCTCAGCCGTTCGCTGATTGGGCTCAAGTTTATTCTTTTTGCTGTATATGGGGCCATCGGATCGGTGGACCTGTTCCGTGAAAGTTGCAGCAGCTGAATCTCGTGTTTAGCATGTCGTATCTTAATGTGTGGTGTTATTTGAAGGTCTTGAACCGAGCGGATCTGGCGCTTGTCTGTTTATTCGTTCTCTGCTAAGCGTAGTGTCACTTGTTAGACGTGAGCTGCTGTCTGGCGATTAGTGGCCACGGGGTTGGGATTATGTCGATCGAACTCTAACCACATTGTGGTATATATCTCTGACAAAGCTGAGAAAAGTTGATGCTTTCCAAAACCCTGGCAAGTTGAACATGACAAATTGGCTGGTCGTCATGTTTCTGCCACCTTCAAGTGGATTCTTCGTAACAGTTCCATGTCTTGGTGGTGATCATTTCATCAAATAGTTGGATGTCCGAATGGATGCGTTGAGATATGTTTTCATGTCAGAATGGATGTGTATGATCCGTTTGGTATTCGTCATTTGCATATTATGTTTGTGCTCGTACAGAGCCCACTGCCAATAGTTGCGTCTAAAGATTTTCTTTAGAAATTACTAGTAGTCTTGTTTGGCTGTTCATTATGTTTATTTTATTGCTGTGCGCTTCCCTGGTGCCTAACGGTAAATCATGATGATGCACTGTATGATTGTGCAACCACATGGTATCTAGCTTCTGGTCTTCTAGATATATGTTAGCTTAGTGATGCTGGTAGTTTTATTTCCTTGTATTGTGGTAGCTTCTCTGCTTGTTCACTATTCAGTAGCTAGTCTAAGCACCTAGTTTGTGAACTTCTGAGGCGCATCGTAATTCAGTCTTGTGGATCACTATAACAGTTTAATGTTACTACCTCTGTTAAGTGTTACCTTTCATTTTAACTTCTACTCAAGTATGAACCTTGCTGCTGTTTTCATTTATGTTTTATCTTTTGTTTCTGTCTATGTAATCCTTTTTATCTTGTAACAAATGGTTGTCTTACAAGTCCATTGTACTGTCCTTGCAGGATAAGCAAGGATGGTGAGGGTCAGCGTCCTTAACGATGCTCTGAAGAGTATGTACAACGCAGAGAAGCGTGGGAAGAGACAAGTCATGATCCGCCCCTCTTCCAAAGTGATCATCAAGTTCCTTATTGTCATGCAGCGCCACGGTTAGCTCTCGTCCACTTGTAAAATTTATTGCTATTTGGCGTGAATTATGGGTTTGTGATTGCTGATCCTTTCTGTAGGCTACATTGGCGAGTTTGAGTACGTCGATGACCACCGAGCTGGTAAGATTGTGGTTGAATTGAACGGCAGACTCAACAAGTGCGGGGTGATCAGTCCTCGTTTTGACGTTGGCGTGAAGGAGATTGAGGGCTGGACTGCCAGGCTGCTTCCTTCCCGTCAGGTCTGTATCTTCACCATTCTAAATTTTCCTGGCAACAAGAATATTCTGAGGCTCTGCTGCATGGTGCAGTTTCATCCCATATTAATTTAATCGTTTTTCTTTGCCGGATTACTCAGTTTGGATACATCGTCCTGACAACCTCTGCTGGCATCATGGACCATGAGGAAGCTCGCAGGAAGAACGTCGGTGGCAAAGTTCTGGGCTTCTTTTACTGAATGGAAATTTTGTGAAAGGAATTTGAATTGCTGTAGTAGGCCATTTATCATATGTATTGGATCCTGCCCACTCATGTTAATTACCGGATGCACTTGGAGGGATATTGAGCCTTTTTTGTAGTTGTGCTGAATTATGCTTTTGCGATAATGAATGATATTATGTGCGGAGCTTTCTTTCATCTATTGGCTGTTATCGAAGTTGCCTGATTTGTAACAGTGGGCGCCGACTGCAGACAAACAAATAAAACATGGACATTGCATTGGGTTCGAACGCACAGCAGCAGCTCCCAACAAAAGACTATCCAAGCCACTTTTACCGTGACACAATTAATAGAAACCCACACATGTCACGTTCAAGGACTTTCGATGGCCAAAATTGTACTGTATTTACTTTGCTGTGGTGACATCACTCTAGCATTCGCGAGATGGATCATGAACTGCCTACTGTTTCTGCAAGTTCTTACAAGTCCCAGCCAAGGGAGTTCAGCATAGACCATCTCCTGTTCTATTCGAATCACACTGTACTTCCTGTTCTATCCGAATCCTACTCCGCAGATCGTTGTGCAATTTGAACTACAACCTACAAGACTGTACCTAAGAGCTAGTAACAAGCATTGTTTCTCTTTCGCTATGCAGGACAGGTATCTCGGACCAGTTCGCCATTTGGGTCACTCGAGTTCACCTCAGGGGTTGTGATCGAGCTGTCAGAATTCGGATCAATCTTTCAAGTTCTTCACTTTTGTATCGAGGCCATTCACGCTTTCAGTCACATTGATTGGTGCAAGGGACAATTCTATGCCATTCACTGCGGTCTCTGAACTCTCAGTAGCATGAATCTCGCTGCAACAATTAAGAAAACTTGTAAGATCACCATGTGATAGAATGAAAATACAAAAAGACTTTTATTCAAAGGGGATTTTTTATATCAATATAGAGGATCATTGCAAATATAGGAAACATCTAAGTACATACTCCTATGAAACTAGCAACACAGATGCATGTTTAACTATGATTTTTTGGAAGGTCAAACTTCATTACTACAAAAAAACATTTTGCATGTACATTATGAATAACCATAAAAAATAGACACAAAAATTGATAACGCCTAATTTTCATCTGCTGAAAATCTGAAAAAAAAAGGTTAATATTTCAACCCGGCTCATCTGTTAAACACTAATATTATGCTGCTCAGTTATTCCAGCAAGTGCAAAATATTGATCGATAACTTAACCTGTTGATGTACAAGTAGAAGCGTTGCCTAACTAATAGAATTTAACAAAATCAGCCAATCAAAACAGGATAAGGATAGGTATCGAGGTAACTCCGGACGAGGCATGTGGGAAGTAGTAAAACAGAACAAAACCAGAACACTTACCTTTCTTCATTATTCTCAGTGAGCTTCAGGGCCCCATCTGTGCCATCCTTAATGAATATTGCATCAACATCAGCAGTGCTGATAGCAGCTGCTTTCTGATCTTCAGTCATGCATTGCTTTAGTTCTCTCTCCATGTTCTTCACTTTTGTATATAGATCGTTCACGTTTTCAGTTACACTGATTGGTGCAAGGGACAATTCTAAGCCGTTCACCTCAGTCTCTGAACTCTCAGTAGCATGAAACTCACTGCGACAATTAAGAAAACTAGAAAGATTAGTAGATCACCATGTGAAAAAATGATAGAGAGCAAAAAGGACACTTAGTCAAAGGGATTAGATTATTGCATATAATCTAGGAAACGTCTAAGTGTATATGAAACTAGCAGCAGGTTGTGGCAGGGTCTGATACTCTCGACGATGTATCAACACAGTGAGCTCATGTTTAACTATGATTTGTAAGTGGCATTTGAAGGTCAAACTTCGTTACGAACAACCATTTTGCATACACAATATGAAGAACCATAAAAAATAGACAGTAGCAATAGACACAAAAATTAATAATGACAAAATTTTTCATCTGCTAAAAATCTTAAAAAAAGAGAGTAATATTTCAGTCCGGCTCATCTGTTAGATATCAGACGACTTGACTGTATTTGTCTGGTGAACCTTACTGCTAGGACATTAAACCTAGCTGCCTGTGGATTTCCAATATGTCCTTTTCTTTTATTGTGGATTTAATAAATGATGCTGAATGATTCGAATTAATACACAATTTTAAATTAGCACCAATGTCAGATACTAGATGCTGATATTGGCAGAGGAGACCACATTCCAAAAGCAAAATGAGGGATTCCTTTAAAATTATCTGCAATATGTCTAAACAAGGTACAATTAAACATATATGAATATATCAATGTCGAATACAATTTTTATTTATTTCATTTATTTATGAACCTGGAACAGTATTCACTCTATAAATGCTGCAGCAAGGAAAGTTGATTTTTTTTTTTCAACCAGTGGGACAACATGCACTTCGTACAGAAAATATAACCATTAAGTTATGAATAGGCACCACAGGACAAAAGAAAATATATTGTACGAAACACCCCTTAAACACTAATATTATGCTGCTCAATTATTCCACCTGGTGCACAATATTGATCAATAACATAACCTGTTGATGTATAAGTAGAAGTGTTGCCGAACTGATAGAAATTTAACAAAATCAATCAATCAAAACAGGATAAGGATAGAAATCGAGGTAACTCCGTATGAGGCAAGTGGGAAGTAGTACAACATAATCAAACCAGAACACTTACCTATCTACATGACTCTCAGTGAGCTTCAGGGCCTCATCTGTGTCATCCTTCTTAATGAATATTGCATCAACATCAGCAGTGCTGATAGCAGCTGCTCTCTGATCTTCAGTCATGCATTGCTTCAGCTCTCTCTCCATGTTCTGCACTTTTGTATATAGGTCATTCACGTTTTCAGTCCCACTGATTGGTGCAAGGGACAATTCTAAGCCATCCACCTCAGTCTTTGAAGTCTCAGTAGCATGAATCTCACTCCATCAATTAAGAAAACTAGTAAGATCACCATGTGAAAATTGATAGAGAGCAAAAGGACACTTAGTCAAAGGGATTTTTTTCTATTTAATATAGAGGATTAAATTATTGCATATAATCTAGGAAATATCTAATTATATATGAAACTAGCAGCACGATTGTGGCAGGGTCTGATACTCTCGACGATTGTATCAATACAGTGAGCTCATGTTTAACTATGATTGCAAGTGGCTTTTGGAGGTCATCATTACAAACAACCATTTTGTATACACATTATGAAGAACCATAAATAATAGACAGTAGCAACAGAGACAAAGAAAAAATAATGCCTAATTTTTCATCTGCTGAAAATCTGAAAAAAAAAGAGTAATATTTCAGTCCGGCTCATTTGTTAGATATCAGACATCTTGACTGTATTTGTCTTGTGAACCTTACTGCTAAGAAATTAAACTTAGTTACCTGTGGATTTCCAATATGTCCTTTTCTTTTTTTGTGGATTTAATTTTTTATAATGAGGCTGCAAGTTTGAATGAATACACAGTTTTGAATCAGCGCCAATGTCAGATAAGATGCTGATATTGGCAGAGATCACATTAGAGCATTTTCAACAAGTACTTTAAATTTGACTACCTAAATTCATGTTTAGGTTGTTGGTAAATTAGTATTGGTAGCTATAAAAGTTCTCATGGTACCAATAGTATAGGTATTACCTATTGGGTACCCACATTTAGCTACCTAGAAACTTGGAATTAGTAGTAGTTAAATTTAAGGTACTCAATTAGGTTACTGTTGGAGACGTGTTTTTACTAGTGACACCTATATTTGTATTTAGATACTATGTTTAAGTATCTATTGGAGTTGCTCTTACAACCGCAATATGAAGAATCACTTTGAAATTAGCTGTAATATGTCTAAACATGTACAATTTAACATATATGAATACATCAATGTTGAATTCAAAATTTCCCATTTATTTAACTTATGAACCTCGAACAGTATTTGATCTTTATAAATGCTGCAGCAAGGAAATTGGATTTATTTCAACCAGTTCAACAACATGCACTTTGTAGTACAGAAAATATTACCATAAAGAATAGGCACCGGAGGACAAAATGTTGTACGAAATACCCCCCCTTAAATTATGCTTTTCAATTATTCCATGAAGTTTACAATATTGATGGATAACATAACTTCTTGATGTACAAGTAGAAGTGTTGTCGAACTAATAGAGATTTAACAAAATCAATCAATCAAAACAGGATAAGGATGGGCATTGAGGTAACTCCATATAAGGCATGTAGGAAGTAGTAAAACAGAATAAAATCAGAACACTTTTACCTTTCTTCATGACTCCAAGTGAACTTCAGGGGCTCATCTGTGTCATCCTTCTTAGTGAATATTGTATCGATATCAGCAGTATTGATAGCAGCTGCTTTCTGATCTTCGGTCATGCATTTCTTCAGTTCTCTCTGCAGAGATGATTACCAGTAGGACAATATGAGCAGAGAGCTTACAACTGAGCATACACAAGCAGATGCAGTGATAACGATTAACGAACCCATAGGAATGCTCTTGCAAGTGTCATGATGAATGCTCGATAATCTAGGAGAGAAGCTTCGAGAAAGTCGAGCCACAATTCATTGATTTCAGGAAGAGCCTCAGCAAACTGCAATGCAACAGCATCAGTCTCCGTTACAACTACCAAAATACAAGAAAGCATCAATAGAATGTCACGCCGGGTAGCAAAATAATCAAACCTCAGGAGCAGATTTGTCAGCAGGAAGGGTCTTCATTTTCTCCTTAATGCGCTCAAGAAACATATTTCCCTGCTGGCGCCTCAATTGTCGAACCTCATAATATGGCTTTGGTCGAAGTCCACTTGAAGGTGCATAAAACAACCATTTGAATGCATCGCTCCTCCTGTCGAACGTGACCACATCTTTCTGGTCTGAATCTTGAGAAAGAGACATCCCATCCAGAGAACTATCCTTTACCTTCTCACTGAACTTTGGATCCACAATTGACTGCAGCCGCGGCAAGACTGCCCTGGGGTGCTTGCTGCACATGTGTGACAATAGCAATCCGGGGTCCAGAAACTTCTTGCTATCACAAATGGGGCAAATCCAGAAACACCAAGACCCTTTCGCCTTCACAAAGCTCAGCACATCAGATAAGGTGATCGAAGACAACGAATCAATCTTGCTGTATTCATCCTGTAGCACATCGAGCCTCACGGACAGGAAGGCCTCCTGCCTCTCGCTGGTCATGGAGCTCCAGTAATCGTTAGCCAGAAACAGGATCCTGTTGATCAGCTCGTGAAACTCGGCGGCCAGCGCCACCAGTCTCGCGCCGTGGTTCTCTCCGCTGATTGATCCAGGCGGAATGCAGTCGTTCTGCGGGTCATCGGGATCCTTCATGTCGAGCGCGCGGCGGCACTCCTTCTCGGCGTCGTCGTACTCGCCCAGGACGTAGAGGAGCTTCGCGCGGAAGCAGGCGATCACGGGCGACCTGTTGAAGAACAGCGCCGCGCGCTTGGCCAAGGTTTGGGTCCGGCGAAGGAACGGCCTCTTGTCGATGGACGCGTCGAGGCCGCGCACGAACTCCAGGTCCATGTAGACGTTGAGGTACTGCGCGCGCGCCAGGTTCGGGAAGCTCTCGGCGACGCGCTTCCCCTGCTTGCGCCCCTCCGCGGCGCCGTGCTGCCTGGCGGCGTCCAGCACCCGCTCGACCGCGAGGGGAACAAGCTCCTGGACCGTCATGCACTCGTACGCGAGGCGGGCGCGGCCCCTGGCTTCCTGCACCCTCTCCGCCGCGGTGGTCTCCAGCTTCTCCTCGATAATGCCGTAGGCGGCGTTGTTCTCGGCCGGGTCGGAGGGGCAGGGGACACTCATCGCACGGCGGAACTCGGCCTCCGCTTCGCCGTACATCTTCGAGACGTAGAACACGTCGCCGAGCGAGGCGGCGACGTCGACGCAGTCGGGCGCGAGGCGCCGGGCCTCCGTGAGCGCGTCGCGGGCGACGCGCAGGTGCGCTTCCGACGTCTCTTTCCTGGCGTCCTCGCTGAGGTCGTCCGCGTTCGCAGCGTGGACGGCGGCCGCGTAGCGGAGGTCGGCGACGACGCGGTGCGCGATCGCGGACTCCGGGTGCGCGGCCGCCAGCGCGTCCGCGCGGGCCAGCGTCTCGTCCATGGCGTCCTCGAGCAGCAGCGCCCTGGCCGCCGCGCGGACGTCGGTGTCCCCCATTGGAGCGGGGCGCGCACGCTCGCGAGGTGTTCGGGGGAATGCCGCCGCGCCGGTGGGACGGGGCGCTGGGCCTCGGCGGTCGGAGCGGTTTGGGTTTTGCGAGGAGGCGTCGGGGAACGGAACGTGGCTTTATAGTGACGTCGTGGAGAGCACGGTGATGGGCCCAGGCCGGCGGTGGCTGCCGCGGTGACGCCATCTTGGGGTCGACTTACCAGACTCGTGGGGCTGGGCCCGGCACCGGCAGGGCCTCTTAGGCCCACATGTAAGTTAAAAGCTCGTATCACTTTTAAGGCAACTTTGGCAGAGTTTTAGCCTCTGATTCTCATGCAAAACAAGCTGTGTCCAATGCTATTTTTCATTAGAAGTGATTCTTGTTTAATTCTGTAAAGTGATTATTTAAAATAAATTAAGAGGCTAAGAGCTGAAAAAAGTAGCTCATCTAAATTCTGTGAAGTGATTTTTTGTCCTGATTTTAAAAGTTTATCATAGAGAATAAAAAAAAACATTTTCAACCATATAATCACTCCACGTTAGAATGAGAAGTGAATCTAAAGAATCAGGAGCTGAGAGCTCTGCCAAAGAGTGCTTAGCCTATGATGTCAAAACAAGTAAGGCTGAAAACCGTCGGAAAAATACTTCAACCATTTTCACTCTAATATTTACAACACTGGACGAAAACAAAAACGAAAAAGGCAGAAACAGAAACGAACGGATAAATATGAAATTCAAAAATAAAACAAAACTGTCGGTAACCGAAAAAGATGTCGAAAGTATGAATAAAATAAATATCAAACATTCGCTATATGGTCCAAATCTTATGATATATATAATACAAGTTACAATTAAATTTACAACATATCTCAACAATATAAACCAATTAGAGGTTGTTTGTTTCATAACTTTTATTTTTTGTAAACCATTTTCAAATGAGATCTTAATACCGTATTTAGAGAAAACTGTAAAAAACAGAAAAATTTCGTTAAAAACAGAATTCCGCTGAAACAGTAAAAAAAGGCTATACTGTTTTGTTACCGATTTTATTTTGCTCCACCTATTTAAAAATAATACGAAAAAACGATAAATAAAACGCAGTCGAAACGAGAAATTTTCGTACTGTTTCAGCCCTACAAACAGGCGGCCTGGCCTGGCACGAAATAGGCCGGCCCATTTAAATTGGTGCCGGCCCGGCATGCATCATTGACGGGCCGTGCCGTTCCGGCCTACGGGCTCGCGCGTCGGCAGTGGCATGGCACGAAGTTTCGTAAGCGTACCGGGCCAGCCCGTTAGGCACGCCGGCCCATTAAAGCCACGCCTCCCCACACCGAGTCACCGACCCTCGTCTGCTCCCAACACAAGCCGCCCTCAGCTCCGTCGGCTCGGCGGCGTCAGCGCTCCCCGCGCAGCTCCTCTCCGACCCTGCCTCTCCCTCCGCTTCGCTGTTTACGGCGCCGCCGTCGAGACGCAGAGGATTCGGCCCCACCACCGCCGCACCGCCTGCTCGAACCGAGGAGGTGAAGGCACCAGCGCTCGCGGGCGCCGCGACAGCCAAAGCGTCCGCGCAGCCTGTCCTCGTCACATTCCCGTGCAACGCCACAGCAGCGCCACAAGTTCCCGAGACGTGGAGGCAGGCTCGGTCACTCGCGCCGCGGCCAGCGCCTCCTCAGGTGAGAGCCGAGCTCTCCTCCCCCATCCTCTAGAGAATCCTCTTTTGTTCCTTTTGTAGTGACATTTAGCTGGACATCACCGGTGATGGGTCGATCCCTTCGCGAGGGCGCGAGGGTGGGAGAAGGGGCAGGACGACAACTCAATAGAACGGGACCTCAGGAAATAGGCCAATCGGGGATGATATATGGTGTGTGTCTGTATTGGGGGGGTGGTGGTGGGGGGGGGGGGGGGGGGGGGGATTTCAGCTCTCCGAGAAGAGATCTCACTTCGGGCATTAGATACGGCGGCTGCCCTAACTCGCCCTATGCTTGATCCGCCTCTGCGTGTGAGGCCTTGTTATTATGCATCTTTTTAAAAGCCGTAGAAGTTATCTAGCTCCTGCCATCTTTGTACTTTTTTGCTAGTTGCTAAAGGTTGTTGAAATGGAGCCTCGAACTGCTTCTCCAACCTATTTGAGTGTTTGGAATCAGGTGGTTACATAGATCACGGTGGATGATAAGTATTCGTGTCAAATTTGAATGAAATCATGTCTCAATAAAAAGGCTTATTGACCTCATCAAAACTTGAACGAAAGCACAGTTGTAGGATAGAATGATGTATTTGTTACGCTGCACTAGAGTCTAAGCATTTATGTAGTATTATCTTTTGTTGGTTTGTTACCCTTTGTTCTGACAGCATATTGATGCATGGACAGGCTAATGCTGCAAAATGGCTCAACCTTCTGTTATTCTTGCAACTGCAAGCTATGATCACACAATCAGATTTTGGGAAGCCAAGAGTGGTCGCTGTTATCGCACTATTCAGTATCCAGACTCTGTAAGTATTAGCACTGGATTTGGTTCGTAGTGCTTGTTTTATTTTGTCTTGCAAATTTATCTCCATGTGATTACAACAAATATAAATTAATGGATGAAAACATATATTACAGCCAGTTTACCAGGAAGATTGTAGCTGTTTTGTTTAGCAGCAATCTTACATGCCTTATGTCTGTTGTAACATATCCTCTGCAGCAAGTTAACCGCCTTGAGATAACCCCGGACAAGCATTTCTTAGCTGCTGCTGGCAACCCTCATATCCGCCTTTTTGATGTTAACTCAAATAGTCCTCAACCGGTATGCATACATGTTTATGGCAGCAATCAGTATGGACCATTGTTTTCCTAATTAATGAGAAATATTCGTAGCAGGTAATTAGCTATGATTCACATACTAGTAATGTCATGGCTGTGGGGTTCCACTGTGATGGTAACTGGATGTACTCAGGTTCTGAGGATGGTACTGTGAGAATCTGGGATTTACGGTGAGTTTTACAACCAAACATCTTGTCTGCTTTTTTTCTTGTTTCTCGAGTGGATAGGACGGCTATGTTTAATCTTATATATTTGATATTGAACTATGCTGTTTGTACATGTATGGTTCCAGGACTGCTACATGTCAGAGAGAATATGAAAGTCGTGCAGCTGTCAACACTGTAGTCCTACACCCAAATCAGGTCATAAATTTCCTTTTTTTTTTTGTGTGTGTTGTCGACTTATTGTAAATTAATGTTCCAAGTGCAACCTATGATATTTTATATTTGGTTACAATTTTTTGTGCATTGAGAATTGATTGAATGCTCTATCACCTCTGAAATAGAAATATTCGTTCATGGAACAACCTACAGTACACGATGACACTGTATTTTTTCTCTCTTCATTCAGAGCTTTTAAAAATATTGTTGTTGACGATGTTAAAATTAACAATGATGGAGGTGGACTTTTATATGACAAATATTCACTGTAAACTCCTTGGTTTGCTTCGCTTGCATTAGGTATTGCTAGTGACATTTAGATGGAATTGTTACAGTCCAGTTTTTTGTTGCTATTCATTGTTGTGTGCGTGATGTTAATTTTTACGTTAATCTTTACTAATTCTGCCACGATTTTGTTGTTATGGAAATATTTGATTTTATGTTCCAGTTAGTTGCTTTTACAAAGTAATACAGCAGTATAGCACAGCACCACAACCAAGTCCCAAGTGTTTTTAGAAAGTTCATTACAATTTCAAATTGATCAAGGTTCCTACATGCTTCTTTAAGTTTCCTGTTGAATTTCATTTGCCTATATTGTCAACTAAATAGGAGTACTAGTTATTTGTGTTTCCAGCCTGGATGGATGACCTGGATAATTTTTGTTTTTGTATTTTGCCCATATCACTTCTGTTCATTTGTTTCAAATTTAATAACTTTTTATCTCAATTTTGCAGAAAGAACTAATATCTGGTGATCAGAATGGAAACATACGTGTGTGGGATTTAGCTGCAAATTCATGCAGCTGTGAGTTGGTAAGTCACATTCCAATTGTTGTGGTACCATTGTGGAAAGAGACAATTGGAAAAAGGCAAAATAGAAAGACACACTTGATGTGTGGTTCCATATATCTAATCAGGTACCAGAGGTCGATACTGCTGTAAGATCTTTGACAGTCATGTGGGATGGGAGTATGGTGGTTGCTGCAAATAACCGTGGGACATGTTATGTTTGGCGCCTGCTTAAGGGTACTCAGGTCGGTCATTTCAACCTACCTATCCTGAGAAGATTCATGATTTCTGGATCTTGAAATTGATGGATTCCCTTAATGCAGACAATTACCTGCTTTGAACCTCTCCACAAACTGCAAGCACACGATGGCTACATTCTGAAGTGCTTGCTTTCACCAGAATTTTGTGACCCTAACAGGTATCATGATGGTCTAAATGACTCACAGTATTCCTGTTTTGAATATTGCATCCCAGCTGTTACTTTGACAAAATGCATTTGGTGAATCTATTAGCCCAGTAACAGTCCAGTCGTGAAGCACAAGTTTCATACTGTACATGCAAGCGTTGCATCCCAGTAATATAGTTCTGTATTACTTACTTTTTCTTGACTTATGTAATATATCTGGGACTGTTTGTAGGTATCTAGCCACAGCATCATCCGATCACACTGTCAAGATTTGGAATGTTGATGGCTTCAAGCTGGAAAGAACATTAGTTGGTAATGCCCTGACTTCTGTTTTATCCAACTTTCTGAAAACTCATGTTCAATTTCTAAAATGGTGTCTGAAACTTTGAGCAATCAACTTCTCAGGCCATCAACGCTGGGTTTGGGACTGTGTCTTCTCGGTAGACGGCGCCTATATGATCACTGGTATGGTCTACACAGTTTATAATCGCACCGTTATCAACAAACAATTCGTGAGCTAACCAAAGAAATTGTTGCTCTCTTTTGCAGCTTCTTCAGATAACACCGCGAGATTATGGACGATGGCAACAGGAGAGTCCATCAGGGTTTACCAGGGACATCATAAGGCAACCACATGCTGCGCTCTTCATGACGGGGCTGAATCAGCGCCCGCATAGGCAGGCTGCGACTCACTGCACTCTGTAAATACTGCGTGATTTTTCTTTCAGCGCGCTGCCCATGCGACTCGTCGTGAACAGAATTTTTAACGTTCAGTTGCTGTTGTAACACTGACGCACTAGCTGTATTTGCAGCGCGTCGGTGGGGTTCTGTACAATACAAATAATTTGCATCCTGTTGGTGGATATTTTTCCACAGAACGTCGCTCATCTATTTTACAAGTCATTATTTTATATCTTTTTGGTCGTAAGAAATTCAGCACGGCAAATTAAGCTCGTGCTTCTGCGTTGGATAAATTTCTGAACTGGTAGTAACTGCACTTCATAGGAGAGCAGTAACAACACTGAAACACTACGCTACACATTTGTGCACGCCAAAATGCTCAACCGTGACTCAATGACACCCTTGAGCTTGCAGACCCAATGCTGCCAGCCATGCGCGCTCCACCCCGGCAACCAACCAGCATCAGCGTCGTCCAGCTCGATCCCTCTGCAGGAGCCTGCCCAACCGGCCGGCCGGGTCAAGGGGCGTTGCGCTCCTGCTCCGGCCGCCTCGGGCTGCCGCCGTGGTGGTGCAGCGGGTCCGGACCCCCCGGCACCGCCCGGAGCTCCGTCCTCAACCGCCCCGCCGCGGACCACGACGACCTGGCCTTCGCCGCCGCGCCGCGCGGCTCGTGCTCCTCCTCCTGCTGCTGCACCGCCGCAAATGTTCATCAGTTAACTCACGATCACAGGCCAGCCAAACGAGGTCCACCGAGAGGCATGCAACGCAATAAGAAAAGAGTCGCTCGACGGTGCCGTGCCGGTAACAGTGGTGAAGAAAGATACAGTACCTCCGTGGTATGGAACTGTGGCTCGGGCAGCACTGAGACGAGCCGGTCATAATCCCTGCCGCTGCTGGCAGCTCCTCCAAGCAGACCTGAAATTAATGGACCCCAACGAATTATCGTCGGCCAGACAAGCAGTTGATAATACTATATGCCAGCGTCAGGTAGCATGTGAAAGAGAGGGATAGGGTTTTAGCAGAGACGAAGGGGGATAAAAAGAACTCGAAGCGTTTTCATACCAGTACCGGCACGCGCGTGCACCGGGCGCACGAGCAGCGCGAGGAGGCAGAAGCAGCAGAACACGGGCGCCGCCGCCGCTGCCGGACACATGAAAGATCGGCGGCCCATGGCTAGCTTGACGAAGAAAAGAATAAGAACCGCGGTGTAAAACGTACCAGGCAGTAAATGCCGGTGAGGCACGGCCTGAACAGGAGGGAGGAGGGCTACTTATAGATAGTCTCAGGTCGCAAGAGAGGTTCCAGTTTCCACCGCGCGTTACTCCACAAGATTACTGAGGTCTTCTTTGAATTGAAAGAAAATTTTCCTATTTTTATATTTTTTTTGTGAAATTAAATTTATTTCTGTAAAATTTTTTGTACAATTTTTACAAAAATTCTAAAACTTGTCAAATTTTAAATTTTTCGTGTGAAATTGAATGCGCTGGATTGGATTACAGTTTAAGGCTTGACGAGATGCACGCCATCTTGTCGAGGAGAAAGTGTTCTGGGAAAATGGCGCATGCAAAGATTGTGTGGGGAAAGGGATTCGGAGCGCTGGAGGAGAGATCCTGCGGACGGATCCGGTGCTCTGCTGCATCTCACTCGAACTTGCAGTTCGGTGAAAGGTGGCAGTGTCGCAGTAACTGTTCATCTGTGTGTTCATGTGCATGCAGATGCAAACAAAAAGAAGGATCGATGGATGGAGATGTGCAGTGCTAGGGCCACCTGATGGGACGGCAACCAACTTCATCCTCGATCTTCTGTTCACTTAGTGATTCTATAAATTCAAATTTTATTAGCACTCCCTTCCGTTCGAATTTAGGAGTTGTCGTCTTAGCTTTGGCCCATGAATTAAAAAAAGTAAAGATATGGAATATGTTGAAAATAATAAGGAGAGATAGATGTATTAAAAGTAGAATAGATGTATTAGGTGCTTGGGAGGTACTTTCTCTTTATCAATTAATCTCAACCGTTGATTTTTAAAAATTGACAGCGAGTTCATCATTTTTTATATCGAATTCACTATTTTGATACTTTTGACTAGATAACTTCTTATTTTTAACTATCGGATCTGATTAAATGCATAGTTGTGATTAACAGTAAGCGTTGTAACATCTCTCGTACTTTAAAAAAATATATTGAAAAATGAGGATGATAACTACGTAAATTGGAAAAAATTTGAGGTTAGAATAGTTAGTATACTAGTACAAATAATTTAGGACGGGTGAATTACAGAGGAGTAATATCATGCACTTTTATTCAGACTTCAGAGGTTCAGAGAAAGGAGAACAACGGGGAACGGGCGAACGGCGCGTAGCCTCGATAAGCCCCTGCCGTAGCCGCTGGCCCCGTACGTGTACCGGCTACTGCTGGAGCCGAGAATATGCTTGTACTGCGACTGACATCAGTACTCGTAGCCATGGGGAGCTGCCGGCAGAGGCCGGCCGTACTGGAACGCGATCAAGCGCGCGGCTTGACTACCGGGAGAGGAGAGGGACAACAAGCCCGTGGCCACTGGCCGCGCATGACGTCGTCCCTCGGCGATCGAGCACAGCGGCGGCATCGGGTGGCCCGTCCGTCGCCAAAAGCTGCCGCCGCGCGCGCGCCGGCCGATGCGCGCGCGCCCCGGCCTGCGCGTGACGCCGCCATGACGCGCGCACTGCGCTGCCAGCTACTACTGGTGCAACCTCGCCCCGGCAGTTGTAGCCGTCTTCGTCGTGCATGCGGTGCGAGGAGGAGGCGGTGGCGCGACGGATGGATTGATGGAAGTCGACGCGTAGCAGGGCGTGCATGGATGCAATGATGATGATGCATGGGGTGGGATGGCCGAGTCTTGCGCGACTCGAGTTGCGTCGCGTCGCGCCGTCTCGTCGTCGAGCCGGATCGATGACGGGACGGTTGGACTCGAGCACAGCACCCTGCGTGCATGCGAGAGATGCATGGCGTGGCTGCTACTGCCACCATTTCACTCGACGCCGCTGCCTCCCCGTCCCAGTTTTCGTCCGGGGACTGCATGGGCACCGGCAGTCAAACGGGGCACTCGAGTTACGTACAGCTACTGCTAGTACTAGTAGTAGCCGTAGCAGGGCCGACTATAGACTGGTTGTCAATTGCTACTCCTAGCTTCACTTGCAGTAACGAGATGGAAGCATGGACAGCTTCGCCAGAGAAGAGGGAGTGAGCCGCAGTGCATGCGGTGCGGCCGAAGCATGGAACCGTGGCTGATTCCGTTGGTGACTGTGACAGGCAGGCTTGCGGTCTGATCTGGCTGAAAAGGGTAACGAACGTCTCGCAACGTTTTTGTGCCGTTCAACGTGCGGCGCTGGATGCAGCGAGCAGATTGATGTTCAGAGACTCATAATTTTTTTTTTGCGACAGAAAAGAGAGCACTTCTATTCATTAGAGAGAGAATCACAATCGTCAGCCAGCATTTGCTCTATGCACATTGGAGCTTGTTCGGGGACTCATAATAATGTTGCTGTTACGCAGATTTGATATTTTAGACCGTGATACATCGTACATGAGACACGCTATTATATACGGCAGATTTTAAAATAAATTCAAATGAACATAGCGGCAGATTTTAAGATAGATCCAAACGATCATGGAGCGTTTATTTACGCTGATTTTAAAATATAAATTATTTTTTTACCTCATAGAATGTAAAAGTTTTTAAATATTATTAATTGCTGTATCACTCAATTTGAAAAGTAAAATTAATGAGTTTTGTTAAGTGACGGTAATCAAAGAAATGATTACTTATATAAATCAACGGTTGAGATGAAATTCGTGTCTTACCTTTTAAGTAAAAACTTGATTTATTTTAAAAGAGCTCTTATATATAAAATGATATTCTGCCAAACACATTGCGATGTGTAGACAATCGAACGAACACTTCATTTTTCTTCTGTTGAACCTACACTGCAGTATCTGATGGTCAGGATTGAGGTGATGGGCACCGTGTTTGTTAGCTGAAAAAAATATGCAAAACAGAGCGAGATTAATCGTCATTACACCACAATTCATTATTAGCAATTTATCATCTGTCGCTAAATTAAAGCAAGTGATGAATGAATCTTTACACCATTGCGGGTTCACGCGTTTCTTGGTCGATAACTGGTGTGGCTTGGATCGAAGCAAGTGATGAATGAATCTTTACACCGTTACGGGTTCCGACCAAACATAGCGATTCTAAATTCCTGATTCGTACTGAAACTTGAAATTTTCTAAATATCTCGAAAATCAGCAGGGCATTTGGTCTAGTGGTATGATTCTCGCTTTGGGTGCGAGAGGTCCCGAGTTCGATTCTCGGAATGCCCCTTTCTTTTCTCTTTGGTAAAAATCACACTTGCCTTGTTCTCTCTTTTTTGCGTTCAAAGAACAGTCAAAGCTGAGCTGAAGTTGGGGGAGGCAACGTTTCCAAGAGCATCCGGCGCCGGCGCGCCGCAGGGTGCTTCACTCCCGGGCACAAGGAGGCCTGGCGCCGCATCGTTCCCCAGCCGCCATGGATTTCGGAGGGATCCGAGACCCAGCTCGATACGCGGGCTTCCCTCGCGGTCACATGGCCACGCCTTCTACGCCGTCGCTGTCATCGGCGCAGACAACGTGCTCGACGGAATGCGTCTTGGCTTCTGACTCGGCACATGGTGGACGTGACCGTGACCCCGTTCAGGTTCACCGAGATCAGCAGCCTCGACGGAGACTGCATCTTCGTCAGCCCTTGCAGCTGCAGCTCGTTCCGCGCGTGCGAGTACGATGAGGTCGAAGGTGATCGGATTTATATCATCGGCCGTGGTGGCGTCAGCCCGGCGAGGATTGCACTTCCGTTTGAGAGCTTTGTGTGGAATATCAACGATGGTACAGTGGCGCCGTTTGCTTCGGGCTAGTTAGATACATGTCATTACAATTTTGTAAAATTTAAAATATGTCATCGATGTTTCACTTACAGAGAACCATACACACATGAATCTAAATGACATATTTTAAATTTCACAAAATTGTAATGGCATGTGCTAAATTAATTTTTAAGTATTTTAGTTATGCTGTGGCCATGCCACTATTTGTCAATCAGCATATCAGTGTTGATCTTGTGTTGATCCCTTCATGTCTACTTGGCCCTGACAGTTTCTTCTGCAACTAGGACTGCAAATGGGTCGGGTTAAAACAGGGTATTTGGTTGGGTTTACAAATGGGTTGTTTTGAATGAGTTGAAACGAGTTTAAAAAATAAGCGGGTTGAGTCGGCTTGGGTTCAAGTAAATACGGGTTGAAACGAGTTTTGTTACTAATATAATTGTGTTGTTTCTTTTCATTTCTTTAGAAGTTCAGATTTTTAGTTGGTTGTTAACGTACAATTGTGCATGTTTCATCCACATATTAGGTGGAACTGTGTTCAAATTAGCTAACAGGTTGAGACATGTTGGGTAGAGTCTCTAATTTTTTGGGTGGGGTTGAGTTTAAAAAATATACAAGTATAAAAATGAAGCGGTTTGGTATGGGGTGGGTTCTCCTCTATTAACAGGCCTATCTGCAACTGACCGCATTTACAATTGGTGTCGTGCAATCAAGCATTTGTATACATGTGTCCGTTCTTGGGATAGACAGCCTAGCTAATTTGTGTTCTTCCAAAACGTCCACTACTTGCTATTTTAAGATGGCTTTAGGATATGCCCCGACCAAGATATGTATCTTTCCCATAGAAAAGAGTACGATCATGTGTAGTTGGGTGAGCATCATTTCGTCTTTCGAGAGTGGCAGGTTCTAATAATCCAGCAGACTTTTCAGTCAATTCTGATCGGCCACCGTCGGTGTTTTTAGTGCCAGCTGATCGCCACCGAGAATAGTATGCCTTTATTGAAAAAGACCTAGTTTTTTTAAAATTTTCCTTTCTTTTTCTTTGAAATGATGCCACACATCTACAAGAAAAACAAAATCATCTAAAACAAACATGTGTGTACACGTGTATGTGACCGAAACTGGTGTCACTGCCGAGCGGCAACGTGGCGCACTGGCCACTTCCGCTCGGCAGCGGATCTCGTTCCGTGTGAACCATATGAGCATTTTCATTTGAGCCCGTGGCTCCACGACAAGAAGAGGACGGTTCACAAATAGCTTTCCCATGTTGCACATCTTTGAACGAAGACTAGCTCCAACGTCGGGAGGCCTGTCTCTGTCCGGCACTGTCATCATGCATCATCAACAATATGAAATTATCAGAAAGCAGCAACATGAGGATCATATTGCTGCATGATTTGTTTCCTCGTCTGGCCACATGCCACCCACCAGCACTAGGCCTGGACGTCGAGCCAGCTCGGCTTGGTTTGCTTTGGCTCGAGCGAGCTCCAGAATAATCGGTTTGGTTTAGCTTGATACGAGTTCAAGCTAACTTTTTTAGTTCGCGAGCTCATACCGTAAAATAAAGTTAAAAATTACATCTTTTCTGAAATAGAGAATTTTTTTTTATTTCAATACGATTTTTTTTATCAAATTGAACTGATTCTTATGAAATTTCTATATGATTCGTGTGAAAATCTTGTTTCCAAAGAGAATCTTAATTTATACTAACCATGTCTAACACTATGATATAAAATCATATGATATCTAATAACAATTCAGGAAAACAAACATGTTCTTTCCCTCCAATATTTATTTCTCTATAATATCATGAATATTTGTGGAGTTTGTTTGGCTTGCAAGCTGCTCGCAATCTGGCTTGGCTTGTCTTGTACATGAAGCGAGCTAAAAAATGAACTTAACTTATTTGAAAATCTGACGAGCCGATCTCTGAGAGAAGCTGTTAATGATATCGCTATCAAATCTCTGAGATCGCTATCAAATCTCTGAGAGAAGCTTAATCTGGTAAGTAATTGAATTTTGTTAATGATATATTCCATCCGTTTCAAGATTTATATAGAGCATCTTAGGTGTGGGTAGTCCTACCTTATTAGGTGGAATAGAGGATAGCTACAACATGACTAGTTCATTCTAGTACTGTAGTTCCAGTACATGCATAAATTACTATTTAAATACTCACTTTAAGGTCCTTTTTATTTGAGCTGGAGAGTTTTTTGATGCTCGAGTGATGGTTGAAGCTCTAAGTGATACTCAGAATTTGATGCTCGAGTGAAGGTATGAAGCTCCATGAGTTTCTTGTCACAGTAGTAAATTGCAATCATCGTAGCACTTTAGGGATCGATTAGCAGACACGCTTATGGCTGCTTTGGCTGCAATACTGTTACTAAATACAGAAGGCCGCATCTATTCTTGGCACGCTAGGAGCTATGGTGTTGGGCTCCTGGTTGATCCTGCTGCGTGTATCCTTCATGCTGCCAGCTCGAGGACAGAGAGCAGCAGTAGAGGCCGGCGACAGCGTGAGAACGCTTTGTTCTTTGTGAATAGAAGGAAACAGAGGAAGGGGTTACTCATGTTTAGGCCTCTTTTTTATCATAGTATATATTTCACAGGAATCACACAAGAATCATTAGTTAAATACCATAGAAATATGTGAATTTAGGAAAAACTCATGCAATTCAAAGGGGAGCCTTAGCCTATGAATTGGTCCTTGAATCATGCTTTTAGGCTCTTTTTATGTACGAGGGCTCATTGTACATTGGTCGATCTTTGACATTACCCATGGATTTTAGGGAAGCTACAGGACTTACCACCATAGCCAAAGGTTTCAAAGCTTGACACGTACGGTTAAATCATTTTATTCGGTTTTAGAAGGTACTTCATCTGTTTTAAAATTGTTGTCATAGACTACAATTCTAATTTATCAAAAATAAACTAAAGCTGTCGCCCAACAACAGCTATTTTAGAATGGAGGAAGTAAATCACAAGAAGGATTGATATACAAACTTGTTTCCTGATAGGGTGGGGTGGTAGTTTTCTTTTTTAGTGAAAACTAGAGGGGACAAGCCCCTTCAGTGCTCTATTGATTAAAAGAAAGGGTTTTTCAATACAAAGATGAAAAAAAAACAGAGAAACTAAAAAGGGAAAGGGCCAATGAAAAGTCTGTTGTCCATTGCCTTAGCTGCTGAATGTGTTTGTCTCTTTCATGATGGACAACCATTACAAGCTCTTTGAAGAAATATTACTCTACATGATGCCACAGAGGGATCAACGTGCATATTTTGGTTATAGGAGTGTTGTTCGATAATTTAGTAATTTCATACTTGCATACATATAGACATGTAATCTGATCTTGCAAGGTCATGGACAGGTTCTATAAATCGAGATGGCTGGGCCTGTGGAGCTAATTGGATTGGTGGCCGCGATCTCCCCGCTCGAAAGTCAGATTTTGAGGCTGTCGATGACGGCTGAGTGCAATAGGGAGAACTGCAAGCAGCTCAGCGAGCGTGTGTCAATGATCAACGAACTCATGGAGGTGCTTCATAGTCAGTGGACGCCAGAACCTATGACGAAAAGAATGCTGGGAAATCTAAAGGTCGCCCTCAACGATGGAGTGACTCTCGTTGAGTGCTGCCAAAAGAAGAGAACTTGGTCACGTGTCTTCAAAACTCATAAGGAAGCCAGCTATTTCCCGTGCCTTCACAAGCCCCAAACAATTGTTTATAAAGCACAATACTATGTGTCATCAAATCTTGCTGTTCAGAAATGATACATTGTTCAGCATCAAGTCTACTCTATCTGTTCCTTAGGGGCCAGTGCAAAAATTATGTCATCTCTACTCTATCTATTTTAAATCGTTGACATCAGAAGAACAAGGACTCTAGTTCATTTTTAAGCTCTATAGTTGTTATCATAATAACAAAAAGTAAAAAATAAAGAAAATACATAATCCTATGGAGTGAATTGATGATTTTTTTTTGTAATCCCAGAACAAGAAGGAGGAGCTGAAGTCATCTATCATGAGCTTGTCTAAGACTGACAATATGTCATCGGAGACAAAAAGGATACTGGAATTGTTGAAAAGCGAACTTGCACACGGGTAAACTAATTAATGTTCATCAATTAACATGAGTGATGTTATATTCGCGCCATTGAACATTGACATGTAGGGGCCTTAGTGCAACGGTGACACTTCCTAGAGGACATGGAGGTAGCGAAGAAGCCTGGACTGACGGTGACACTCTCACGACGGAAATCATAAACCTCGATACGTACATTGTGAAGAAGGCGTGGGAACTGAGGGATGACAGGGATGAGATGCAGCAGCTGGTGAAATTGGTGCAGCTGGTAGGCGACCACATGAAGGACGCCCAGTATTCCCAAGCATTGCGAGATCCTACGACAAGAACGCTAGTGGGCCGATTGAAAGATGATCTTCAAGAAGTGTCTGGCGCGATCGAATGGTACAACCGCAAGCGGAATACGATTAAGCGGACTATGCTATGTGGGCCTGATGATGCCACGAGTGAAGACTACGGCTACATACGCAAGCTTGCGTACAAGATCGAGTACTACGTCCAGGTCCTCCCCGTCATCACCATTAGTCAGATGTATGAACGGAATGCCTGACATGCACAAGTCCTCACCATCGTCACCCTTACGGATGGGTGTAATTAAACAGGTTTAATTCATGTTATTAAACATGCTGTGTGTTTCAGTTCCTTGTATCTACTTCAGATTTTATAATTAAACAGGTTTCATGTTATTAAACAGGCTTCGTGTAATTAAACAAGTCCTCACCATCGTCATCCTTACGGATGGGTGTAATTAAATAGGTTTAATTCATGTTATTAAACATGCTGCGTGTTTCAGTTCTTGTATCTACTTCAGGTTTTGTAATTAAACAGGTTTCATGTTATTAAACAGGCTGCTTGTAATTAAACAAGTCCTCACCATCGTCACTCTTATGGATGGGTGCACTTAAACAGGTTTCATGTTGTTAAACAGGCTGCGTGTTTCAGTTCCTTGTCTACTTCAGGTTTTGTAAGACTTTGTTATTCTGAATTTGCCTCACTTTTGGATTGCAGCGGGCGCAAAATCATCTTGGTTGCCTAGATCATGAGAATCGAACTTGATGTAACCTGGTTGCTCTGATCTAGTTACTGCCGATATTATCGAGGTGCACAGGGAGGAGATTCCCACAGTTACAACAGTGCAAAACATGGGAGGCTATTGTTTTGAACCACAGGCATATGAAGTGAAAATACGCCGCAGCCAACGCCAAGATTCCCTCCCTGCGCTTTCTTTGCAACCATGCTTGCAGGATATAATCGGTTCCGCTTCTATATAAATGGTGTTTCGATAGATCCTAATGGCGCAGATGGCCCAGGGGGCGGTTAACCAAGTCTTATCTTGCATTAAAGAGAGCAAGAGATTGTTCTACCAGCCCAAGATTAATTTCCACCGGTGGTCGTTGCCGTATGATTATTCCATTCCTGGCCCACCTTAGCTCCGCTTGGAATGTAAGAAATTCACAAGAATTTTATAGTAATTTCATATAAATCAGTTTAATTTCATAGGATAAAACGGAGAATAGAGAAAATTCCCGCGCAACAAACAGGGCCATGTGAGAACCCACGGTGTTGCCAAAGTTACTTTTGTTGATCTGATCAAATTAAACTTGTTATTGCAAACTTTGTGTAGATTATTGATGTATAGTTTTAACATGCTCTCTTAATTGTTTTTGTTGAATGTCTTACAATGTTTATGCGGCGATAAAGAACACCGATAGCGCAATTCTTCTGGGTTTTGCCACTGCTTTTGCTATGTGACGGAGATAAATGCTCGTTGGACAAAAGGGTAGAGCGATAACTACCCGTAACCGTCGCCCAACATGTGACCCTCGTCATAGGAACCTGTCGAACACAACCGAAATGCCCCTGTTTGCTGAGTGCCAAAGGCACTCGACAACAGGCCAAAAACACTCAGCAAAGTGTTTGCCAAGTGTCACCCACGGCATAAGCCACTCAGCCTACCTTTTGACGGCATAGAGCCGTTTGCCGAGTATTTTATGTTGGGCACTCGGCAAAAGCTTTGCCGAGTGCCCTTTAGACCCTCGGCAAAAAAAAATAAACCGAACGGGCAGAAAACAGTGACGAAGACTTTACCGAGTGCCTACATTTGGCACTCGGCAAACTCTTGTTTTTTACCGAGTGCCAAGCTTACGACACTCGGCAAACACTTATTGTTTGCCGAGTGTCTAGGTAAAAACACTCGGCAAAAACTGAGTATTTGCCGAGTGTTTTTACCCAGACACTCGGCAAAATCTGAGGCACTCGGCAAAATATGTTTCCAGAATGCACAAAATTGTTAGAATCAGCTAAAATCACACAGATATCACATCACAGGCAGTTTATATAAACCACAAACATATAGATCACATCACAGACAATTTATATTGACCACAAACATATAAATCACATCACAGACACTTTATATAAACAAGTCTCATACAAAACACAATAAACATCTATCATATTCCAATAGCTTCACACATAGTCCAATAGCTTCACACACAGATCAACTACGAGGCCACTACGGCGTATGAGGCGATTGATTCGATGCCGCCGATTGATTCTGTACAAAGGAGAAGATATTGCATCTGTTAGACAAGATTTAAAGTAGAAACAAGCAACTTAAAACATTCATACTCACAGGAGTAGTTGCAGGAGGAGGTGGAGGAGGAAATAGCTCCGGTGGCAGAGGTTGACCCATCCTCTCGCTAATACTTTACATCCAGTGGAACATCTGCTTCATCCTCTGCCGCTCGGCCTCTTGCCTCTGCCGATCGGCCTCCATCCTCGCCGCCATCTCCTCCCTTAGCCTCCTCTCTTCTGCCAGTTCGGCCTACAATATTTCATCTCAATGTTACAATGCAGAGCAAAGGCATGTAAAAATCAAACAACTACGAATAAAACAGAAGTAACATGGAGTGCCTCCATCTAAAACTGTGCGGTGGCTAGTCGTGAGCGTATGGCCGGGCTTGAACTCGTGCTCCTTGCTTGAATCTGAGAGAGTGGGAGTACTGGCCGTGTCGAGTGTGCTGTCGTCAATCCAGTACCGCCCGTGCTTCTTGCCTCCTCCTACCCTCATGACGACTTCTCCATCAAGGTCCTGGGTGCTCGGATCGTACTCTTACCCATAGACCTCTCTTGCCATCTCAGTGTACTCACTGAGGCGACTATGGACGGTCGCATTGCTGTATGCCGAGGGCGGGTCCTCCGGGTTGTAGTCGACGTCGGACGTCGCCTTGCCCTTGTGGGCCAAAGCCCATGGCTTGAACTGGGAGCAAGACTGGCCACCATGTGACAAGGACTGCGAAAAAATAGCAAGATGAGTAGAAATTATGCAGAATTGAGCGTTATAATAAAAAAAAAAAATTCGCGTACCCATCTAGCCGCGTATTCGTCGAGTCATAGTTTGGTCGAGGCATAGGTTGCCTTGATGGTGTGGTGCACCTGGCATCATCAAACGACGATCTCGGCAAGCATTGTGCGTCTCCTCCCACTCGGCGGCGCACCACTTATTCACTATCTCTTTCCAGCATTGGAGATGCTGAGCGCACCACCACAGAGGCACCTACACGTCATTAAGTATATAACATATAAGAAGATAAAATTAAGCGTACTAAATCTCAGAAGAAAGCAGTATTAATGTTTTATATTTACCTAAAGGTATTCTTTCCGGGTCATCGTCATGGTTCTTGCTTGAGTTTTGGTGATCTTCGTGCCAAGGTACGTAGCATGGTATGTTACAATGGTCTGAATGCGCGCCTCGTAATGCATTTCCTTGACGAGCTTAACACAAGCCTTGTGAGCCACAGTAGCCGCCTTAGCCTCGTATCCGTCCTGGCATCTGAAGAAATCTTGCATATAGACGCGATGTATCCAGTCATTATTTAGCAATGTCAAATGAAAACTAAATGTAGTGCGAGGAAAACTTACCCACAGCTCAGCCGTCACCCGCTCCGCCTTGTTGCGAAAGACCCTGCCATCTCGATCTGGTACATCGGGAAAGGCGACGTAGTGGTCCCATGTGTAGGCTTTGTTTGTTTTTTATAGAATTTTAAAACAATTCAGGCACACGTTTGTGGTCATGTTTCGTGGACAAAGATGCTTGAAATTTTCTATTACTTCTCGGATAAAGCCTCACATTAGACTCAATAACATGAATATAATTTTTTTATTCATTTTATTGCATTATTCGAATCACTTGCAGTTCAAATTTGACTTATCTCCAAAAATTCTATTAAATGAAATAAATTAACTAAATATAGCAAAAAGACCAAAAAATGTACCAAATTTTAATATGGAGTAGCATACATAGTATATGCGCAGCAAAAAAAGTAAGGAGGGCAGGTGAGGAAAAAAATCAAATGCTTTGCCGAGTGTTCGGGGTATACACTCGGCAAACATTCTTTTTTGCCGAGTGTTAAAGGCAGGCACTCGGCAAACTGTAACGGTCGCAAACGGACGTCAGGTTTACCGAGTACAAGTAACCTGACACTCGGCAAACAAAAGGTTTGCCGAGTTAACCGAGTTGTAGACTTATGACACTCGGCAAAGAAAGGTTCTGCCGAGTGTTTTCTTTAAGCCGTGCGCCGAAGGATGACACTCGGCAAACCTTCTTGCACTCGGCAAACATCCGGTTTCCGACAGTGGAAGGGGATGGTAGGCCGCGGATGTCGGCAAGGAGATGGTTTACAAATAAAGTATTTCAACAACGCCATGGTTTTTAAAATATAACTTTAACTTCTATTTTTCATAAAAATATTTATAAAAAATGACATATATATGTTTTTATGAAAGTAATTTTTAAATAAATCTAATCATATAATTTTCACATGTTTAAATTTAACAAATTAAAAATTATTTATAATTTATATTTCCAATGTTTGATAAAATAAATTTTCAAAACAGCTTGCTTTTTGATACGGGAGGGAGTAGCTTTCTCAATAGTTGCACGACATTGAGTAACGAACGTAGGTCTGACTGACGGCCGGGGCTCCCCTGACGTCGCATTTGGTCACTGACGTGTGAGGCCGAGCCCACACGTCAGTGACGCCGCTCCCTGACTGGCAGCGAGAATACAAGTATCGATCATGCATCGATGAATGGTTGACTCAGATCGTCCAGTCTCCTCGACGACGCTCGCTATCACTGCACGTCTAACGTGAGATACGTGATTTCAAAGGCCTGGTATCGTATCTGATCATACAAATTAAATAATTCAATTTATAAGGTTTAGAGTGTTATGGTGGTTAGTTCTCTCGCTTCCATACCTAGCCCAGTTTCATTCAGACAATATTAAAGTCGATGCAAACCTGAAACTTTTCAGATTTCAAGTGATTTTATTGGACACGAGATTCCCTTGATGTAAACCGTGGAAGGTTTTCTAAACTGTCTACTAATAGTACTCCCTCATCCTATTTTATCTGTCACTTTAGCATCTTTTAATTATCTTAAATTAACTGTTATTTTCACTTCTCGATACACATTTCTCTCTTTTCAGTGCATATCTATTTTTATCTTTTTTTTTTTATTTTCAACACATTCTATCTCTTTTAATTCTCATGCTCAAAGCTAAAATGACATTTAAATCTAAACGAAGGGAGCAGTGTGCTTTAGTCTGTCAGGGCAAACTTTCTTGTCTCACATTTAAGGCCAAGTGGCCAATTTGCTGATACGGATCGTACTCCTACCATTCAAGGCCTAGTGGCAAATTTGCTGAATCTGTCGCCGGTAAGCCAGTCTACCTTCCTTCATGGAGTATTTAGGCTATAGCTAGTATAAATAGCTGTGCCGGTAGGGCTCTTTAGCTTGTGCCAGCAAGACGTGAAGCGACCAATCTCACTTTGCATTAGCTAGCTCTAGTTGTTCGATCCAGTGCCTCATTCTCGCTACAAGGAAATTTGAGAAGGATCGGTAAGTAATATATTTTTGTTTACGATTTATTCCCTCAAGTTTTAAATATCAAACATATAAGGACCAAAAACGCTAAACATAACAAATTGTCACCAATAATTGTCAGAGTTCGGGCTTACTACATCCGTTCTAATACACCCTCTATCTAATTTTAAGAACGGTAAAACCTTCTTAAATTTTGATGGTATAGAAAAGGGGTTTATTTGGGCGTCTTTGTTACTCTCCGTGAAAGTTAGCTTAGGTTTGCATGGAGGCCAGATAGTAAGCACATGTATGTCACTGTAATTTTGACATCAATCACTATTAATTTTTTTTATACAAACCACTAATATCTTCCTTTTATGATATTTTTTAAGATAAACGAAACTGAACTTCTTTCCGGCCTTCCTTTTATGATATGCACAAAAGACTTAGCGATATGTACAACTACGCGAACATAATGGTGTCGTCCTTGCATGCATAGATAGTAGCACATGTGATCTGATGTTGCAAGCTTACAGATAGGATTGATCTATCGATCAAGATGGCCTGGCCTTGCTACTGGAAGCAACTGGGTTGAGAGTGATCTTCACCATCGCACGTGAGATCCAGTAGCTCGCGGACTCGGCGGAGCGCAACAAGGAGAAATGCCGTCTGCTCAAAGACCACGTGGCCATCATAATCCCCTTCGTGACGGAGATCGAGAAGCAATGGACGCCGGACAAGGCGACGGAATGCATGCTGGGAAACCTTCACGCCGCCCTGAACGACGGGAAGGAGCTCCTCGAGTCCTGCCAGGAGAAGAGAATTTGGTCCCTGGTGTTCAGGACGAAGAAGGAGGCCCGCAAGCTCGACGCCGTGCACGTCCGGATCTCCAACATCATGGAGCAGTTCCACCTCGCCAACATGCTCCTCGTTGTCAACGTTAACAAGGAGCGCTTCTTCATGACTGTGCTCGACAAACTGCTTGGGTACGGCGGTTTCAGGCGATTGCCGCAGGTAACAAAATTAACTTATCATGCATTTTTATTCGTATGTTATTACATACTCCCTTCGGTTTTAAATTATAGACACCGTTGATTTTTAATATCAACTTTGATCATTCGTCTTATTCCAAAAAAATTGTTTCAATATGTAAAATTATTAGTCGTGATTTAAATTCTACTAATAATAAATCAAATAATAATAAAATTTTACACATTTGAATAAATTTTTTGAATAAGACGAATGGTCAAAAGTTAATGTTAAAAGTCAATATTGTCAATAATTTAAAATCGAAGGGAGTAATTAGAAGTGAATAACATTCACACAAAAGCTTGAATTGTTTGCATGCGCACTCAGAGCCAAAAAGAGGAGCTCACGTCATGTATCGCGAGCTTCACTTACACTGACAACATGTCGTCGGAAGGGAAGAGGTTACTGGAATGGATGATCAGGGAACTCGCACACGGGTAATTAAGTGGTTAACTCGCCGTAAACATTATCAATGACGTATTTTGTAATTCGATATTGAGCAGAAAATAAGAGGATCCGTTTCGATCCCGTACGTTCTGGTCGGACTTGGCATGCATGCAAGCAGGGACGCATCCCCATCGCCGACGAGTCACGGAGGCAACAAGGCATCGTCGTCAGCTCGCGGCGACTCCATCGCCATGGAAGTGGCGAGCCTCGCGGACGGCGTCCTGAAGGAGGCGCGGCAACTGCAGCAGACCGGCGACGAGATCCAGCAGCTGGTGAAACTGGTGCAGCTGGTGCGCGACCTCGTCCAGGACCCCCAGTACTCCCAGGTGCTGTTAGACCCGAAGAGGAAGCCGATGCTGGACGGACTGAAAGGTGACCTCCAAGAAGCGTCGAACACCGTCATCTGGCACAGCCGCAAGCAGCAGCACCCGCACAGCAAGCTTAAGCGATCTCTTACCTGTGGCAGCGACGGCAGCGATGATCTTGACTACGTGCTCAAGGTCGCGTTCAAGATCGAGTACTACGTCCAGGTTCTCCCCGTCATTGCCATTCGTCAGATATGTAACCAGCAGAATCTGAATGCGTGACATGCATATCGATCAAGAAGAGGCCACGCTGCCGGGTAGGGATGCAAGTGAGTACTCACGAGGGCAAAATTTAGTTTAAATTTTGTGGTATTTACATATTACCCGTAAAATTTAAATTAGATATGGATTTGTGAGCATGCCCACTAACATCTCTGCTGCCGGCCGGATCGATCCTACAATATGTGGTTCATTTGGGAAGTCTCGATTTCTTATTACAGTGCTTTTGATTCCCTCGTGGTGTTTATGGATGTAAACAGGGAGAGATATCCACATGTGTGCATGCCGCATGGTTCAGCTCCTTCATCTTCAGTGTTTGTAAGAATCTGTTGTATATATGAATGTGTGTCGCTTTGAAATTTGAAACTACTCCAATGCTACATCCGTCTCGAATAAAAGTATTTCTAGATTTCTGAGAGTGGTTTCCAAGCTATGTTGTTGATTGTAACCTAAACATTTCGATCAACGAAACAAGCTCAAGTTGAATTATTCTCGTGTTCATCTCTTTCCCTCCCTCTTCATGAGTCTTTTGGAGCTGTTTTAGAAATCTCCGGTTTGATGGATTTTAGGTGGATTTCTTGAGGCTTCGTGGTGCTAGGATGTACTAGAATCTTGTTTGTATTGATCCTTGATCAAATCTATAGAACGAGCACCTTTGATTTCATTGATTTCCTCGGTTTCACCGAAAACATAATTCTTACACCAAAAACTTCATATCTCTCTCATTTATTGAGGTTTTTGAGTGATTCTTGTTGGAATAGTTTCGTGATGTTCTAAGTAAGCTACGGTCCAAATTTCATGATTTTTTGAGGTCGTTTGACTGGATTTTCGAATTTTCTTTGTGACTGCGCACTACATTATCGAAGCCTCCAGCTCAGGGCTAGACTGTCCGACGAGTCTCCTGAACAGAGGTAGATTGTCCGCTTAGAACTAGACTTTTCGGTACCCGAGGATCTGTTCTGACCCCGAAGTGTAAAGTGCTGAAACCTCTTTTTTAGTTGAATGCGTTTGGTTTTGTTCCACTCATTGAGTTCAACATTTAGATCACTTTTGGAGCTAATTCATCACTAATTGGTATGATTAGTTTTGGTGACTAAAGTTAAGAGGCGCATTAGGTTGAATTTGGGATATAAGTCAAGTTCTTGAATAAAATTTGATTGGCTCTTTCTTATTCACTTCCTCTCTGGTCGCCATCTTCGATCCTTCACTGGAAAATGAAACTTTATCCAAATTTCGGAACTGGTGCTTTCTATGCTAGGAAATGGAATATATGATGCTCAAATATTGGGGTTTTCTTTGTTTTGGGTGTGTATAATGGATGAGCTTACTTATAACGGAGACGTTTCGGATTCGGACTCCTGCTACAATCTTGGCCCAGCCCATGGAGGGCAGCGGCTTACAAAGCCTACTGGCAGCGATTTTCTGGAACATGGGCCCAATCAGCTCCACTCACAAGGCCCACTGGGAGTGACCCACATGTGCGGTTCACCGTTCAGGCGTTCACGGCGCCCCTCTCGTCGGCGGCCATCCACCGGAGATGCGCGACGCCGCGAAGCCGCCTCCGCTCGTCTGCTTCAGATGGCCATCGAGCCCCAACCCAGAGCCGAGCGCCAGCCAGAACCCCAGCCCCTGTGGCGACCTCGAGCTCCCCTTGCTCTTCAAATCCATCCGCACCCTCGCGCTGGGCCTGCTCATCGCCGGCGACCTCCCTTCCCAGGCCTCTTTCGGCGTAGGAAGGGCGCAGAGGAGGCGTATCGGCGCCTCGGTGGTGGAGGAGGACCGTGGAGACGTTGAGCAGAGGGCACCGGCGGCGGCGCTCGCGAGCGGGAGGCCCGCGACGGTGCTGGAGTTCCACTCTCCGCAGTGCCGCCTGTGCGCGTCTCTGCAGGGGCTTGTGCGCGAGCTCGAGGACGGCGCCCGTGGGTCCGCTGCCTTCGTGCTCGCCGACGCGGAGGACGACCGGTGGCTCCCCGAGGTGAGGCGCCTCCTGCGTTCTTTCTTGCCGGTTGCTCTCTTCAGCGATTTTGATGGACGTGCGCTGTCGATTTCTGTGTTGCCTTCTCGACAGTCCTAAGTTGTCAAAAAAAATCTCCTTTGAGACGGCAATTTAGACGGATTAATCTGGTTCAGATTGATTTTGTGTTTAATTGATGTATCGGGTTGCTATCAAGGTTTACAAAACTGTTTAAAACGGGCTGATTTTCGTGGTTTTCGATGAAATCGATTTTTGTTTTAAAAATTAAAAAGAATTAAAATTTTGAAAAATTTCGAAATACTAAAAACCGGTAAAACCGACCAATAAACCGATGGATTTCAAAATTTAAAATCTGAAATCATAAAAACCGGAGAAACCGATCGGTTTATGTAGCAATTCATTCAAATTTTAAATTTTTGATTTGGAGCGGTTTTTGAATGGTTTTTTCGATTTTTACGGTTTTTGTCAAACCGATCCTGACCGGTTTTAACGGTTTAAACGAAATCATAAACATTGGTTGCGATCAGCAGAGATTACCGAATAAGTAGGTCTGCAGTAAAATGCGTAATCTTTGATGAGAGGATTGGATCCTTGTTTGGATTTAGTATTTGCAGCGTGTTCTAAAGTAGCAGTAGTTAAGATTGTCACGCCATTTAGGCCAAAGAATGCATTTGAGTAGTACTGTAATGGTCTGTATCTCCTTGGTTTGTTTCTTGGGCATTGAGGAGCTTGCGTTAGCACATGGTGTTTTGTCGAACAGTAAAACAAATGAGGAGGCGCTTTGTCTACACTGTTGTTTAGTGGGCATTGGTTCTATATACTCCTAATATTTTGGATTAGTGAACATTTGTCTGATGATTGAAAATAGACTTTTCAGAATTAGTAACCCAATGAACATGGATAATGAGTATTTTTAGGTTATAATCAGGTATTTCATTGTGATATCAAGTATCTTCGTCGATACACTGGTCTTTTACTAATGCAGCGTCAACCAATTATTGTATAATTATGATTTACTATATAAAGTAATTATGATACAAACATATGGGATCCGATGGAAAAATTTATGGTAAGATGTGCGGTTACCACACATTAGTTAGTAATGAAATAGGGATTAGGTCAGTAGATTGTGTGAACAAGAGTACATAAAACTGCTCTGAGATTTTTTTTTCTTAAATTTACGATGATTCTGATGGGTTTGCTAATAGTCACTAATTGTCCGAACTCTGGAATAGGGACTTGCCATCTCTGTCTTAACTTTAAAAGCAAGTTATACTCTGTTGGCTGTTCCTATTTAAAATATTGGCAACTATAAGTTGTCATTAGAGTGATGTATGGATTCTTCATTTAGTATCTCAGGTTGGTTGAATTTGATTGAGATTTGACAGCTGACTTTCATTCTTTCCAAACAAAAGTAGACAGTCAGGTTCTCAGGTTTAGATAATAGCTATATTCTCATATCACCAAAGTCCACAAAAGTATATAACGTATGTAGCCTTTCAAATAATCCTGTGAACGTATGCATGAACTGAATATTTTAATATGCTCTGTTACATTACAATCATCTGTTGTTTCCATCATTGCTCCCCTTGCTACTCTTTGCCCTGTCACATTAACTATTAATGTTCTAAACCAGTGAATAACCTGCATTTGGAAGCCTTCCTACCCTTGAATGAGTAGATTTATTCTGTTTTTCCTATTATTCAAGAACTGGTTTGTTATCCTTTTTGATAACTTTCCTACTCCCTCCTTAACCTTTTCATCGCTTTGTTTGGATATTCAGCAAATTGGTTCACTTGTTTTTAGAAGTCTGCTGCACCAACATTGCCATCATTTCAATGTTGTAACAGCTACTTTTGTTTTCACATTTGCAGCTTCTGCACTATGATATCAGATACTATGTCCCTTGATTTGTGCTTCTGGACAAGAATGGTAGAGCTTCAGCTAAGACTGGAGCGCCGACCTGCCGGCAGCACGTCATCGCCGGTCTTCATCACCTCCTGAAGATGCAGGATTCTTGAATGGCATCCACCATGAAGCCGGAAACCCCGACTTCGCCTCCACCATGAAGCTGGATTCTTGAATGACATCCATAATAGCAAATTGCATTTCCACGAAGCATGAAAAATGGATGCTTCAATTCTTTGGCCCATTAAAGTCAAACTTTTAGCACTTTAACCATTAATAATGTTTTATCATATATAAAATATATTTTTTGAATTCATCATAAAATAAATTTTCATAAAAATATTTTTTTATATTAGAAATTATGTAATTTTTTTTAGATATTATTAAGTAAAAGTTAAAACAATTTGACTTTAACTAAACTTAAAAATATTTATATTTTGGAACGGAGGTAGTACATATTTATTAATATGTCTAGTTATTAGTTGTATAAACAGTGGATGGTTTTCTTTGTCGGGTTTAGTGACATGGCTCAATGGATTCAGGTGTACATATAGCCTCACCATTTTCCTTTCATAATTTTTGTGAAACATTACTGAATTTCTCAAACCGTATGTAACTGTGATGAAATGCTTGTAGTTCCAAATTGGAGAGCGATTAGCAGTAGAGATGCGCTTCTCAAACTATGATATTATTAGCTGCAGCAAAAAAAACTGTGATATTCTTAGCCGTTCATCATCCGATCAGACGGACGCCGTGCCCCGGAACGGTTATCCTCGAGCCCCTGACCGGCCGGCGTCCTCGTCTACTCGTCTCTCCACCGCACCGCCACCACTCGAACGTGATGGCGGCGCCGCTCGCCCCCCTCAGTGCCGCCGCCGCGCTCCGCGTCGGGCGCGGCCACCGCCCGCGCCTCTTCCTCCTCTCCTCACTCCGCCCCTACTCGGCTCCCCCCGCTCCCCGCCCTCCTGCCGTCCCCGCGTCACGGCCTCTCCCTCCGCCACCGCCTCCTCGCCGCCACGCACGCAAGCTCACCGCCTCCGCCGCCACGGCTGTCTCGGACACCCAGACAGAGTAAGTGTCTGTATGCCTCCGCTAAATCTAGCGTCCATCCAGTATCGTCTGCCCTGCTCATCACTTCGAAATTGTAGTGTCCTAAAAATCCGTTATTTTGGTACTATATTGCGTTGCGATGTGTTCCCGAGACGCGGTAGTTGGTGTTCTTCGTGCTCGCCGGGCGTGCTGGACATGCTGGTGCCTGATGGAAGTGGAGCTGAAGTGTTTCTGAATATGCATGTCAAATTCATGATGATTGTCTTTAGGCTCAAATTGTTAAATTTCGAGTAGGTGCATTTTGGAGTCTGCTTGACATGAGTTGAGCGGATAGTTCAAGTTACGAATAATTATCTTATTATCATGACATTTGTTAAATGTCGCCTATAGCGTACAATTATTTAGCTTGGGTTGCGTCATGAATGTTGTATTGCAAAGAATTAGCATGAGTCCTGTTAATATGCCTACTAATTGGAAGTTAATAATAACTAGGCATCAGTTCCAAGATACACCACTTTCTGGGGCCATAGATAATTTCTCTTCTAGCATTGAATTTTAAATAGTTGAAACCCTGGTTCATTTCTTTAGCAACAAATTGTGTTCTTATTCCAGCATGCAGTGATCTATTAGTTGCTCCTCTCTCTCTTATTTTTGCAATAACCAAACTGACCAGTACAAACATGAAAATGACATGTGCCTTTTTTTTTGTGTTTGTCTAGTTTAGTGTCTGATTCAACATCATTAAGCAAGGGACGCATCTACCACGAGACATATGGGTGTCAAATGAATGTAAATGACATGGAAATTGTGCTTTCTATCATGAAAAAGGAAGGCTATGATGAAATTGTCCCTGACCCTGAGAGTGCTGAGATAATATTTATCAACACCTGTGCCATCCGTGACAATGCAGAGCAGAAAGTCTGGCAGCGCCTCAACTACTTTTGGTTCCTGAAACGGCAATGGAAAACTAATGTTGCTGAAGGGAGATCAAAATCTCTGCGGCCTCCCAAGATTGCAGTCCTTGGGTGCATGGCAGAGAGATTAAAGGATAAAATTCTCGATTCTGATAAGATGGTTGATGTTGTCTGTGGACCTGATGCATATAGGGACTTGCCTAGGTTGCTCCAGGAAGTTGATTCTGGGCATAAGGGTATGAACACACTTCTTTCGCTTGAGGAGACTTATGCTGATATCACCCCTGTAAGGATATCTGAAAATTCAGTTACAGCGTTCGTGTCAATTATGAGAGGTTGCAATAATATGTGCTCGTTCTGCATTGTTCCCTTTACTAGAGGTAGGGAAAGGTCACGTCCAGTGTCTTCTATTGTCCGAGAGGTTGGTGAGCTGTGGAAGGCGGGTGTTAAGGAAGTAATGCTTCTTGGTCAGAATGTAAACAGCTATAATGACACTTCTGAAGTAGAAGAGTTGGAACCTGGCAAAAACTGGCAACTTAGTGAAGGATTTTCCAGCATGTGCAAGGTGAAGAATATGGGATTGCGTTTTGCTGATCTCCTGGATAGGTTATCTCTGGAATACCCTGAGATGCGGTTCAGGTTTACCTCTCCACATCCCAAGGATTTCCCAGATGAGCTATTATATCTGATGCAGGATAGGCATAATATCTGCAAACTTATTCATATGCCAGCACAAACAGGCAGTACAGCAGTGTTGGAAAGAATGCGGAGGGGTTATACTCGAGAAGCATACTTAGAGCTGGTGCGTAAAATTCGTAACGTCATCCCAGATGTTGGACTAAGTAGTGATTTCATATGTGGTAAGCAATTTCTTTCTGTAAATTGACATTGAGTTGCTTTTATCTGCAATGATATATTTACAGTTTAGATTTAGGCTCAATGCAGACAGTATCCCATGTTTGGCTTAATTGAACCCACATACTCCATTGTTTCTCTTTCTCTCTTTCTTAAACCTTGTTCACTCAGTAGTTGAAGTGGTAAGCAGGAAATATTACAGTAATTTTCCATAAGCTTAGCTAGTGACTTGGTATATTATCTTTTATCATGAATCATGACACTACAAAGCTGTCAGTGACACAGAACATTTGGAGTCCATGTGCTAGGAATGCCATTTAATTGAGATTGTTTCTTGTCTATAACAGAAAAACTACCATGTACTATACTTTATTTATCAAATATGCACTTCGATGCACTGCATTTCTTGCATCATCTACGGTGGCATGCAATTTCTATGGTTATGGACTTAGATTCATCCGGATACCTACCGATGTTCCCTCATGCAATGATTATGTTCTATTTTAGTTTAGTAAGCCTGTGTGTCTGATGTGCTACAGGCTTTTGCGGAGAGACGGAAGATGATCATGCTGATACTCTCAGCCTTGTAAGAGAGGTTGGATTTGACATGGCTTACATGTTTGCATATAGCATGAGAGAGAAGACTCATGCTCACCGGAACTACACGGATGATGTCCCTGAAGATGTTAAGCAAAGAAGACTCGCTGAATTGATTAACACCTTCCGTGAAAATACCAAAAAAAATTATGATTCGCAGGTTGGTTCAGTTCAGCTTGTCCTTGTGGAGGGACCCAACAAGCGGGCTCCCGAAACCGAGCTGATGGGAAAGACTGATAGAGGACACAGAGTCTCGTTTACCAGTGTCCCGGTGCCGCATACATTTGAAGGCGATGAAGCACGTAAACCAGCTGTTGGCGACTTTGTTGAGGTGAAGATTCTCAAGTCGTCGACAGCAACGTTGTTTGGAGAGCCTATAGCACGCACGAGCTTGACTGCGTTCTACAAAAATGCTTCCTCTGCAACTCATGCTGTGGCTGCATAAGTGCTTAACTGTGCTGCAGCTATCAACTGAATGTGAGAAGCCTTATAGTGAATGATCTTTCAACAGACCATATCTTCTAGGGCAGTTTAACTGGTAGATGCATGTTGGCGTTCTGGCAAAATAGTTGGTTGTTCAGTTTTGGTGAGGCCATGTTGCAATGTTTTTAGTAGCTGTACAATGTTTTGGAAGAGTCTGCTTGTCTTTTGAATCTACCTGTGCACAAAATTTTGCTTGTTATTGCTACTTGTCTGCTTCAAAGAAACCTTCAATAGGGAACAATGTCCTTATGCAATAATATATCTGTTATATTAGAGATTTTTCAATTGTTACCATCAAATACGTTTACCTTTCAATTCTTAGCACTTAATCCATAAACCTTTCATTTGGATACACTAAATACGTTTTTCCCTTCAAAACATATTTTACTGGCTCCAAATAAAATGGTTGCAGATTGAGGTTCCCAATATTAAAAGATGAGCATACCTGCACTATTCTATAGGTATACGGTTCGTATCGATCGGTCTTGGTTGCTCTAATCCCTTAGGAACCGTTGCAAATTTGCACAAACCCGTATGTACAGGATTTCACAAACTTGCAATAGTCCCTAAGAAATTACGCCATTGGTTATTTTGCGACATGCACGCTATACACATACGGAGAAGTACCCTTTAAAGGGCTAATTATAATAATGTCTCTCTTTCTCAGAAATTTTCAATTTTTTTTATATAAATTAAGATATTGACGGCCCACACAAAATATTCATTACACGAGCAGCAGCAACGGAAGCTTTGCATCGCATGACGCATGTGTTTTTGGTGCTGCAACGCGTGCAAGAGTGATTAGTGTTTGTTGGTCGGTTCTCCATTGCCTGGCTCGAGTTTCCTAGGCAGCGGCGCCGCCGCTCCGGCCGTCAGCTGAGGAGCTGCTACGCCGCCCGTCGAGTTCTTCGGAACAGCCACTTTCGAGGTCGAATCTGCGTCGAGAATCAGGCGCACAAAAGATCAGAATTTCATCAGATGAAGATCGAAGAACCATCATATGAAGATCTTCAATCACCATTACCGATCCCTAAACCGCAGCTCTGGTCGCAGGAGAGGTAACAGATGATTTGCCACGTGTTGGGGTGGCAGGTCCGGGCTATGCAGTCGCTCATGCAGCTGTTGCCGGCGCCCAGCGCCGGCGCCGGAGACGACAGCGCCAGCAGCAAGCCGCACAGCACCGCCGCCGCCTGCGCCCTCCTCCGGCCCATCGTCTCCATCCTCCTTTGGTGGTGATCGGCTTTCGCGATGGAATGGAGGCGGAGAGATGAGGCCGGGAGGAGGATATTGGGCCGGACGTCTGGAGGTGAGGTGAGGACGTACAACAGAGCCATGGTTTACCTTTCTATTTATACCTTTTTTACGACAGTATGCGACGGATTGCAACCACAAGGAGTCGACGGTTTAGCTATAACGTCGCAGGTAGGAGTACAAAGATAGAACTGCCACCTATATCTTTCCGGAGAAAAGAAAACTGACAAATTAAGGTCAATATAAACTTGATGTGAACTAGTATATTATTTGCTAGATGCATCTTCATGAAGAGAAGGTGAACTTAATAATAAACCTTCGCTTTACTGCATACTAGTGCATTTTTTTCAACGTCGTACAATGCGGCCAAGTAAGATACAAAATCATCATTTTGTTGTGAAACCTTAATCATAACTAGCTATTTTTGCCAATATAAGAAATGTGTTCATCAATAGATGTCATTCTCACTTTCTAATATATATTTCTTTTTTTCTTCAACATCTTTATATCTTTTCCTCATTTACTGTGCACCATTTCTTTTTTCAATTCTTCTTAATTCACATGTTTAGAGGTAGCTAGAATGATATTTAAAACTGAACAGAGGGTGTGCATAGATATAAATGTCCCCAAGAAATATTCTTGCACCATTTTTGAACGTGCTGCATGAATCTGGAGCAACAAGAATGATGGTGTCATGTAGAGCTACAGGAATATGTCGTCTCCTACGCGTTTGGCAGCTGAGAAATAGCGAGTGCGAGTGTGAATTGAGAAATATAGCACAAGATATGGCTCTTTATTTATTCATATCATTACATCATATCCCTTCATTCATTTCCAATCTCATTCTATCGCATTTTCTGTTTGCCAAACAGTACCGGGCAGCACCACCGTGATGTTAGCCTCAGCAGGGAGGCCATGCGTGTGCTTCCTCCTTGTCATCGTTTCTTTATGAGATTATGTGACAGGGCCAAACGGATATGGTTACATCAGAATGGGTCAAATGCCAGATTGGTTTTTCGACATTTCTATACTCGAGGTAGCTAGCAGAGTTTGTCCTGTTTTAAAATAGAGTAAATTTTATAAAGCTGTAACTACAGTTAATTTGTCAAAACTATCACAAAACTACAGATTTAAAAAAGTATTTCACAAAACTACATATTTAAGTACATTTATGTATCGTAAAACTACATATTTAAGAAATTATATCACAAAAATACATATTTTGTGAGTGCCGTATTACAAAACTACTCCCTCCGTTCACTTTTATGGGTCGTTCTAGCTCTGGGCACGAGAATTAAAGAAAAATAAAAAAGTATGGTACGCAAAAAACGAGGAGAAAAGAGATAGAGATAGCGATTTATTGGGAAGAAAAAAAGTGTATTGGAAACAGAAAAAAGTGCATTGGGAAGTGAGAATGACATATTGAGGAACAAATTTTTAATGCTAGAATGACTTATATTTGTGAACGGAAGGAGTACAAATTTAAGGAGTCACAAAATCTGTAGTTTTGTGATATATCAGTCACAAAATATGTAGTTTTGTGATACACTTTCTAGAAACGGTAGTTTTTGTGATACATAGATATATTAAATCTCTAATTTTGTGAAACTTCACGTTAAATTTATAGTTTTGTGATAGTTTTGACAAACTAGTTGTAGTTTTGTGAAATTTACTCTTTAAGAATTGCCATGTTAAAATAATTCGACATCTTGTTGTTAAAATTATTTTGATTATTGATTCTGTTGTGACTCGTGGGTATTGATGGTTCAAAAGTTCAAGAATATACTTCGTATGTTCATCCACGATGAAGTATTGAGCACACGGAATTCGGATCCAGAAAGAAATCATATGGCTGCATGATTGGTCTTATACACCAGGGTTGTTATACACTACTCCCTCGGTTCCAAAATATAAGCCATTTCTATTTTTAGTCAAAGTAAAACTTTTATCATTTTGACCATTAATAATATATAATTAATAATGTTTTATCATATAAAAAGTATATTTTTTAATCCACCATTAAATAAGCTTTCATAAAAATTATGTAATTTTCTAATATTATTGGTAGAAGTTAAATTTTTTTGACTTTATCCAAATTTAAAAATATTTATATTTTGGAACAGAGGTAATACCTGCGGTTTAATCTTCATGGTTGTAGCTAAACACTAAGGTATGAGTCTAAGATCCCTTGGTTTGCTTTGTTCGCTGTGTGGATATCGTCTAAACCATCTAGAGGTGGAAATTTGTTCCATTATCTAGAACAAATTGATCAAGCCTCTTAATTTCGTTTGGAGCTACTATGTTATTTCAAAAGTAGCCTCTTTTGATTCGAAGCTACTCCCTTCGGTTTTAAAATATTAACACAGTTGACTTCTAACATCAACTCTAACCATTCATCTTATTCAAAAAATTTGTTCAAATATAAAAATTTTTATTATTATTTGATTTATCATGAGTGAAATTTAAATCACAACTAATAATTTTACATATTAGAATAATTTTTTTAATAAGACGAATGATCAAAATTGATATTAAAAGTCAACAGTGTCAATAATTTAAAACCGGAGAGAATACTTATTATTTCCTTTTGTTTATGCCATTTCATCATGAGTTCAATATTAATTAGCACTTCGTGTACGTTGGTATTCGTATTTGTTTTCAGAAAGCACAGACGACAAATAGTGATTAGTGAATGCAGAAGAGACCCAGTGATCTGGAAAAGGGTTTGTTAGAACTTTTTCGGTATTGATACAAAGATCCACCGCCCAGACTCACAGAGAATGGATATGGAGTACATATACATATATAGGAACAGCTGCAGCTCGCATTTGTGTTAATTTGATGCTTTAATCCGTGGTCGGATCAGTTTTTGGGCGATTCTCCATCGGCTGGCTTGACTCGTGCTCCTCCGTCTCCTCCACCCGGCAGCTGCGGAGCTGCCGCCATGGCGCCTGCCAAGCCCTTCGGAACAGCCGTTTTCGCGGCCGTAAACTCTGCATCAAGAACCACACATGATCGATCGGACCGGGGAAGAAGAAACAGATCGATGAAGCAACCAATCGATCGTGTCGATCGATACATGTGAATGATCGACGAGATCGAGGTTTTACGAACGCACCCGCGCAAACCGGCCCGCAGAGGATGAAGCACTCGACGTACGTCATGTGGGGGCAGTTCTCGGACATGCAGTCGTCGAAGCACGTGTGAGTCTGAGGAAGTTTCAACGCCGCCGCCGGCCGAGTCGACGTCGTCGCCAGCAGTAGTAGTAGAAAGCAGGACGACAGCACCGCCGCATGCAGCTGGACGCTCCTCGTCCGGCCCGACGTCGTCATCGCCATCCTTGGATGGTTAGCTTCGGTCTGTGGGATGGGGATGGCGACGCCGGGGTCGAGAGGAGCGAGAGAGTGGGCCGGCCGGAGGGATACCGGATGAACGTGGTTGTTCATGTCTCTATTTGTATCTTTTGAGTGGCGTGTTGCTCGGAGGAGACGGGAAAGGGAAAGGGAGGTAAGGGCATGCAGCCGTACAAAGAAGAAACGGTGTAGCTGTAACGTCGAAGGTCCATAGGTAGAAGTTACTGGCGGTAGAAGATGGCGGCTGGGCACCTGGGCCAGGTCAGGGCGGGGGAGCTCGACGGCGACCAGTTATCGTGGTAGGGGGAAGAATGTGTGGACTCGAGGGGCGGGGATGCCTTGGGGACGGCCGGACGAGGCAGAGGGAGACGGGGGAGGGAGCTCCCTCTGAAGTCTGACGGCTAACAGGTGAGAGAGACAGAGAGAGAGAGAGAGAGAGGAATGAGAACGGCCGGATCAGGTTGAAGACAAACTAACAAGCATTGATTGCTGATCTGACGGCCCTCATGCGTCGATTAGCTAATTAAGCGATGGGGTGATTTCATTTTCATGAGATTGAAAATTAGCAGTGCCTATTATCTCTAACCACTATTTTTAAGAAAATATCCTCCATAATTTAATGAAATATGATTTTGATTTTTGATAAGGAAAAAAAAAAGCTCACTGTAGCTTTCCCTCGTTTAGCTCTCACTGTTAGCTATTTGAGATGATATATGCTTAAATATCTTATCCTACTATTTTTTTTTTTGGTTTTAGATTCACCATGGGAGTGTATGCACTGTGTTTATATTTTGTAAAAAATTGGCCCGCGAAATTGCTCTGACAGAAATACAGCTCTGTAGTTCGTTTGAAAAATACGTAGCTCTATTTTTTTTCATCTGAACCGTCCATCTACGATCGAATCGGACAAAAATTATCGCCAATCCCCCTAAACCCAGTCCGCTCTCCCGGCCACACCTCACCTCCTTCACCGCCATCCATGGCCGCCGCGGCCATGGCCTCCTCCCCGGCCATCCACCTCCGCCACCCACCCCGCCTCCGGCACCTCCTCCTCTCCGCGAACCCCCTCTCCACATCCTCCCCGTACCCATGGCTCTCGGCGTGGTCGCACCGGGGCCCGCGCCGTCGCCTCCGCTCGCCGTCCCCGGCGCTCGACCTCCGCCGGGAGCCCTCCCCGTCGTCCGACTCGGACGACGAGGACGCCGTCGGAACCAGCCGCTCCGCCGGCCGCTCCACCATGTCCCTCATCCTGCACCGGCTCCAGCGCGCGGGGTACGCGCCGGAGGCGCCCGCGACCGCGGCTCCGCGCCCGCCGCGGGGATCCGTGGAGGACGTGTTCCGCGTGGACGACGGCGCGCTGCCCAACGCGCGCGGCGGGTTTGACGACGCGGAGGCGACGCTCGGGGACGCGCGGTTCCCCTGGGAGCGGCCCATGCCACCGCCCGAGGCCGCGCCTCGGGCCGCAAGGTCGCCCACGTGGATGGCCGAGCTGACGCTGCCCGCCGCCGAGCTCAGGCGGCTGCGGCACGCCACAATGAGGATCAAGTCCAGGACCAAGGTGGGTGGCGCGGGCGTCACAAGGGAGGTCGTGGAGAAGATAAGGGAGAAGTGGAGGACGGAGGAGGTCGTCAGGATCAAGGTCTCCGGCACGCCCGCGCTCAACATGCGCCTCTTCCACGAGATACTCGAGGTGTGTGTTGCATTCGCTGCGTGAAACTAGAAAGCAACCCCAGCTGCAACATGCGTCCATTTCTAAAAATACTTGAATTATGCCGTGGCTTGTTAACATTACATGGCTTTCATTTATTCCTAGGAGGTGCAGAATTACTCTTGTGTTCACATTTCACGAGAAACCCAAAGAGTTTTCAAAACAATTGTAGTCGCTCCATTCCTAAGACAACAACTTTAGTTTATTTTTGAACTAGATTTCGTGTCCTAACAACAACATATGTAGTATCTAATAGCATAAATTTTGTTCTTTCTATCTTGGGTATTTTCACTCTGCTGGTTTTGTTAGTTGTCCCTGAGCTATATGTTTAGCTTACCGAATAGCTTATTAAGTCTAACTTTCCTCAACATGAGAGCCGTTAAGGATGATTTGCACTGTGAATATCATGGAAGACTTTGGTTAAACTAGGGCAATATATTTATAGCAAGAAATCGATGAGTTTGACGTAAATGAGATTCCTGAAAAACTATTTATGACTTTTGCAATCTCCAGTGCCTTCTTTATTACCAATTTTGTTGTTCGCACAAAAAATATAATTCAGTGAATTTGGCAGCTACTTGATTGATTCTCGACTGAGGTCAGTTCAAATATTGTGAGTACTCATAATCTGACATTATTTTATCTTTTCTTTCTGTGTATTGTCGCCTTGTCGGTGCTGGTGATCAGAGAAAAACAGGAGGGTTGGTCATATGGAGATCAGGGACTTCTGTTTCTCTATATAGGGGAGTAGACTATGATGTAGCTGAACCCACTAAAGAGGCAAGGAAAAATTCACAGGCTCTTAGTATGAAGTCCTTGAGTAAAGATTCTCCTAATTCTTCCTTGGTCCCTACTGAGAAATTGGACAGACTACAAGACAGCAATGGATCTTTAGTTTCTAATACTGGGAAAGAGGGACTAGTTGAGCAAGCACCAGAAATCAAATATGAAGATGAAATTGACAAGCTATTGGATGAGCTTGGCCCAAGATACAGTGACTGGCCTGGATCTGATCCATTGCCAGTAGATGCAGATTTGCTTCCTGGAACTGTACCAGGTTACAAACCCCCTTTCAGAGTTCTGCCCTATGGTGTTCGGCCATCTCTTAGTCGAAAGGACACAACCAACTTGCGCCGTCTTGCTCGTGGACTGCCTCCTCACTTTGCTCTCGGTACCCTCTTTGTGGCTAGTTAATTTTTAACTTTTATCAATTTATTATACTTTGTCGCAATTGTAATTTTCCCTTGACAATGGATTTTAGGACGAAGCAAACAACTCCAAGGCCTGGCTGATGCTATGGTCAAGCTATGGGAGAAAAGTTCTATTGCTAAAATTGTTTTAAAAAGAGGAGTGCAGCTTACTACCAGTGAAAGGATGGCTGAAGATATCAAAGTAAGCTTTGAAAGTTTCTTATTCTGCAAAATTTTCAATTCAGATGATATATGAAAATTTTAGGTGTAGTTAGAAATATTCTTTGATAATCAGCAACGCAACATTGCAAATTCACATCTGCAACTGGAGTCCTAGTTTATTCTTTAAGCTGTCATACTCAATCCTTTTGTGCACTTTTCCCTAATTGAAACAGTATGCTGTAGTTTGTAGAGTAGCCTGTGTTGATCATTAGTATGTCCCAATATGAACCAAAGTATCAGTCTTTCCATTAGGTATTTCAGTAATAGAGAATATTTGTGAGCTTGAAAACTTTCCCTTTTTTGTAACCTGATCATGCGACTCTGAAATCAATCTCTGCAAGTGGCATGCTTAGTTGTTGTGTATGTGTCAAGCTGAATGACTATTCCTGGACAATGAAAGATGTTTATCTAGCACAACCCATTTCTATATGAAACTCTGGCATGCTCCATTGTTCTTGAGAATTTTTTTTTCCCTTCAGTGATTGTTGTACTACTGCTGTTTTCTTTTGCACCTTTCCACTTCTGTTTCTTTTTGTTGTTGTTGTGAACTACTGATATATAGCTAATATTGTTTTGGTCCACATCAGAAATTAACAGGTGGTGTAATGCTTTCAAGGAACAATGATTTCATAGTCTTCTACAGAGGGAAGGATTTCTTGTCCTCAGAACTTGCAGAAGTTCTGCTAGAGAGGGAAAGATTAGCAAAGTCCCTACAAGATGAAGAGCAAGCTCGCTTGAATGCAGCATCTTCTATTTCTTCAAGTAATGAGCCATATGTACAGCCCACAGTAGCTGGTACTCTTGAAGAGACTCTCGAGGCGAACTCTAAGTATGGAAACAAACTGGAGGAGAACCACGTGGAAAAAATGATAAGAACTGTAGAAGCTGCAAGACATGCTGACCTAGTGAGAAAGCTAGAATGGAAGCTCTCACTTGTAAGTGGCTGAGTAGCCAGAGTTTAAATTGTCTTAGTTCACATTGTTTGATGCTATCTGTGAACTATTTTCTGTAAACAAGGTAGTTCATTCCTGTCAATAATTTTTTTTAGAAATTAGAAATAAATTGATGTATTACAGTACTAATTCAATCACATTTTATAAGACCATGCATTGAGAAGTTAGTACTTGTAGGGGGGCTAGCTTTTATTCATTCTTCTTACGTCTAGCGGGGTCTACCTTTTATTCTTTCTTCTTTGCACTGAATATGCAAATTATGCAGTTTGAGCTGACTTTTTTTTTAAATTTATGTACAGGCACAGAAAAAGATGGAGAAAGCTGAAAGGGTGCTAGGAAAAGTTGAGATGGCCCTGAATCCAACTGAAGGAACCAAGCCAGCTGAAACAATAACTGATGAAGAGCGGTTCATGTTTCGGAAACTTGGTCTACGGATGAAGGCGTTTCTGCTGCTTGGTACATGAATTTTTCTTCGTTATTTAATATGTTAGATTGTCTTTTGCATAGTTATTCAGAAAATGACACAAGTTGACCATCTGCCGCTTAGAAATTCGTGTCTTGATTTATCATATTATTTGTATCTTTGGACATTGCTTTTTTGTTTCGGTAGCTTGAGAATGAAGAGAATGAGCCATGTAGATGTATTCCCACTGATTTTCTTTTGTTGTCGGTAGGACAAGCTAGTTAGTTGAAATTTGAACTAGCTACCTTGTACTCATAACGAAAACAAAATAAAATTGGTTGAAGTAGTATACAATTGCAGACACTTTTGAAGATGCAGGTGTATCTGTTATGGAAATATCAATCAGAAAGTACACTTGTCCATCTGTATTCTGTAGCACATCAGCTAGAGTCATTAAAACACATCAAATAGAAAGAAACAGACGACAAGTCTCTCATAGCACTGTCATTTATTTCTGCGATTCAAAGAAGTTATTTGGATTGCGGCTCTTTTGCGGAGACTCTTTTTGTTTTGGAAGGATCAGTATGCCTTATGTCAAATACAACCAGTTGTTTTATGCGCTTGAGATTTCCTTGAACAATCCCTAGATCACATTTTGTTTTCATTTACATTATAACTCAACATATTCTTACCATTTTCAGGCAGAAGAGGTGTTTTTGATGGCACAATTGAAAATATGCACTTACACTGGAAATACAGGGAACTGGTTAAGATACTGGTGAAAGCCAAGTCTTTTGACTACGTCAAAAGGGTAGCATTGTCCCTTGAAGCTGAGAGCGGTGGTATTTTAGTATCTGTGGACAAAGTCTCTAAAGGTTATGCCATAGTTGTGTTTCGCGGGAGGGACTACAAACGGCCTTCTTCACTCAGGCCACGGAATCTATTATCAAAGCGGAAGGCTTTAGCTAGATCCATTGAGCTTCAGAGACATCAGGTACTGTTTTCTTTGTCACTCAGAATTGATCCTGCTGTTGTTCAAAATTAGTAGGAATGTATTCTGTTAGAGGGTCGCATCGCACATTGTAGAGTATTTCCTATTGTTAGTCCTCTCTGGGAAGCAGAATGCCACACATATTCCCAGAGGTGTGGATGAATCACAATTCATCTTTATCTTGTTTTCCCCATTCACTTGTACCATCCCTTACACTTTGTGACAGGCCCTCAGTCATCATGCTGCCAAGTTAAAAAGAAAGGTGGAGCAGCTTAAAGCAGAGCTGGTATGTACAGCGCACCAGTTCACCATAAGTAAAAGGATTGTGTCATTCTGTCGGTACATGTTATAGTGGCATACTATATGTTGACTCTTTCAGGTCCAAATGGAAGACGCGAAAGACCAAGGAGACGAGGAGCTGTACGCCAAGCTAGATTCGGCGTACTCGAGCGACGAGGAAGAAGATGTGGAGGTGAGCGTGCTGGATCCACAACAATGTTGGCTGTGCTGACCTGGCTTCTTGTAGCTTTGTAACCGTTCACAATTGTCCTGCGCAGGACGAGGACGACGAGGCGTACCTCAAGAGGTTCGACAACGTGGAAACCGGTGCCACCACCGCTGAGATTGACGGCAGCGAATCTGTATACGACGAGGATGACGATTACTCTGACGAAGAGGATTCCGGTGATTACTCTGAAGCTGAAGACGACGACGAGGGTTTTGGGTACGAAGAGGACGATGATGGTAGGACTTGGGACGCTGAGCTTCGCAGCGACATAGGTTCACAGTTTTCTGGCAGCGGCAAATGTAAAGATGCGAGTGACGATTGTGGCCGCTCGGTGAGCGGCCGACCGAACTGACGAGCTCTTGGAGCTAGACGTTCTGTGCAGCAAGTGGTCAATTAACAAAGGACCCAAAGATACGTGGCAGATTTGGTTGGCCTGTCACGCTGTGTCCATTTGAGGTTGACTAATAACAGAGGATCCGGGAGCCGTTTTCCTGCCGCGCATGACACAGTACGGACTCCCAGGGCGGGTCAGTCCCAGACTCCCAGGGCCTAATGAACTGGTCCTTCAGGCTTTAGCAACGCGTCTGTTCCGTCGGCCAGTGACGCACCACCGTTCGCCATGGCCGAGGATTTCAGCGCCTCGACCTGTCTGCTGCCGGACTACAGAAGAGGTTGGTCTGATGATGAAGACACCGGGAAGCAGCCAGGCTAGACAAGTCCAGCACGCAGATATTGACTTTACGGTGTAAATACGTGCATCTAATGTTAACCTGTGGACATATTTAGTTCAACAAATAAACTAATTTTTTAAAACTAGAGGGAAAAATTAGCTTTTTTTGAACTAAAGAAGCTTTGAGCGTAATCTAATTAATTGTCTTAAATTCTCACCACCCACTAAAAAAAAATGGATATTTAGTCACTGAGTTTTAGTGACTAAGAAATTTAGTCACTAAAAATTATAAATAGTGACTAAGATTTAGTTTTTATTGTTTACATATATTTTTAATGGTCAAGATATATGTTCATTAGTTAATAAATGTATTTAGTTACCAAAGGGTTTTTAGTTGCTATATAGTTTTTGTGACTAACATATTTAATTATTGGTTACTATATATACAGTGACAGTCTTAGTGACTAAAATACAACCACAATTTTTAGTGACAAAATATTTATAGTAAATAATTTTACACATATAGTGATCAAATATCTTGATAACTAAAAAATATTTTCCTTGCAGTGACCATGCGATAGGCATAGAGTTATATGCCCCTATGCATCTAATCATGATCAGATGTGTTTTAATAAAAAATTCGTAGAAGTATACATATGTCACTTTTCATTATATATTTTTATAGAAAACAAGAGTTTATGTTTTGTAGATAGTGTTGTTGTCGAAAACGACTTATTTTTTATACTGAAAGGAGTACTTAAATAAAACCACTCAAACAGAAGATGCGAATATCCGAAGTGTGCTTTATTTATTGCAATGTAACATAATCATTTATTTAATCCCCATGCATGCTTTACTTTCAGGTCCGCAAAACAACTGCAGGCTTCTGAAACTCCTGAGGATGCGTTTTAGTCTAGCTAGCACCGCGCATCACTGGTTTATTATATAGGAGTATTACTCCATCGATCGTCTTGGTTGACTCCTCGGTCAGATCAGCAGTTGACGAACTCGTAGTCGACCCGGAGGGGGATGCCCTGCCCGCCGGTGTCGATCTTCTTGAACACCGTCTCGAAGTCCAGGTCCAGCGCGCTGCCGATCCCAAAGGAGCACTGGTCCACGATCCTGGCGACGGTCGACGCGCCCGACGCACGGTTCGTTATCTGCACATCAACAACAAGCTCGCCGCCGCCGTTACTACACGAACGTACGTAAGCTCATCTCTGAAAGCACCGACCGGATGATCAGGGGCATGCACGACGTACCCGGATGCACCGGCCGCAGGCGTCCTGGCCCCGGGGCCCTGAGAGCGCGCAGAAGGCGACCCAGCCGTACTGCTGGCGCCACGCCAGCGGCTTGTCGGCGTCCCATGTCGCGCAGTAGGCGCCGGCGCGTGTGAGGTCCCAGCCGTTCTCCGCCGGGTTTATTATGTAGTACGGCGCCAACACGTTGGTCCCCGACTGCGCCGCCGCCGTGGTCGCGAAGGCGCACAGGAGCGTCATGGCCATGGCCGCCGCGAGCGCCCGCGCGCCTGCTGAGGTCCTGGGCGCCATGGCTGGCTAGCTAGCTAGCTGATTAACCTGCGTGGATACCTTGTGAAGGACGATGCGGAAGTGCTCTTGAGGTACGTTGATCCGTCGGGGCCGGGGATCTTATATAGAGGCTTGGAGATAGGGCAACGTGGAACTTTCTTCCAAGATTTTCTCTAGCTAGCTAGTTCATGCATGGTATGGACATAGTTTGATTCCAGGGTCCTGGTGGCTGGTGCACAAAACCGATCACAAGTCATAGCACACCTGGAACTGTGACCGACGGCTTTTCAACCCTTCTCGCAAACCTCGCCAGTCCAAGGCTGCCGACCAGTGCTTTCGCTTGCATGCGTGGCATGCATGCACTGGCTGCATGCCTCGCGAGAAGCCACGGAGTGCCACGTGCACGAGGCCAAAGAAGCGTTTGCATGGGCGCCGATGCTGACCCGTCAACGCCACGGCCAGGTCTCAATTCCAGCAGCACTGACTGCGTTGCATTGAGACGGAACGGGGTCCTCTCAATTTGAGCGAAAAATTCAACAATGCTACAGTATCATGAATTAGGGTGTATTTTCTTCCGTTCGATCGAGACGGAGAGTAGTCTACATGCGTGAGTGGCTAGCATGCGAATCTTCCCCTGTGACTGAGACGTGGTCAATGGTTATCAATTTCTGGAGATATTGGAGAAGATGTATACTTCCTCTGGTGCAGAAAGGAATCATTTTGCACAATGACATAGTTTTTAAAATATAATTTTTATTTTTATTTTTTATAAAAATATTTATTAAAAAATAATATATTTATATTTTTATAATGTACTTTTTAAAACAATTTTTTTTATATTTCTATGCTTAACTAAGTTAAAACTTATTTGTAATTTATATTTCCAATATTTGATCAAAACATGTCAAAACAATCTTCTTTTAACCGGAGAGAGTATGCAGCCGATGGACGTTGAACCATGCAATTAAGCACGTGCGCTACTGGAAGCATGCGCTGTTTCTGAAGAACAAATGAAGCATATTTTATCCTGCATAGTACTCCGTACTTTTCATGGCATTGGGCACAGCTGGTTATCCTATCTGTGCGAGTTTCTTATGGTTTTTTTTAACGGGAGCTTTCGAGTTATTAGAAAAGTTGTTTGGTGAAATTTAAATAGTGAAAAGTATACATTTAGTTTTTTTCATACCAAAAGATAAAAAAACAATTTTCAGTGAGCTTTTCAGTTTTTAGTTTATTTATGTAAAAGACTAATTTTTCAGCGTTTTAAAATTTTGCTTTTTATAATTTTGTTTATTTTAGCTTTTTAGTTTTCAGTTTTTCAGTTGAACGATGAAACATAGAGGATCTTAAAGTCCTCAGACACTCTTTTTATTTTATTTTATTTTATTTTATCTGGATGATCGATCAAGAAGATTCATTCGTTTGAAACTCGAACAATTGCAACATGCAAAGCAAAACTAGAGACCCGCGCGTGGAAATATTGTCCATCCTGACACTGATTAAACGACGTAGCCTCTGTTTACTTTTAATTGTCATGGTATAATTTAAAATTTGTTCCTAGATACTCCTATGTAGTACTCACATCTCAATATAATTTTGTCTTTTCAACAAAATGTCTCTTTCACTTGTATTTGTTTTTGATTTGTGTACAAGTGAATGGAAGTAGCATATAGCACTTGTCGATCAGGATCATGTCGATTAGTCAGCCGTCGACGCTAAGGTTCAACTTACCGTTTTGCCTTGAAAAACCGAGGTTCACCGGATTAACGGTTTTCATGAAAACTATAAAAACCGCTTAAAAATCGGACAAATTCGAAAATTAATTTTTTAAAAGAAAACTGACCGATTTTTACGATTTACCGTTTTTTATTTTAAAATCAAATTAGTTTGAGCTTTTTTCACCGGTCCACTTGGTTTAATCGGTTTTCAAATTTTTCATTTTTTTAAAATTTTTAAAATAAAAATCAATTAACCGTTCAAACTAAACCGCAGTGAAAATGGCGAAAACCGATCTCGTGTGGGTGTATCGTGCGGCTATCGATCCTTCCGAACGCAGCTGTCGAACGAAGCATGCGAAAGAAAAATCGAATGGGGTTAGAATATGGACAGATAATAAAAAAATATTATAATCCTTAAAATTAATCATAATCATCTATTAATTAGATCTAATATTTAAAAATAAAAAAATATCTCTCCTACTTATTAATTTCTTAGATAGTCTTGTGTCACGCTTCAACCAAATCCTCCGCAATCTTCGCCGCCTTCACCCTGCCGCAATCTTCGCCGCTTTCTCCCTCGCCCGACTCGCCGATCCCGCAATCACCTTCAAAAAATCCGGTGAGTATTGGGTGCTGCCCGCGGAAGACGAAGCTGCCCTGTGGAGGCGCCGCGCCCGCCAGGAGTACGCCGTCGGGCGCCGGGTGGTGGAGCGTGACGTTGTCGTTGGCGACAACGACCGTGCCAGCGTGCACGCAGATCCGGAGGTTCCGGCGGGCCACGAAGTGCGCGAGCGCCACGGCGACTTCGCGGCCGCAGAGTGTGCCGATCACGTGCGGGCGCATCGTCGCCGCGGGCTCGGCCTTCCGCGTGATCACCACAGGCGGCTTGGAGCCGGCGAGGCCACAGCGGAAGTAGGAGCACAGGTCGCCGAAGAGGGCACCACAGAGCTGGGGGAGGCTGTGGTTGTCATGGCCAGGACGGCGGGTTAGTGTACACCGAGACGCTGAGGAAGTGGCTGCTCCGGTTTGATGTAATCACACCTCGCCGTGCGACGACGCGGATGTGTTAATCTTGCTCGAACTGCAATGCTGCATCTTTTCCTTACATACCGCTCGTATTATGCAAGGAAAAAACTGATCTTTTTGCAGTTTCTGGATTTACGGTGCAATGGAGTGGCCGAAATTTTGATCTGCTTGCTTCCCCCTGCTGAAGTTCTCTTCTTTTATCGTTTTGTGGAGATTTAGACTATTGGCTTGTTTGAAAAGAATTCAAGAATCTGTTTTTTTAGAAAGGACTTGGTTATTACTATGTTAGAATGCTTCTTTTTGGTTAAGTAGGAGTATGTTAGAATGTTTTGGGCGTTTGATAGAACTCGTGAGAGTGAAAAGAGAACTGGGCACCTGTGAAGCCGGAAGAGACGTATTCTTCTCCTTGCTGAACATTTTGTTGTTCAGAGAACTCATTGCCTGTGATCCTCTACAACAGCTCAGTGCTTCTGTGACTTCAAATATTGTCACTGATTTTTCCCCATGGAAAATTCTCTGCTTTCACAGTCAAAAGTGTAAGACTGCAGGTATTATTCGTAACTGAGATTTAAAGTTCACAACACAGATTTGCTACAGTGGAATGCCACAAATTCAGATATTGTCGCTGGTTCTGTTTTCAAAGATAACCATACTGATTCGCTATCCTGAAATGCCACAAGGTCACAACCTCAACCAAAACAAAACCATGTCATCTTGGCCATAGAATCCTGCTGTAATTATTCACAATTTGGGTTAACTAACGTACCCATTCTTTATGTTTAAACAGCTTAACCAGGTAGCTTATCAAGGCTGCGAGCCATTGCCAGAACAGAACAAGGTAGTTTGCCTCCAATTTTTCTCCAGGCCTTGGTCCAAAGAGGCCTCTTTATAACTCCTTTGATTTTGGTAGAGCTTTATCTTGAGAGCAAAGCTCCCGAAGAATCTACTTTTGTTCCGGTGAGTACTTCTTGGCTATCTCCCTTGCTGATTCTGTCTGACCGAATTTCGATTTAACTTTTCCTCGTCTGAACAATGCTTTCATATTAAATAGTCCAATGAAGACTATTCACGCATTTCAACTTTGACCATTCGTTTTATTTAAAAAAAATAAATAAAAATTATATATATTTTTATAATTTGATTAATCAGTAAAGTTATTTGAATCACAACTTAAAATTTTACATATTTGAACTAATTTTTTGAATAAGACGAAAGGTCAAAGTTGAGATTAAAAGTCAACGGCGACATCAATTTAAGAACGAAGGAAGTATCTCTGTACTTTCCAAACAATTGAAACATAAAATTCTCTCCCATGTACGCAATTGCCTATCACAGGAGGTGGCTGAGGACTTAAATTGGAGTATCACAATATATGACAACATGCAGAAAGTAAAGAACGACACTAACAATTTCATACTGATGCATGGAATCTTTAAGTTTCTTTTGTTTGTACTATTTGTTACCCTCAATCTTTCTCATATATACATATGTCACTTGGAAAAACTTTTTGGTTTTGAATTTTAAAATCATTCTGAAAACATATATGTTGATCAGTTTTCAACCGGTTTTTGGATTGCATCATTATTATTGGTAGACCGGTTTTGAATTTTAAAATTTTGAAACAAAATTGGTTTGACTGGATAACGGTTTGATCAGTTTTCAACCATTTTTTGGATTTTTATTTTTTAAAATGTATAAAACAAAAATTAGTTGTCCAATGAAACACTAAAAACCATGAAAACATTCTCATAGGTACATCCTAGCAGAATTATATCACATTGCTACCTCGGTACATTATCAAAATCTGTCTAGATATGAGCAGGCGGCAAGGTCCTGTGATGCAGACTGATTCTTTTATTTATTCAGTTAGGATTAGTTTTGATTTCGTTCAAAACAAAGGCATCGTGAAAAGGTTAAATTAAAGCAAGTATTGTGTAAGTTTGCTTTTCTGTAGCTTAGCTTGTATTAATATAAGTTGTTGTTATACTTATATCGTAACAATTGTGTTTTTTTTTCTTCTCATAACAGAGTGATAATGTGTTATGTTGCTTTTCGTACCGAAGAAAAATTGCATCATGTTGCCCTGCCCATAACGTAGCACGGGCACTCGGATTAGTTTAATTAAAAGTACCAAAATAGTGATCCAATACCAAAATGATAAGTTGGGTATCAATTTTTTAAAATCAATGCTAAAATTAATTAAAGATGAGGTATCTCTAGTACCTCTCTCTAAAAAAAAATACAGTCTATCTATTCACTTTTAGCTGTCATTCTTAGAAAGATTTTTATAAAATACTATTAAGAAAGAAAATTATATTGGAAAATCTTATAGTGTGTTTTGAAGTGAGAAAAGTGTGTTGGATAGACAGAAACACTTTCCAATACGCTTTTCTATTTTTTCAATCTAACTTTCTCGCTACCAAACACACTTTCTTCTATTATCATTACAACATATTTTTCTCACTTATGAACACATTATAATTCTTTCCAATACACTTTTCTATCTTCTCAACGCAACTTTTTCACTTTCAAACACACTTTCTCTCTTTCTATTATCGTTTCAACATATTTTTCTCACTTATGAACACATTATAATTCTTTCTAATACACTTTTCTATCTTCCCAACACAACTTTTTCATTTCCAAACACACTTTCTCTCTTTCCATTGTCTTAATAACACATCTTTCTTACTTGCAAACACATTATAGTTCTTTCCAATACACTTTTCTACCTTTCCCGACATATATTTTTCACTCCCAAACACACTGCACTCTTTTCTAATTCCTGCCCTAAAATAGCAACCAAAAGTGAATAGACAGACTATGTATTATTATTTTTATTTTTTATTATCTGTCCATATTATAATCTCCACTGGATTTTTCTTTCACGTGCTTGTTGAACAGCAGCGTTCGGAAGGATAGATGGCCGCACTATGCACGCACAAGAGATCGACGATGGGGAAGGCGATTGCTGGGTAGGCGACTGCCGACGATCCTGATCCAGGATCGAGGTGTGCTGCTAAGAAGGCACACCTACTGCAAGAGTCAACCAGGGCTTAGACCGCACCTTCTTCCTGGCGCTGACTCTGATTCTGAGATGCATCACAATAGATAAAGATCAAGTAAATAAGAGAAATTCATGTCATCCATGTTCCGTCCAATTCACCCGCTCAATTAAGTGTTGCAGACTTAGAATTTTTCATTCAGTTTATGTGTTTTGTTGTATGAGTAAAATGCTGGAGTAGTATTCTACTGCTTCAAGAAATGCTTGTAAAAACTGGACTGAATCATCTGAAAATGAACCGTCTTAAATAGTCACATGCATGATGAAGGCGGATGCGACTGTCGATCATGGCAACAACACATTCAAGCGTGTAGCGACAGTTACCAGATAGAAGCTAGTAGTTTTTTTT
>BCLF01000096.1:1027399-1069756 GCA_001602275.1 Zoysia japonica
GCGGCGGCGCCCCGTCGACGCGGCGGCGCTCTGGCGAAGTCTCGCCAGAGCGCCGCGCGAGAGCGCGGTCGAGAGAGAGAGAGAGAGAGAGAGGGCGAGAGAGAATGAGGGCTAGGGTTTCGGGAGCGGCTGCGAGCGGGTTTTTATACCGCCGAGTTACACGCGGCACTGTCGGATCTTGATCCCACGGTCAGCACCAAACGGCGCCCAGACGGGCCGAAAGCGGCCCAGACGGGATTGAGAAATCCCGGCCTGGGCCCAGGTTGTCTCCCGCGAAAAGCAAAAGGCCACTAGGCCGGGCCGAAACTCGCTCTGGGCCCCGCGCGCGTGCTATTGTTCACAGTGGGCCGCGCGCGATTTCGGCCCGATTTCAATAGATTTTTTTGTTTTTTGTTTTTTCTTTTTCAAAAGTAATTAAATTGATTATTTTGCTAATTTTAACAGAAATAATTAAGGAAAATTAGCAAAATTTTGATAGAATAGAAAAGTCCAATAATTGCTTATGAAAATCTGAGAAATTTTTATTTTCCGCTGCGTATTTAAATTTGTTTATTTTATTATTAAATTCAAACCAACGGGAGAATTTAATTTTGAAAAAAAATAGAGATAATTTCAGATAATTATGATATTGTTATTTTTCTGACCAAGTTGATAATAACATTATTATAATTTTTTAAATAATTTTTATGCATTATTTCTAGTTCTGTCCAACGGTGATGTAGATTTAATGTATAAATAAATTGTATGTCTTAATTTTGACCAACGTTGGAATTAAGACATATGATTTTGTTGTTATGTTCTCACTTTATTTAAATTGTTTTTCAGGCGGATACAACTTGATGAGTTGTATCAAAGAGATATCCACTCTAAAAAATGATAACTATTGAGAGTGGAAGAAAAATATAGACCTAGCATTTATCTTGGCTGAGGTGAACTGGGTACTCGCCACAACATGTCCTACTGAGCCTGAGGAGCCAGTGAGAAAAGAAAATGAGGCTGATGCTGTTTGCCAAACTAGACAGAGGGACTATGCTCCCTTAAAAATGTTTTATGACCTTGAGCATAGAAAATGGGTCACAGCCAACAAAAAATGTATAGCTGTGATAAAGAACACCATTGAGTCTGTTATTATGGGCTCAATCGCAGAGTGTGACACTGTCACAGAGTACCTTAATAAAATAAAGAATCAGTTAACTGATTCTTCAAAGACATATGCAACACAGCTGATCAAGCAGCTTGTGACAGAAAGGTACTCTGGTAGTGACAGTGGCATAAGAGAGCATATACTAAAGATGAGCAACATGGCGTCCAAGCTCAAACCAATGGATTTGGTCTAAAAAATGAGCTCCTTATTCATCTGATTTTTGCTTCCTTGTCAAAAGAGTTTGACACCTTCGTTGTCAACTACAACATGCAACCCGAGACGTGGGACTTGAAAAAGTGCATAGCTATGTGTGTGCAAGAGAAGGACAGAATTAAAGCTTTCCATGGTGATTCTATCAACTATATGAAGGATAACAAAAAAAAAGAATTTCAACAGTCACTCCTCAAAGAATAAGGGAAAAGTCTCTGTCCATCAGCCTCAACAGAACAAATTTGCAGTAGACAAGGACCAGTGTCTTCACTGCAAGAAGACAGGACACTACAAAAAGGATTGTCCCTCCTATTTAAAGATGATCATGGCAAAGAAAGGTGAGAACATTATTACCTTTATAAACGAATCTCTGTATGTGCAATATTCGAAATCTATTTGGTGGATTGACTCAGGAGCAACTGTTCATGTTGCTAATTCTTTACAGGGATTCTGTTCGACGAGGACTACGCAAAGAAGAGAAAGATGCATTAAAGTTGCAAATAGAGTCCAAGCTGAAGTTGAAGCCGTTGGCGATCTTTCATTAGAGCTAGCTAATGGTTTTACTTTTTTATTTAGTGATGTTCTTTATGTTCCCTCTCTACAGAGGAATTTGATTAGTGTTTCATGTTTGGACAATGATGGTTACGATTGCTATTTTGAAAATGGCAAGTGTGAAATAATGTTTAATAAAGAATGTGTTGATCTTGCCATCTTACAAAATGAGCTTTATTTGTTATCACGACGTGATGATGTGAATGTCGTACGCGATAATAGGAACGTTGCGTGCAAGAAAGTAAATGAATCCTTGTCTACCAGTGTAAACAGAAAACGAAAAAGAACTCTAGATGCGTCGTCGAAATTATGGCACTGTCGTTTAGGCCATATTTCGAGGGGGAGAATAGAAAGACTAGTTAAGAATGATATTCTTCCTCCACTAGAGTTCTCAGACTTAGAACAATGCAGAGAATGCATCAAAGAAAAATATGTAAAAAAAATTAAGAAAGATGAAAAAGAAGCATATGAGGTCTACAAATTATTCACACAGATATTTGTGGTCTCTTTCCTGTGAAAAGTGTAGATGGCTATGATTCGTTCATAACATTCACAGATGATTACTCCCGATATACTGTATTTATCCAATAAAAAAAAGAAATGAAGCATTGGATAAATTTAAGATATTTAAGGCTGAAGTTGAAAACCAACACGACTTAAAGATTAAGATAGTCTGATCCAATCGTGAGGGGAGTACTACGGTCGGCACACTCCGTATGGACAAGTTCCCGGACCTTTTGCAAGGTTTCTACAGAAAAATAGAATAGTGGCTCAATATTCTACACCGGGCGAACCTCAGCAAAATGGAGTAGCTGAAAGACGTAACCGTACTTTAATGGATATGGTGTGAAGTATGATGAGATATTCTACATTGCCACTGAATTTATGGATGGAGGCGTTAAAAACTACCATTCATATTCTCAACAGAGTAGTCAATAAATCAGTGAACAATGTATGAGTTGTGGACAGGTAGAGTTCCCTCACTAAACCACCTACGTGTGTGAGGGAGTTCTGCTGAGGCAAAAGTATTTAACCCAAATCTTGGAAAATTAGATCTCAAAACAGTGAGTTGCCATTTTATTGGTTACCCAGAAAAGTCGAAAGGTTTTCGTTTCTACTGTTCAGACAGATATACAAAGTTTGTAGAAATGAGACACGCTGTCTTCTTAGAGGATGAGATGATGAGGGGGAGCATGGTAGATCGAGAGATTGACCTTGAAGAGAAGCGGGCGTATACGCCCACTCCGATGATTCAAGAGCCATTCTTTACACTACCTGTTGTCGCTGCACCGACAGTGTAAGACATTGTGGTGCCAGCACCTGTTATTGTTCCTCCTGTGACAATAATGAATAAGATTGAGGAACCTGTTCCTCAGGATCCCATAGAACCCGTTGCCGCAGATGAGGGGAAGCAACAACAACCTCTAACAGAAAATGTGCAAAATGAGGAGGCCTCAAGAAGGACTCAAAGAGTAAGAAGATCAGCTATTTCTGATGATTATCAGATTTATCATACAGAGAAATTTCAAATGGAGGATGATCTCATCTCATTTGAAGAAGCCATGAGAAGCGAAAACTCTTTAAAGTGACTTGAGGCCATGAAAGAGGAAATGAGGTCCATGAAGATAAATAAAGTCTGAGACTTAAAAATTATTTTTAAAAGAACCTAAACAGTAGGTTGTAAATGGGTCTACAAGACAAAACTCGACTCCCAAGAGAATATAGAAAGACTTAAAGCGCGACTTGTGACAAAAGGCTTTACACAAAGAGAAAGGATTGATTACAACGAGACCTTTTCTCCAGTCTCATGTAAAGATTTCTTTAGAATCATAATGGCACTAGTGGCTCATTATGATTTAGAGTTACATCAGATGGATGTAAAGACGGCATTTCTCAATGGAGATTTGGAGGAAAATGTTTACATGGCACAACCGAAGGGTTTTGTCATGGAAGAAAATGAAAGAATGGAATGCTGCCTGAAGAAATTGATTTATGGATTAAAGCAAGTTTTAAGATAGTGGTTTGACAGTACAATAAGAAAATTTGAGTTTAAAGAAAATATAGAGGACAACTGTGTTTACTCAAAGTTTAAAGATGGGAAATTTATCTTCTTAATTCTATATGCGGATGATATCCTACTTGCTAGTAGTGACATCAGTCTGCTACTGGAGACAAAGAAGATTTTGTCCTCAAACTTTGATATGAAAGATTTTGGTGAAGCTTTGTTCGTTCTCGGGATCGAAATTCACCGAGATAGAAACAAAGGGGTATTTGAATTGTCACAAAAGGCACACATAAAGAAAATCTTAAAGAAATATGGTATGCATAAATGTAGTTCATCACCTGTTTCTATAGTCAAGGGCGATAGATATGAGGATTTTCAATGCCTCAAAAACTAATATGAGATCGATCAAATGAAATCGGTTCCATATGCTTTAGCTGTCGAAAGCTTACAGTATACTCAAGTGTGTACATGTCTTGACTTGGCATTTGTTACTGAGTTACTTGACAGATTCCAGAGCAATCTTGGAATAGAACATTGGAAATTGGTAAAAAAAGTCTTGCATTATTTGCAAAGAACAAAAGGCCTCATGATAACATACAGAAGATCAGATTCACTTTATACAGTGGGTACACAGATTCTGATTATGCGGGAGTTGATAGAAAGTCAACATCCGGATATGTGTTTACTCTCGCTGGAGGAGCTTATATCATAGAAAAGCTCAAAGTAAGCGTTCACAATGTATACCGAGTTTGTAACATGTTATGAGGCCACGGGGCAGGTGAACTGGCTTAAGAAGTTTATACCGGGTTTAAAAGTGGTTGACGACATCCATGGACCACTTAAGTTGTACTGCGATAATGAACCCGCAGTAACGTATGCACACAATAATAAGTCAAGTGGTGCTGGCAAACACATTGACGTAAAGTACTATGTTGTGAAAGATAAAGTTCGAGATCAAATCATAAGTCTTGAGCATATAAGTACCGCAAAAATGTTAGCGGATCCGCTTACAAAGGGTTTACCACTCAACGTGTTCAGAGAACATGTAGCCGACATAGGTTTAAGAGAAAGCATATGATTCCAGGACTAAAAGATGGTCAAAAGATTATAGTAACTATTTCAGAACATAGAGGTGTATTGTAGCTGTTAAATCTATCGGCGATTGACCGTGACGATGAGACATGTTCTATGCACTAATCTGTGATGGAACGAGTAAAGTCAAAAGTAATAAAAGTTAAAGTATAAATTGAGATCAAAGAGAGAATGTTAGAAGATTGATCTCCTGTTAGTTGGCCCAACGGCCAACTGGCCTTGACCTCGCGCCCTGATCGGAGCGCCCAACCAATCCATGGCTGATGGGCCCTCGTCGCACAGCGCAATATAAAGAAAGGGTGGAGGAGGCGGGGCACACACCACGAAGTTGGCCGTCGCCCGAATCTCACCCTACATCCAAACCCTAAGTCCGATCTTTGAGGGTGCGCTGCCAGCGATAGGATTCCCCATCACCGCCGCCACACCCTTCACTTCGACCTCGATCGAAAACCGACCGAAGGCCCTCTTCTTTTCTCCGACCATCGCCGCCTGAGCGCGGACTTCATCGACTAAAAAGAGAGATGACGGAGTCTTCTTCCTCTGTGCCGGTCAAACCGGCTACCGGTCTTCTTCCTCAGTGCCGACCAAACCGGCTACCCAAGGTAACCCACGGACACTCCCTGCTTCTCGATCTGACCTCAAAAGAGAGCTTAAACACAGCAACGTTATCACTGTAGTATCAAGCATTCGGAATTGTAATGGCCATATATTTGCACGTTGTTACACGTCCTTGTCGTGCTCCGATCGCGAATGATTGAACGTGAGATCTCGGTGGATCGATTCTTCCACGATCTGCCGTGACTTTCTACGGCAGAGTCCAGCCGACCAGAACCAGTACGAGTCTCGTTCGGACTATCCGGTCCAGATATATTGTGTACGAGTCTCGTTCGGATTATCCGATCAGAACCAGTACAAGTCCAGCCGACCAGAACCAGCCAGTCGCCGCAATCGATCGAGATGGCGCCGGACTCCGGATTCCGGAAGAGGCTGATCTGATTGATGATGGAGATGCATGGGAAGGGAAGCAGCCACACTGGACAAATACAGCACGCAGATGTTGAAAGGAGTCACCGGACTCTTTACAGGAGTATTTCGTCCGTATTTCTATGCATAGTTACCACTAATGGAATTAGATTAATCCTCCAGTTCCCTTCAAAAAATTCTTTCTTTCGCTGGCGCTCTACCGATTTGTCTAACTGACACATAGATTAGATGTAGTTTGACCTGAAATGGTCAAATCTGACAAATAGCCTAATTAGACACTCTTTCCCGAGAAGCTTATTTTGCTAAACGTCGTGGCTACATTTCACATACTGACAGAGACGCTGCACTAACCAAACATCGAAAACCTGCTGGACACAATATATTTGAGAGTAAATAAAGCTTGATCGGAAGATGAGAAATATCCAAAGTGTCCATGCTTTATTTGTTGCAATGTAACGTCACCCTTTATTTAATCCCCGTCCGCAAAACAATCGCAGGCTTCTGAAACTTCTGATGATGCGTTTTATTCTAGTAGTAGCTAGCACCACCACGTAAATGGAGCGCCTTATTATTACGGGTTTACTGCACCGATCGTCTCGCGCGGTTGATCGATCGGCGACTCGATCAACAGATCAGCAGTTGACGAACTGGTAGTCGACGTTGAGATGGCCCATCTGGTACCCCCGATTGTCGGTGTCGATCTTCTTGAACACGGTCTCGAAGTCGAGGTCCAGCCCGCCGTTGGCGCACTGGTCCACGATCCTCGCCACGGTCGACACGCCCGTCCCGCGGTTCGTCACCTGCAGGCAGACCAACAACACCACCAACAAGCTCGCCGCCGTCACTACGTAATTAAGCTCATCTCAAAGCACGAGCAGCAGCAGCAGTAGACAGAACAGGATGGTCTGAAAGCTCGCCGCCGTTCGCACGTACCTGGATGCACCGGCCGCAGGCGTCGCGGCCCCGGGGCCCCGCCGGCCCGCAGAAGGCGGTCCAGCCGTACTGCTGGCGCCACGCCAGCGGCTTGTCGGCGTCCCACGTCGCGCAGAACGCGCTGACGCGGTTCAGGTCCCAGCCGTTCTGCGCCGGGTTGTAGAGGTGGTACGTCGCGCGCACGTTCGACGCCGACTGCGCCGCCGCCGTGGCCGCGAAGGCGCACAGAAGCGCCGCCACGGCCACCGCGAGAAGCGCCCGCGAGCTCGCCATTTAGGAAAGAGTACCTTGTGTGGATGCGGAAGTGCAGTGAGCGAGCGAGCGAGTGGAGCTAACGGTGGCGGTAAGGTGGTGGTGCGGTGGATGGAGGTGATCGGTGATCCGTCCGGCGGTCGGGGTCTCATATAGAGGCCTGGTCATGGTGACGGGGTTGCACCTGAAAGTAATTTGGTCATGAACATAATTTCCAATTTCCATGTCGCAGTTGCCCACAAGTCATGGCACTTACTGGAACTGAGACCGACAGCTTTTCAACCCTTCTCGATCGATAGTCTGGTGGCTGGTGCTCATGAACCAGTCTCCAGTATCCATGGCCTAGTCCAAGGCTGCTGACCAGTGCGTAGAGCGGCGTGCACTGGCGAGTAGCCGAGCAGTGACACATGCACGAGACGTGGTACGTGCACTACGTGATGAATAGCTAGCGTGCAAATCTTGACCGGTGAATGGGTAACGTGGTCATCTGTTTGTGGAGATTTTGGAGAAGATGTGTATGTGATCGATGGACGTTGAACCGTGCAAACATGTGAAAACTGCTGGAAGTATGCATTGCTTCGGAAGAACAAATGAAGCGTACTCCAGTTTCTTGCGTGCTTGTCATGGAATTGGGCACTGCTGGTTATCTTATCTCTGCGAGTTTCTTAGACTCTACAGACTCTCGTTTATATTTTTTCTTTTTATTTTATCTCGGAAGATTCATTCGTCGAAACTGGATTGGAGTATGCAAATTAAGCAGAACTAGAGGCGATCGCGTGGAAACATCGTCCACACCCTGACCCTGAGTAATTAAACGAATTGAAGAGAGACACGCGAAGATACCTGTAATTTATATTTACCTTTTGCTTTCAGTCAAGGTGATAAAAGTAGCCGATTACGGATAGCACGCACTGTTGCAGACGCAACGGTCTGCAACATGGAAACTTCATTTTTTTTTTAGATAATGGAACAGCAAGGTTCCCCTTCTATACACCTTCCAGAAGATATACACAGCGTCCATATGGAAACTTTATAAATGGCATGCTCCTGCCTTATTTTAAAAAAAAACTTTATAAATGCTCATGATTTCAAGTACCAGTTTGTAACATAATCCTTGACTTAATAACACATGTAAATAGTGTCAAATTAATGTAAAATAGTGTCAAATTAATATGAAAGTTCAGGTTCAAAATAGGCATATAATTGCATTGGTCAAGCGTGATTTGCAATGGTTTTCGGTGAAGGTAAGGAAAACAGAGGTTGTAGTGGACATTTTTTCTATGGAGTGGACAGCATACGAAAGTTTCCTATGATTTTCCTATAGATTTTGCCTGTGTTCCAAATGAGTGGACAGTGTTCAAATCCATAGGTATCGGATTCCTTCATTTTTTTTTCCACTACACAATTCCTCAATCCAAAGGACCCCTAAATACTGCTCAATCCGTCCCAATTTATAAGTTGTTTTGAGTATGTGCATGTGAATTAATGATAGTGAAAAGATAGTGATATAAAAAAATCAGAAGAGATAAAGATTGAGAAGTATTAAAAAGAGAATAGTGAAGCGAGAACTTATAATTTAGTAAAACTGGGTAAGTTTAGAGTAACTTATAATTTGAGATGGAGGGAGTATATTGTTGCCAGCTAGGTCACAATGGATCCGAAGGCCTCCTTTAAAACACGGGAATTTTTACTATTTTCTACGTTTTTCTTGTGAAATTGAAATCATTTATACGAAATTGTTGTGTGATTCCTGTGAAATTACTGCGAAGGGAGCCGAAACCACGACCAAGTTCCGAACTCCTAGGCACTGGTATAATATTTTTTAATAAGATGAATGGTTAAAAGTCAATATTTTTGATAAATCGAAACCGAGGTAATTCATCACGGTCGTGCAAGCTCCAGTATTTCATCAAAAGGCACCATAAACGCTCGGAAACCAAGATATAGTATAAATATTACTCCATCTGTGAAAGGTTCACAATATTATACATCCATCTTGAAGTTTGCTTGATTTACTTTCTGATACAGATAATACATCAACCCTCGTTTATTTCTTCCATTCAAACGCGTCTATTCTTTGGACGCGCGTATTTATTTGAACAAACATCGACCAAGCATGTGACCAGATACTGCGCGGACATCGATCAGTTGTCGCCGCAGTCGACGAACTTGTAGCTGACGGTGAGGTGGCCGTTCTGGACGCCCTGGCCGTCGGTGTCGATCTTGCTGAACGCGGTGTCGTAGTCCAGGTCCAGCCCTCCGTTGCTGCACTGGTCGACGATCCTCACCGTGATCGCCGCCCCCGTCGCCGTGTTCGTCACCTGCACGTACGCGACGACCACCCACCCACGGCAACATACGCCGACGAGATCAGTCGCCGTTCACCTCTGCTTAACAGCTTAAGCACTCCGAGCAGCTCACCCTGCCGACCTAGTAGAGCAGGGAGGCTGAAGAAGAAGAGCAACGACTTACCGAGAGGCACTTGCCGCAGGCTGCGTGGCCGGTGGGTCCGGCGGGCCCGCAGAAGGCCGTCCAGCCGTACTTCATCCTCCACGCCAGCGGCATGCCGGCGTCCCACGTGGCGCAGAACGCGCTGACGGCGTTCAGGTCCCAGTTTTTCTGCTGCGGCCGGTAGAAGTTGTAGGTCGCGCGCACGCCGGACGCCTCCTGCGCCGCGGCCATGGACGCCGCCGCCGCGCAGAGCAGCGCCGCTGCAAGCGTGATCAGACCGATCGTCCTCGCCATGGCGGCCGAAGTTACCGAGAGGCTAGCACGGGCCTAAAAGCGATGTTTTCTCACACGACTGCTGATGGACGTCGATCGCCTAAGCTACGAGCTAAGGGCGGCGTGTTGCCATTTTAAAGAAGCTGCAAGTACGCCCAGCAGTGCATTGACCCTTCAATTTTCCTCCGAGAATCGCGCCACAATTCGTTCAAATCCATTGCCAAGTCTAGATACCGGCCTGACCTTACTGAAAGCCGAACTCAACTCCCCAGAATTCCAATTAACAGGCAGTCGCCAACATTGACCAGGCCGGCCAGTCGAACGAAGAAGACGACGATCGAATACGTGTGATCCTGTATGATGCTTCGGCTGATCTTTCTTGCTTGGATGGACGCTGTGTCGCAGGCCACATGCTGACTTTCGAACAAGTGTCGTACGATTACTAGTCTACTCCTAGTGCTGTCAGAAGAACGGAGCACGCCACAGAAGACTTCAAAGTGGATAGATATATCGAGGAGCGATCAGAAGCCAATCGTTCGTTGGTTTACCTCTCTGCCCCAATCAGAGCTCCATGGCTCGTGCTTGATTAGCATCGATCATCTTAGTTCAGGTCGATAGAATATCGAGGGGTATGAAGTTTTTCACGACGCAGAGACCAAGTCTGGTGCCAGCCACATCTGTTTCATGATCTGAGTTCTCCCTCCCGCGGACGCAAGAATCTTGCCCGGAGTTCGCGTTTGGGCGTCCAGCGCTGCACCTTTCTCGCCCAAATCTCCCTGCCGCGCTCAATCTGGTCTCCTGGATATCCATCTTTCGTTCTTTCTATCAATGACGTGCTCAGGATCATGCTTCCGTCCTTGTGACGACGCTGCCCATGCTAACATGCTCTGGATCCATCTGCACCTGCCAAATTGCTGCCACGCCCTGTTCTCCTCTCTCTGTCACAATTGGACACCAGGGGGATGCAGGAACGGACCGCAAAGCTGTGGCTTTGGCCGAACTCCAAGTGAGCAGGACCCACTGCCAGGAGACAGACAGAGAAACACAGTGCTAGGGGTGATAAAAAGGCTCGATCCGCGGAATTTTTCACAAATTTTCTCAACTTTTATTAAATTTTAGTTCAAAAATAAATAAAAATTAAGTTTGATCCTAATTCGATTCGACTCTCGCTATTTTTAGTTTATTTTCTTCGGTCCATTTTCACCCCTAGTCATCTGAAAGGCAGAACATCTCTGCCTCTGCTCTATAAACAGAGGGTGTGCGGAAGGAGCTGAGCTTGCAGAGGCGTGTGACTCGTGTGAGATCGACGGAGAAATGGGAGGGTGTGTGGAAGAAGCCATGGGAGCTCCACCGCAAGTCCACAAGCAGGGCTCCCGTGGTCAGCAGCATTGCTTCACGATCGTTGGTGCTGCGTCGGCCTCAGTTGTGGAGCTGAAGTTCCTACTGCTACTCGTGTGATGTGAGTTCAGTCTGAACCTGGTTGCGCGTGCCCTGCATCTGCTCCATGTTTGTTGGATACCTTCCAAATCACAGCTAAATATACTAGTATTTGTACCGGATTTGAAACTATTTACCCAGCGGAACTGTCAAACTACGTGCACATCCAGTTGCTGGCTCTGTTAGTTCTCTTGCGAAACTTCTACAGTCTTTGTTCCTGTCTGCTGCTTGCTTCCAGGAAAACTATAACATGTAGTACTCCGTAAGAGAACATAATAAGCTGTGTGATGTTTTTTTTGCACTCCAGCAACTTGGAGTTTGTGTACTCCAACAAGGTAACATATTGGCTTGCTAAGCCAAAAGTGTTAAACAATAAATAGAAAAATGTTCTTTGGTGTTTAGAAGAGCATAATATTGCCTCAAATAAGCACTCGGCTTATCAGTCTGTCAAGTTCTGCAATCTAAATTCAGCATCAGAAAACTATGCGATTCAGTCATGTTGACGATATATGTTGTTCCACTGGGAAAGATACAAACTTGTTTATATCTGGAGAGACAGAAAGAAAGCGACACAAAATCCACGGATGAATGACAGAACTCATGAACGATCTCATGATTCCTGTTTGCTCTCAAAGTTCAGACAAAATCCATAAGGTGTCTCAGATTGTAGAGTTCTTACGTCTTAGTAAAGCAACGAACAAGCATTCACGAGCAAAAATGAATATTGTTCTGAACTCTTAGCACTGTGACGAATGATGATCTCTTTCATTCTTATGCATAACTAAGAAAGACATGGTTTTCCCTCACAAAACGAACCTTATTTATTGGCTACTCAGTGCAACTCTGAACGATTTGTCATGGGTAACAAATTTAGAACGACACCGTGATGCCGAGGAGTTCCACGACGTGAGCTATGAACTCCGAGAGGTCCGGCCAGCTCGCCGCCGTGACGAGCTTCCCGTCGACAACAGCTCCTTGGTTCTCCACAGCCTCCGCGCCGGCGAGCCGCGAGACGACCCTCATCGGCACTCCACTCGCGCACTTCCTCCCCGCCAGCAGCCCCGCGGCGGCGAGGAGCAGGTGTCCCTGGTCGATGCTGGCCACGACCTTCCCCTTGTCCGCGAACTCCCTGACGAGCGCCACGGCTTTCTCGTGGGTCACCAGGAGCTCCGGCGCGCGGCCGCCGGGGACCACGACGCAGTCGTAGTCGTCGGCGCGCACGTCGCCCCAGTCTTTGGTCAGCACGAAGTTGTGGCCCCGGCGCTCCTCGCTGACCGCCGTGGACCCGTCGTGGTCGTAGATCGCGGTGACGCACGACTCGCCCTTGCGCTTCGTCGGGCACGCCGCGTCCACAAGGCAGCCCACGCCGGCCAGCGCCTGGAACGGCACGTTCGCTTCGTAGTCGTCGACGTAGTCCTGCGAAAAAGAAAAAAAAGTCAACGCGCGAAGGCAAGAGACACAAGATACCGCGAGTTAGATCCGCGGCGGGGCCCGGAAAGTCGACGCACGGACACAAGAAACTAAAAATGGGCTAGCGCAAGCACCGCGCAGAGGATGAGGACGGCCTTGCCGGCCCCGCCGTCGACGCGCGCGCCGACGCCGGCGAGCAGCTCCCTGATGATCTCGGCGTGCGCGGGCCATCCGATGGCGGTGAGGACATGCCCGTCGACAACGCACCGCCCGAACGGCTCCGGGTCGACCCACGTCCCGCCCGCGAGCTCGACGACGTTCCGCAAGCTGAAGAACGCGGTGCACCGCACACCCTTCAACGCCCCCGCGGCGGCGAGCAGGATCTGGCTGTGGCACGTGAGGACCACCGGCCGGCGCACCTCCGCGAACGCGGCCACCAGCTTGACCGCGGCGGCGTCGTCGCTGAGGCGCTCGACGAACCGGCCGCCCGGGACGACCAGCGCGTCGTAGCGCGCCGGGTCGGCCGCCGCGGCCTCGGCGAAGTCCGCGGTGACCGGGAACCGGGCGTGGCCCGGGAGCTCCGTGTAGAGCTCGAAGCCGAGGAACTCGTGGACGGCGGTGAGGCAGGCGTCGCCCGGACGCTTCCCCAGCGCGACGCAGTCGACGGTGATGCCGAGCGCGGTGAGGGCGTAGAGCGGGACAGCCGCCTCGTAGTCCTCCATGTAGTCGCCGCAGAGCATGAGGACCTTCCTCGACGGCGCCATGGATGGATGGATCGGTGCGATTCCGGGGACGGCGACCGAGAGACCCAATAGCTGCCAGGCCGAGACAGTGTCACTGATAATTGACTACCGGTTAAACTAAGCCTGACGAGCAGGCAGCCATGCCTGACTGCCAGCCGTTCTCACTTCATCTCTCTGCCACTCCCATAGACAATGACACGCGCGTCTCACATTTTGGAAGTTTAATCGGCGCCTCACAAGGATGGATCAGGATCGTCGGCAGTCGTCTAGCCAGCAGTCGACGCTTGCAGTCGGCTTCCCCATCGTCGATCTCGTGTGGGTGCATCGTGCGGCTATCGATCCTTCCGAACGCAGCAGTCGAACGAAGCATGTGAAAGAAAAATCGAATGGGATTAGAATATGGACAGATAATTAAAAAAAATTACAATGTTTAAAATTAATCATAATCATTCATTTAATCAGATTTAATGGTTAAAAATAGAAAAATATCTAGTTAGAGCATCTCCAACAATCACTCTAAAAAATTTTGAAACCTATTTTAATTATTCCTTCCAACAGTTCTTTGAATATATCTCAATATAGTTTAAATTTGGATAAGTTAATAACCGGTTCTATTGTTAGTTGTGCAGAAGATAAGATTAGGGACTTCAAAAAATACCCTAGATCTACTTCTAGATACGGAGATTTACGAGGAGCCGAAAAAATAGAGATGTGTTTAAAAAAGCTATTGGAGAAGATTTTTTTTATACTTTTTTCTCATAATTTAATTTAGGGGAAATTAATAGGGAGCTTCTTAGATGCTCTTAAATGTACTAAACTGATGGATCTAGTACAAAAAATGATGAGTCCATTACCAACTTTTAAAAAATCAATACTGAGATTAATTAAAGAGAAGGTACCTTTATTAACTCTCAAGCACCATAACAAATCTCAAAAAAATAATACATAGTCTATCTATTCACTTTTAGTTGCCATTCTTAAAAAGATTTTTACAAAAATACTAGTAAAAAAGAAAATTATATTGAAAAATGTTATAGTGTATTTGGAAATGAGAAAAGTGTGTTGGATAGACAGAAACTCTTTCTAATACATTTTTCTATCTTCTCAGCACATATTTCTCACTTATAAACACATTTTCTCTTTTCCATTATCTTCGTAGCACATCTTTCTCACTTCCAAATACACTGTAATTATTTTCAATACACTTTTCTATTTTTTTAACCCAACTTTCTCACTTCCAAACACACTTTCTCTTTTTTTTTATCTTTTCAACACATTTTTCTCACTTACAAACACACTGTAATTCTTTCCGATACAATTTTCTATCTTCTCAACGCAACTTTTTCACTTTCAAACATATCTTTCTCACTTTCAAACATATTATAATTCTTTCAAATACACTTTTCTGTGTTTCCAACATATATTTTTTACTCCCAAACACATTGTACCTCTTTTAAATACACATTTCTCTCTTCTCAATATTTCTCTTTAATTTTTGCCCTAAAATAACAACTAAATGTGAATAGATAGACTATGTATTATTCTTTTTATTTTTTATTATCTGTCCATATTATAATCCCCATTGGATTTTTCTTTCACGTGCTTGTTGGACAGCCACGTTAGGAGGGATCGATGGCCGCATGATGCACGCACACGAGATTGACGACGGGGAAGCCGACTGCCGGCTAGGCGACTGCCGACGATCCGGATCCGCCTCCCATGAGCCTGCCGATCTCCCTGGTCTGACTGACTCCACGCGTGCATGCCATGCGGGCGGGTACTCTCGAATCTTAACCACACCGTGATGAGCTGGCTGGGTGTCTCCTCCATCATCTTGGGCCGCACCATGACACCTTAGTGGGCCTGGAAAGCCCAATGATTATTGAAACATAAAAGAAAACATCGAGTTGATCAACAGTGAACTATACTGTGAAGCACGTGGTCAAGGAGGCTGAGGAAGATCACGGAGGACCATTTGGCTGGATACAAACATGGATCCCGCTGGAACAGTGAACCTGCTGAGCGTGTGGTCCATGGCCAGGGCCTGTAGGATGGGCCGATGAGGAACATGGCTACACTCCAGAGCGGCTGCATGCGGAGCACCGCCTTGAAGCCTTCCACCTGCACCATGCAGAGGCGCCACCGTCTGAACTCTGAAATCTTTTCATTGACCCTTTGATAATGTCTTAGGGCACAAACTGATTTATTTCTGCACGGTCTGAACTCTGAAATCCTTTCATTGACCTCTTGATACTGTCTTAGGGCAGAAACTGATTTATTTCTGCATTTTAGGATCCATGGTTGACTACAAAACAGTATGTTCAGGTGATAAAAAGTCTGCCTCTGAATTTAGCCTCATTGGACAATCGCTGGATGGCCAAATGTTTTTCAATTCACAATTTAGCCTCATTAATTTGAAAGCAGTTAAGCTTATCAGCCATGAAAAAAAGAGCTAGATGACTGGTAAGCTTCCGCTTAGGTGTTTCGTAATTATCTTGTATTAATGAATATCTAGAAATATAAATGAATAATAAAAAGGAAAACAAATGGGATATGCTGCCATTTAGTGGCCCATTTGGGTCAATGTCCTTCTTTGGCTAAGTCAGCTCAACAACACATAACCCTAACAATAACTATTGCCACCACCAATCCACCATGCCAACAACCTCCACGCCAGCACACACAATTGGTGGCGGCAGTGAGACCATGGCTGCAGCACCGAAGTTCTTTTTTTTTTTTTTTTTTTTTGAGCCTTAGCACCCGAAGTTCTCTCAGAAGAGATGGGGACAGTTCAGATCCATCAGCAGCGGGCAGCATAACCTTGGATTTAGCAGCGGCGGAGCAACCTCGGCCATGGATGGGCATGGCGGAGAATGCTGGGCAACAATTACTGCACGTGTACCCACCGAGGGGAGATGGTGAGCTTCCGCTCCCCAATTTAGCACGAGAGAGAGAGAGAGAGAGAGAGAGAGAGAGAGAGAGAGAGAATGGTGCCTGTTTTCTGAAAATCGAGTGTTCCAAACTTCTTCGGTTTAGATCCTCGATTCAAAGAGGCAAAGGAAAAAAGAGGCAGATCAGTTTCTCTAGGAATTGGGAAAATAAGTAACATATTTCTAGTTCCTGAGATTTCTTCATCACTCCTGTATTTGAGACAATCCTGTCATTTTTGTATTTGGGACAATCCTGCAAGGAAGGCACAAGCAGCATTATGACTAACTAGAATGTGAACTCAATGTTTAGCTTTATAAACTTGACGGACTCAAGATGTACCTCCAATTCGACCAACGTTCACAGAATTGTAGCACGCTATATTTATTTCACAGATACTTATCCTGATTCCGATATCTAGGAAGAACATATTTTCAAGATTTTGGGTTCATTAGTGTAGGACCTGAAAACAGAAATCATGTCAGAAATATTTTGTTAGGAGACAACCATTTCATAATAAAATTTATATATTATTTGCAATTGTGGCTGAATAACCTTGCAGAAATAATAGGATTGAAAATGAGCACTTTAACGGAAGGGATGCCATTCCAAATAGTTTTTGAAATTGGATACCTTGAAAGATTCTGAATGTCACTAAGTAAACCATCGGAATGATATGGATGCAATGCAATGCAAGTAATATGTAGGTGACACTGTGACAACTTTTGTTTTTAATTCTTGCTTAACAATCAATTAAAATACTCTCCTAACCCAAAAACGATGAAAACTGCCATAGCAAACTAACAATGGTCTCTGGAAACGTCTTCAAATTATCAACACAAACTAACAATGTGCACGCATAGTAACTTCTGTTTTTTTTTTAATACTACCATATTAACCTTGTATGTGCTCCCTTCAGGTATGACAGCTGTTGGCTGGAACCTGATGATGCCACTCCCAAGATTTTTGTCAGGTTGCAAGAGGTGCATCATAGTCGGCAAGGTCTTTGAATTTCTTGAGAAAGTTTTGGAAAGACAACCATTTCTCATACTCCAAAATGCCTTGGTGTGCTTAGGCAGGAAAAAAAAAAAGGCCACTATCTCCCTCACCTAAGCAAATGGTAGAATATTTTGACAGTGTTTGGCTCAGCAAGGTGGATATGTAAACATAAAAGAATGAGTGGTTACATCCTTTCTTTGGTTTTTTGGTAACAGTACTGAAAGCGAGAAGGCTTGGACTCCTGCGTAGGCATTGAACAAAAAGGGCGAGCCAAGAGGAAACCTATCGGATTTGAATGGGCTGGTATCAAGACAGGTAAACACTTGTGTGTATGGTTCTTGATTTACGTAACAGTCTGCTGTGAACAAAACACTACCATATTTCATATGTAATCACAAACTGGAAGTGCATTTTATATGTACCGCTGAGGCAAGAAATAACTAAGGAAATGAAATATGGTAATAAATAATAAAGAAATTGAGGTTACCTTCAAAAGGATCGCTTAAATGAGCACGCTACAAGTCTTTGACTTCAAGGTTGCTATATTGGTGGAGACACTTGTAAAGCGTCTTCATATTAAAGGCTGGACAGTATTCAATTTTAAGCTCTCGCAGAGTTGAATAGTAATTCCCAGGACCACCAGGTAAGGATGTCAGACGCTCGTAATTAAAAAGATGAAGACTTTCTAATGATGGCAGGTCTACCAAAACACCAGATGACTCCAGCATACTACAGTTTGCAAATACCATGTATTTGAGTGCATCCAACTGCCCTGTCACAGAACGGAGGTTATCAGTGAAATAAACCTCTAGAACCTCGAGTGAAGATGGTATGTGTGGAAGCATCACCAATTTATCGCATGCATGTATATGAAGCCGTTTTAGGCATCGTGGTGGGTGACTTCTTGCTGATGGTGATAGTTTTTTCACTCCCATAGATGCTGGGTCATCAGCTGCTTCTACTTCCATAAGTATAGGGTTCTTAGTCTCTGCATCAGACTTACCCCATAAGAACTCAACACCATGGCAGTAATATATTTCAATATCTTTGAGAGAGGAGGGAAAAATGAAGAACTCTTTCAAACTTTCACACTTATATATAAATAGTCTCTCTAGCTGTGGCAGGGTAAGGTCCTTTTCTCCGCTTGGCACTCTTCTCTCTTGTGCGGGGCCTATTAGCTTGGGACAGTAACTTATTGATAGACGTTTCAAGGATACCAAGCATACGAACTCCACATCTGGCCAGTAGACGAGAGAGTTGCAACATTTGATTTCCAAATCCACAAGTCGTGCAAAACTGCCCCAAATCCCAACTGCTCCTGGTCTTGAAGCAAAAATCATGTCGCAGCCTTTCAAAACCATTTCTGAAATAGATACTTTGTGACTCTGATCAAGCTGCAGTGTTGCCTCTTCGCTTCGGACAGATAGTGTTAATTGGGACAACGAAGACATGTATCTAGACTTAAATAATCGCAAAGATAGCCTTGCCTTTTCTTCATTAAGCTTCAGAATCTTGAGTTTTGGTGCTTCAGGAAGAGTTGTTAAGCTCGGACACTGTTTAATTTCCATCCTCTCAAGCATAGGAAACAATAGTTCCTGTTCTCCCCCGTCTGGTGCCAACCACGTCTCCAATTTATCCAAAAAACGTAATTTAATTTCTCTTAATACTGAAAATGGCATGGAGTCCATATCCCCACACAAGATCTGCAGATTATTCAACTTTTCCAGATGAAGAAATTTAAGAGCAGTAAGATGCCAGAATCGGGGGAACTCCTTACACTGTGTACAACCAATAAGTTGGAGCTCTGTCAAATCCTGTAGCATACTAGAATCTGTCACCCATGTCGGTAAACAAGTGCTTCTGTAGTAAGATATCCTTAGCATCTGCAACCCACGGTGAGGTTTAAGACAATCTAGAACCTTTCGGTGATAATCTGGAACTGGTTCCTCAAGGGTGCTGGTATTCCATTGAAGAGACAAGTGTGTGATCTTTTCTTTGTTTTCAAGCCTAGCTGCTTTGGCATGCTCCACGGTTACATTTTCTAAACCATTTAAGTCTAATTCATCACTAAGGTTTAAATTTTGCAGTTCGCTGATAGAGCTGCAAGTGGAGCCTGTACCAACCACAAAGTATGTCAGAGTCTGCAGAGAAGTGAGTTGTCCTAGGTCTGGAGGCATGCATTCCAATGAATGGCATCCATTTGTATAGAGATGTCTGAGGCTTGTCATATAATTCATATCCTCTGGAAGTCGTTTAAGATCCTCACAACCAGAAAGATCCAATGTCTGCAGATTATACAGCTTGCTTATTCCTTCTGGAAGTTCACGCAAGCAGATATTGTTGGAGAGGTTAAGATACCTTAGGTGCTGTAAGTACACTGTCTTGATTGGAACTTGTGACCACCACTGAGAGAGTTGTAGTGCTCGTAGAGAATGAAAATACTTTGAAAAATCGTCTTCCATGTCCCTGGTGTATCTACTATCTACATACAGCAATGTACGTATACTTGAAGACTTTTTACTTAGAAAATCATACAAAAGAGTTCCAGTTGAACTGAATGATGTGAACACATGGCGAGCAAACAATGACAACTTCTTGTGGTCAGACCCATTAACTATAGCAAGACATTCTTGTCCCATAGCCAACTGAGCAATGTCATGCATAAGGTCATGTATCTTGCATATGGTTTTGTAACGGAGCTGTACTCTTCCTACAAAACTTATGCGTTGAACTTGCTCCACATCTTGAAAGAATGATCTCCAATGTAGCTCCTTAAAAGTATCATCCCTTGTTTCTTCAAGGTTGCTCTCTTCTGGCAGTGGTATGAACTCATGTGCTGTCCATAACCGGATCAACATTTCTACGTCAATCTCATAATCTTTGGGAAACATAGCACAGAAAGCAAAACATTGCTTCATGTGCGGTTGTAGGTCATCATAACTGAGCTTCAGAATGTGCTGAATTTCAGTGTTCTCATTACATAAGTTGCTTTTGGCTAATATATCCTTCCATTCCTGCTTCCTAGTCTTGTTACTCAACATTGAGCCAAAGGCTCTGGCAGCTAATGGAGAGCCATGACACTTTTCCGCAAATTCAGATATCATTCCATCTAGCTCGTCAAAGTTTGTTTTTCCAAATTTGAGTGCTCTGCTCTTAATAATTTCTTTTAGAAATTCATTGCCTAGCTTTTCTAGATTATAGACTTCAACCATGCCAGTGACCATAATTTGAGCGACTTCTTGGATACGGAGTAGTTGTCAGAATTGCACTACCCTTGCCACCACATTGCAAATAAGTCCTCAAATCTCCCCACTTAGCAGCATCCCTGTTCCAGACATCATCCAATACAACGAGGTACCTCTTTCCACTTACTTCCCTTTGGAGATCCTCCATTGCACTCTGAGGACTTGTCTTATTAGTATGGCAGATGCGTTGTGCAATCTTAACTACATCAAAATCTTCTGACACACAACACCAGCTACGGAGTTCAAAATGCTTTTCAATCTCAGGGTCGTTGTAAATGAGCTTTGCAAAGGTAGTCTTGCCCAGTCCACCCATTCCAACAATAGGGAGAACCATGAGATCCTGGTTAGCAGCTCCACTAAGAAGTATCTCTGATATCTTCTTCTTCTCTTTATCTCTAGATTTGACAATAGTATCCTTCTCAGATTCATCTATCAGCGGAAATGTCTGTCGCCACAAGTTGTGTGGAGCTGGTGACTGCTTCATGAACTCAAACTTTTGCATCTCATTGACAAGGGTCTCAATAGTTTGCACAATCCTACGCAGCTTCTTGCCCATCCTGTAACGAAACACAATGGGGTTACGTGCCGGGAAGAGGCTTACAAAATCCATGCCTAGCTTTTTGTAGTGTCCCTTATTTTTGGCGTCACGCCGGAGTGCCTCATATTTGAACTCGTCGAAGACATCAATCGCAGCGTAGGATGCCTTCTTGAGTTCTCCGAGCCAAGCATCCACTCCAGGTCTGGACGCCAGCTTCTCTGCGTCCTCGATGACATCTTGGATGGCAGGCAGATGACGCGCCAGGGTCTCGCGCTGCTCCTTCATACATTCCGTCACTTTGTACTTGTCGAGTAGGTAGCTGGTCGCCTTCTCCCTCACCAGGGAGATCAGCGGCGCGACCACCAGCTCGGCCATGGTTCCATCACAACTCACAGCAGCGAGCGTACGAGAGACTGCCACAGGGATCACAGGCAGTAGAGAATGGATCTCGAGAACTGCTTCTGATGAGTTGGACGGGACTCACGGGAGCTACTCGCGCTGCTAGCTTGTACTCCAGTCATGATTGAAGGCCCACTTCGTGGGCTGAGGTCAAGACACGGCAGCATCGATCTAGTGGTCGAAATGTGCTCGGTCAATGGTCAATGCATGGGCACACAATCAGTCTAGCATCTTAAAAGAGACGTGGACAGTTTAACGTTTTGTTTGATCATCCGTCGATGCAACGAGTCATAGTCAGACTAGAAACCATTTCATGGATAGCTATTTTTTTGGCGGGGTGGGGCCGCATGGTCTCACTAGGATTCCACACGTAAAAACTCTGTAAAGATGGCAGAAATTTCACAACAGAAGAAGTACCATTCATAGCTTGACCGCATATATACTTCTCTTCAATGGTAAACAAAGTCAAGAACGCCAGCTGTGGTGATGTGTAGACATATGTCCACTTGCAGCGATCTGAAAGATCCCAGCTAAGCCGATGTAATATACGATGGTACTATTTTTGTAATACACGGCCACTCCACTTCCCGATCTGAAAGAAACCAAGAGAACCCTACTTCACTGTACCATTTTCACCATTTACCCACACTTTATACTATCAGCAAGTATAGCTTTAGCCGACTGTAAAAATTGTCGGCAAAGGTTTTTCCGAGACTTTCAAAATAGTTCCATAATTCTTGTCGTTGTAGTCTTTAAAATATAATTTTGATTTCTAATTTTTTTAATAGAAGATTTTACTTAAAAGTGACATATGTATATTTTCATGAAAGTACTCTTTAAGGCAATCTAAAAATATACTTTTCACATTTTTAAACTTAACAATTTAAAAATTATTTAATATTTAAATTCCCACAGTTTGATTACTCTTTTGGATAGTAGGACATAACTCAAATTTACTCTTGTGCAAGTTCCAAACAAAAGTATTACTCTCACTGGATAAGTTGACACCGACACTTTGCTGGTTCGGACAAGGTGCCCTACGTCTAACAATGGGGTATTCTATTAGACTTGTAGGCTCGAGGATGTGCTACAATGGCAGAGTAGAACGGGCTCTCTTACGCGAGGAGGAAGAAAGAGAGGGTGTGCTCCTATCTCACTGTGTGTCGCGTGTGTGTCATTCATGTGCCTCTAGTTTTGTTGTACTCCCTTCTTCCCATTTCAAGTGTCATCTTACGTTTAAAAAATTTGTCCCACGACAAATGTCGTTCTCGACTCCCAAAGCTCCCACCGGTCTCCTCTGCGCCCCAATAAAAGCAGCTCCGCCCTACTCTTGACGCCGGCGATGGCGAGCCGTCCCTTGCCTCGTCCCAGCGCAGCAAGATCCGCCCCCACAGCCCGTTTACGGCGAGATCCACCCCCACCACCCCCTTCCGGCGAGATCCGCCCCCACCGCCATCTTCCGCTGAGATCTGCCCGACTCCTTCCCCTCCCAGCGAGCTTCACCCCCACTGCCCCTCCCTGGCGAGCTTCACCCCCACCGCGCCCTCCCGACCAGATCAGAACCGATGGGTCGGAGAGGAACAGAGGCGGCGGCAACGAGGAGCGCGCGGCGGCAAGCTCCAGCGTTCGCGCCGCCGATTTCCTCTCCAGATCCAACGGCGGCAACGAGGAGCGCGTTCATCTACCAGCGACCTCTCCAGATCCGTGAAGCTCCTGCGACGAGCTCCATCTACTGGCGACCTCCGGCCCGCAACTCCTCCCCCATCTCATCTGCTTTCTTTAGACCCATCCCAGCGAAGCGACGCGGTGGTCTGGCGAAGCGGCAGCCCGCCGGAGTGGCAGATCAGCGTCGCGGCAGCCTGGCAGCTCAGAGGAGCGTCGTGGCGGCCTGGTGCGGCTTTTGGCGGAGCGGAGCGGCACGGTGACCGCCCTGTGACGAGGGCGTCCCACCACGTACGACTAGGGTAGCAGGGTCATTGCGGGATAGCGTTGGTAAGTGTGTTCGTTCCTAGAACGACACTTAAAGTGGGATGGAGGGAGTATCTTTTAAGAGCCGGCTGGACCGGACTAACATGGCGTGGGTCAGGGTCATTGCGGGATAGCGTTGGTAAGTGTGTTCGTTCTTAGAACGACACTTAAAGTGGGATGGAGTATCTTTTAAGAGCCGGCTGGACCGGACTAACATGGCGTAGGTCTCAGCTTTTGACCTGTCCCATATGCCAGTTTGCCAGACGGTAGCAGAGATTTTATCCAGCCTGTCGCACCGAACGGTGAGAGTGTCGCGTATCCATCATGATTGAGTCGGAGGAAAAGTAGTGCCCAAGCCTCGAGGTCAGGCGCCCCCCAAAGTCAGTTTCGACCCTGAGATTAAGTCGGTTCTAGCCCCACCTTCCGGCTTCGCATTGTAGCTAGCCGCCTTGCTGACATTGGCCTGGATTAAAAAAAATTGAAGATCCAAAAAGGTCAAACTGGTGGAAAAATGTTCAAACATATTCGGTTTCAAAAGTAAAAAAATGGTTGGTAAACTGAAAAAACCGAATAGTTTTTTTTCAAAATCTAATTTTTACATTTGTAGCCGTTTGCAATAGTTTATGACCGGTTTTCACGATATAGCACCGTATCCGATTACGGTGGCATCGGATTACGGAGAGACTAAAACAAACATGCTATAATGTAATTAATTAACAGTTGTAATCAAATTACGTTACATTACATCAAACCAAACAACCTCTAAATGTAATCGCAAATTCAAAGCATTGGTGCAATGGGAGCACGCAAATGAACTGATGCAATTGATCAAGTTGATTGTAAGATTTCTTATATTGCTTGGAAAGATAAGGCCTCCTTTGGAACGCAGAAATCACACAGAAATTAATTTAATTTTACAGAAAAAAATGCAAAAAATAAGAAAAAATCTCGTGTTCTGAGGCCTAAAATAGAAGAAACCGCATCCGCTCCAAGACTCTGCCTTTGGGATGGCTGATGGAAGTGGGATTCGTATGTCTGCCTTGCTCCCTCCTGCAGCAAAGTTTGTCATAACGCATCTCCTCCACTCATCAAGAAACGAACGGTTACCAAGAGAGGCCATAGAGACTTAGTGTTAATGACGTTTGCATGCCGTTAGTTTACTAGAGTAAGGAAGCTGCTCGCTATTTGCACGCCCTTAGTTTACTGGACTAAAAAAACGAATAGCTAACGATGTTTGCGTGCCCTACTACTAGTTCAATGTTTGGATTTTTCTTTACTACTAGTTACCTGTTTGGAATGAAGGGAATTTTTTCGTTTCTATGTTTTTCTTATGAAATTAAATCGACTCCTGTGAAATTCTTGCGTTCCAAATAAGGCCTCAATGTTGAGATTTTTCTCATGGCACCAATCTAAATATTCAATACTTATTTTTTTTAAGACATAAATGTTCAGTAGTACTAAGGAGTGTTGTTTTTAACAGTCCAGCTTCAAATATAATGGTGTCGCAAGTTGTAGACTCTACAATTATTTTTTTCCCGCTGGACTTGGTTTAATTTCTGTCCAACCGACAAATAACTTAATCTAGTAAACTAACGGCATATAAACGTTATTAGTAGTAAGCCTCTACATTGTATCCTCACAACCATTCGTTTCTTAATGAGTGGAGGAGATAGGTTATGGCAAAATTTGCCATAGAGGCGGAACGGCAGACGATACAAATCCATGGAAGTGGGCTATTTGTCAAACAGTTGGGCCGTCAAGCTGGGCATCAACCTTGTCAACTGTCAGCACCATACCCGTTTCTGGTCCAGTTTGGATTCCAGCTAGCTCTGGCTTAGGCTTAGGGACTGTTCGCATGGGGGACATTCTATTTCGTATCTATCTCAAATTTAAATAAACACAAATTTATGAGGATCTCCACGATTCGGCGAATTTGTCTTGGAAACAAAGCCCATTGGCAGTCTCCTCCTATTCACAGATGTGTATTCTCTTGACTCCTGAACCGTGTGACTGCTGTTTCGAATGGCCTCCAAACCTACTGGAGAAGGCAGGCACGGTACGTCGGTACCTTTCACCGGTAGTGTGGCATTTGGTTCATCGCGTCATGTGTCAGCCGACTCAGCACCACTCCAGGCATGCCGCTCTATCGTCACATCGAGAAAGAGGAGCATGGCTTCCTCTGCGCAGATCAATTCCTTCACGAATTAGTATCAGTCTCCTGGGACGCCCGATCTTTCTGTAACACGTCCTGGTGTAGCTAGGCATGTTCTCGGATCCCATCGAACTGATCAGATTGAGACATCAGCAGTTCAGTTCAGCACACTGCTGAAACACGACCATGTGCATGCGTAAATTAGTACTCTCTCCATCTCAAATTATAAGTCATTTTAAATTCTTCAAGTTTTTCTAAATCATATGTCATTATCACCTCTGAGATACAATTTTTTCTTCTTAATACATCTCTACTCTATCCCTTTTCTCATCGTTTTTAAAATATCTCACATTTTTTACTTTTTTAATTCATGTGCCTACCTCTAAAATCACTTATTTATAAAACAGAACGAAGAGAGTATCGATCATCATTCAGCAGATCTCATGCAAGTGACAACACACTCGCCGCAGCGGTCCACGTGAAGATGCCGCCATGTTGCTGGGGCGTGGGCACCTCTCGCCTCTCTTTTATCACATGGTTTCAGCCTTGTCGCACGCAAGAACGAATTGATGAATGATTGAAGTGGGTTGTGCCTTTCCCGTGTCTCAAGTCACTATCATGCTGGCCCGAATGGAACACGAGCTCTTGCTCATTCTGCTCTCACCTTTGATTATTTAGTTTTTATCAGATTTTCAGCCCAAGAAGGCAAGAACACAGCATCATGCATGGTGGTTAGTATAGATATTTAGAGCCCCTTTGGCACGGCTTCGATGGGCTTGCGATTATGGCACTGTAGTACAGTGCCATAAACTCGAAAAGCTTCGAAAACGTGGTTTGTCCGGTTCAGATGAAAACGGTTTATATGAACAGTATTTTCACTGTATTTACAGTACATAAACAGTAGCATAAGCCGATTGAAATAAGCCTCGCCAAATACACCCTGTCGGTGTTCTAACCACCGGCACAGTAGAATTTACGTAATCGAAGAGAGATTTGGTGCGCTCTTCGTATTGATATGGCCCAGTCTACAAAAGACTCAAAGATTTAACCTGGCTCGGACCACCACGGAGCTGTAACACCCTACGTCTGCAGCTGGCCAATGGGACGGACTGGGCCGGCACAGCACGGGCCTGGTCAGGCTCGGGCTGCCTCGGAGTCGACCCGACACGGCCCGTCAGTTTATCGGGCCGGACCCTGTCGGCCCGCGGACCGGCTGCCCAGGCCCAAGCATGGCCCGGGTGACGGGCCGGCCCGAAGCACGAGAAAAAAATAAATCTTATTTTTATTCAAAAATTATTGAAAATTAATTATACAATATCAAAATTCATAAATTTTAAACACAAATAAGGCAAATTAAATACATTTTAATATTAAAATTCAATAAAATAATAAACGGGTCAGGCGGGTCGGGCCGTGTCGTGCCGCTCGGCTAAACGGGCTCGGCAACGGGCCTGATTGGGCCGGGCCAAAATCACCGGGCCTCGGGCCGGTCCATTTGGCCTGGCCCAGCTGGTCAGCTATACCTACGTCCAGGGAGAGAGTGGATCGTATAAGCTCGAAATAGGAGTACAATGGCGGAAGGGTTCTTGTTCGCGCAAGAACCCTAGCACGCGTGAGTGGTGTGAGATGAACTAATTGTACCTTATCGTCTAAAGCCCCTGGTACCCCTTTATATAGAGATCGGACCGAGTTTACAAACTTGGCGTTCACGAAACAGGACGGCCCTCTGACGGGTGGGGCAGCGGCCTTCTGCGAGGTTGATCTTCTGGCGCCCGCTGACGTCGGAGCAGGTTGTCGATGTCCTTCGATGGGGGACAAAGGTAGCTTTACCGTTTGGCTTTACTGCTCGTCGGGCAGCTTTACCTCCTCTTGAATTGCTTTACCACCTGTAGGGTTGCTTTACCTCTCGCTGTACGTTGTCAGGAATCTCTGTGTCTGTTAGAAGTTGACCGTTGAGGTGACGGCCGACCCCAGGGCATCGGTCGGGTTTTGTCGTTACCCGGCCCCGACCACAGAGTGGTCGGGCCAGTGTCTTCGGGTGAGCCTGGTCATCGGGAACCAAGCGGCGTCTTCGAGCGGATCCAACCCCCAGGGGGTCGGGTTGTTTCTTCGAGTCTCGACGTGGTGAAATCCTCCGTGGGATGCGAGTTGGGCTGTAGGCCGTAATCCATAGCTGGGCTTTCGAATTTATGCTGGGTCCGTGGTCTGTAGGTACCCGGGGTACATAATCCCGACAGCAGCCCCCCGAGTCCCGCGCCGTTTGCAATCTCCATTGAGGCGGCGCTGGGCTAATCCTTGATGAGCTTCGACGATTGATTCTGCGGACGATCCGAAGGGTCGGTCAGGAGGTTAAACTTCTCCTGATCGTCGGTCTTGAGTTGTTGATCCTATGGGGGCGTGCGAGCGCGCCCGAGGGCGTAGCCCTCGGGCGATCCGAAGGGTCGATCGGGGGTTTAGTCCTTCATTCTTCGTGCATGAGATCTTGCAGGTGCACGCAAGCGCGCCCGTAGGGCGTAGCCCTCGAGCGATCCAAAAGGTCAGTCAGAGGTTTAGTCTTCGTTATAAAGTTTCCAGACCTTCATTGCCAGTTGGGACCAATGTTTTGGTACTGGTTGGAGTTAGTCGAGGCCAATTTTCGTCGTTGGTTGTATTTAAAGTGGGATGCTTAGATTGGACCGGTCGGACTGGCCGTAGCTCGTGATCAGCATCGCGCCTAGGACGGACCAAGCGGATTGGTCAGACTCCATGATCAGCGCGCAGGGGCAAGGGTCAGGCCGTGCGATCCGGTGACCGACCCTCGACTGCCCCAAAGATTGGGTTCTCCTATTGATTTATGATATCTTCGCCTGACCAGAGTCGGGTAAAGGAGAGCCGGCTTTTCGGTAGCCAGACTATAGGGTCGGAACCCTTTTGTTGAGGAACGTGTCCTCGCGCGTTCCGCCGGCCAGAGTTGGGAAGAGGGATCAGGCTTTTCGGTAGCCAGACCGTAGGGTCAGAACCCTTTTGTTGAGGAGCGTGTCCTCGCGCGTTCCGCCTACTGGAGTCGGGGAGAGGAGTCAGGCTTTTCGGTAGCCATATTATCGGGTCGGAACCCTTTCATTGAGGAGCGTGTCCTTGCGCGTTCCGCCGATCGGAGTTGAGAAGTGGGATCTGGCTTTTCGGTAGCCAGACCGTAGGGTCAGAACCCTTTCACTAAGGAGCATGTCCTCGAGCAATCAGCCGGCTGGAGTCGGGAAGAGGAGTCGGGTTTTTCGGAAGCCGGACCCTAGGGTCGGAACCCTTGATCGGTGCATAGGAAAGGGGTCGGCCCGTGGCTCAGTCGGCAACCCGCTGCGTCCACGTGGACGGTAGATGTTGTGTCTGCAAACGTCGCTGCGTCCACGTGGACGGTAGATGTTGTGTCTGCAAACGTCGGACGGTTGGACGGTTGGCAGCGTGTGTTGATTCGCGCGATCGCGTTCCGTCGAGCTGGCGTTCGCCAGTCATTAACCACTGTGGCAAGCGCGCGCATCACATCAGGTGCGACGGAGGCAACGAGGTGCCGCCTGGGCCCACCTTGCACCGTAGAAGTTAGGATTTTTGTTGTAATATCTTATGTGTTCAAATTCTGCAATGAACTCTGCGCTTGGCATTGTAGATAACAAAGTTTCTGACCCTCTTTTGTACTTGTGTATGAATTTCGCACTTTACATTTTTTGAAATCCATTGGTCGTTGACTGAGTGTCTGGGTCGGGTAAAGTTCGTAGGGTCGAGTGTCTAGCTCGATATAGCCGCAGAGCATCACCAACACTTGGTCGTCAGTCGCTAGCCGCGAGGAAGGCTTAAACGATAGCGCGTGCAATTTACTTAGCACGTCCGAGGATCACCTGCCAGAACGGCGTGGGCCGGGGGGTCGGGCCCCGAGAAAACAAACAGAGGCACAGAGTCTTAGAGCGAAAAGCTGAGGCACAGGGCCTGAGAACGAGAAACAAAGAGGTCATAAAGACTTTGCACCGTAGATAAACGAGGTTTTCGACCCTTTTTTGTACTTGTGTAAGAATTTCGCGCTTTACATTTTTTGAATTCCGTTGGGCATTGACCGAGCGACTGGGTCGGGTATAGCTCGTAGGGTCGAGTGTCGGGCTCGATACAGCCATAGAGCGTCACCAACTCCGGGTCGTCAATCGCTATCCGCGAGGAAGACTTAAACGATAGCGCGTGCAATTTACTTAGCATGTCCGAGGATCACCCACGAGCTCGACGCGGGCCGAGGGGTTGGGCCTCGAGAAAACAAACAGAGGCACGGAGCCTGAAGATGAGAAAATGAGAGACGGAGAGGTCGAACATTTCGACCCCTAGGTGGGAGATAGTAAGACTAACCCCCGAGCAGCGAAGAGTGGCCGGTTAGGAGGAAAACGAGTGATGCACAAAAAACTTATCTGATTTTTTTACGCATGGGAACGATGTAATTGCTCGATGTTCTAGGCACCGGCTCGGGTGCCGCCGCTCGTTGCGACAACATCCTTGCCTGGGTTGTCGGCCCCAGCTGCGACAGCTTTGCGTGGTTGGGCCTGCTCGACGATGGCGGTCGCTCGATGATGTGGAGAGGCGTCGCTGTTTGGAGTTTTGCCGAGAGGTGTTTCCTCCGCGGCCTTGGGAGCCTGCAGCATGAAGCACTCCCGTGCCGGGTCGTGACCCAGCACCGTGTGAGCTCGACGATGGCGGGCCGCGCCTCTTGCACGGGGCCTGAAAACAAAGCTCGCTGCCCTGGTCGACGACGAAGTCCAGGCTCCTAAAGCGGAAGGACTGGCCAGTGATGAAGACGGGGACGCGCCATGATCGACCGTCACGAGCGACGACAACCGTGAAACTCCCAAGACGAAGGTGAGAGAACGAAGTGTCTCCCACCAGAGCGAAGATCGAAGCCATCAAAAAAAGCGAAACGAAAACGCACCATGAGAACCCCCTACCTGGCGCGCCTACTGTCAATGTTCTGACCACAGGCACAGTAGAATTTACGTAATCAGAGAGAGATTCGGTGCGCTCTTCATATCGATATGGCCTAGTCTATGAAAGACGCAAAGAGTTAACCAGGTTTAGGCCACCACGGAGGTGTAACACCCTACGTCTATGGAGAGAGTGGATCGTATATGCTCGAAACACGAGTACAATGGCGGAAAAATTCTTGCTCGCGCAAAAACCCTAGCACGCGTGAGTGGTGTGAGATGAACTAACTGAACCTTATCGTCTAAAGCCCCTGGTGCTCCTTTATATAGGGATCGGACCAGGGTTACAAACTTGGCGTTCACGAAACAGGATGGCCCCCTGACGGGTGGGGCCGCGGCCTTCTGCAAGGCTGATCTTTTGGCGCCGCTGGCGTCGGAGCAAGTTGTCGATGTCCTTGGATCGTCCTTTGTCCTTCGACGAGGGACAAAGGCAGCTTTACCATTTGGCTTTATCACTCGCCGAGCAGCTTTACCTCCTTCTGGATCGCTTTACCTCCGGCAGGGTTGCTTTACCTCTCGCTGTACGTTGTCAAGAATCTCTGCGTCTGTCAAAAGATGACCGTTGAGGCGGCGGCCGACCCTAAGGTTCGGTTGGGTTTTGTCGTTATCCGGCCCCGACCATAGAGTGGTCGGGCCAGTGTCGTCGGGTGAGCTTGGTCATCGGGAACCAAGCGGCGTCTACGGGAGGATCCGACCCCCCCAGGGGGTCGAGTCGTTTCTTCAGTCTCGACGTGGTGAAATCCTCCGTGGGATGCGAGTTGGGCCGTGAGCCGTAATCCATAGCTGGGCTTTCGTATTTATGCTGGGTCCGTAGGTACCCGAGTTAAATAATCCCGACACACCCTTGGGAAGAGTTTGGTTCCATGCATGATAACGGGAACCTGAATGTGAATGAATTACGGGGAGACTAGTGGTGGAATCGTTGGTTTCTCTTTTTGTTTGTTTCCTGATACTAAGGCAATTAGTTACCATCACAGTGTTTTTTTTGCTGCAAACGAAAATGAAGGGTATCACATCATTGAAGGGCACATTCCTCAAATATGATTGCAGTTATGATAACAAGAAATTATAAGAGCTCCCTTCTATTAATAACAGGAATCAAATTTTGTGCTATACCATACAGAAATTCAGAACCAACTTTCTTCGTGAGCTGAAAATCGGCAAATCTCTTCCTCCAATTCCTGTAATCCAGCTACGACCTGCAGTGAATTCATAGTGCTAACCCATCCTTATGCTAACACCACGCGTTACCGAGCACCATGCGACGGGCCGCTCTAGCTTTGTCGAGCACGGTGGACCAGCCACCAAGACCAGTGAGCTCGGAGCCTAGTGTTGACGTCGAAACGCTTCGGGTCAACGCACCGAGAGCATTAGGTCGTGCGGGTCGCAACGGACCAGATCGGCGAGGTCGCCTTCGATCGGTTCGGGAAGAGGTAGGTATCACAATTTCGCTGTGAAGGACGGCTAGGTTTACAAGCAAACTGCAAAGTGGTAAACAACGCGCTTTCGTGGCAAAGAACGACTAGTTTACGAGCAAACTAGAAAAAGCCGTCGAATCTCCCGCCCGGGAGGGACCCGTCTGGGCATGAGCGTCGCCGGATGTGCCCTAGGTCGGCCGGCAGGCCCTAGAACATCATCTATGCCCATAGAGACCGGTCGATGAACAGTATAGAGGGTTGGAAGAGGATTAGGGTTTGGAGAGCTAAAAAATAAGGTGCAATTTGATTGTGTCGATTGGGTTACTACCTCAATCGGCCTTAGGCCTCTTTTTATAGAGGTGGGGTGGTCTTACCTCGTGAAGCTACAAACTTTATCAATTAGTGGCCATAACAGATGGGATCTGCTATTAAAAATATCAAAAACCGACTTAGGTACCAGATACTCCGGCTCTGAGCCGGACACTTCGGTATCAGACACTCTGGAGGGTCAAAAAATACGATTTCAGAAGAGGGTCTGCTGAAATCTCCGGCTCTAGGCCGAACACTCTGGTACCGGACACTCTAAGGGTCTAAAAATGCGATTCTAGAAAGGGTCTGTCGGAGTCTCTGGCCTTGTCGCAGCTATTTTTTTAAAAAAAACATAATTTCCTCATCTGATATCCGATTTAGATGATACATATAGCCGTTTTGATCGTTTCGACGAAGGCTACGTTTTGGAACCTTCAAATCATAGGTTTGGCTTCATTTTCATGTTTTTTAAGCACTTTTTTTCTTTTTTAAGTAAAATTTAGCCAAACTTTTCAAAAATATCTTCTATGTCTTAGAAAACATGTTGAAAAACATTTTTTACGAAATAACTATTACCAACCGAAATTTAGACATCTTTTATTATATTCGGCCTATCAAACATAAATTTTTGATCTTTCTGGAATGTAAATTTTGAGTGTCTACACGTAACTTCTCACTGAGCCGAGGATTCGCGCCGGACAGCGACGAGGGAATGTGAAGCTGCTGCAGCGGCAGACGATGGTGCACTGCTGGAGCTATAGGAGGAGGCTGTCCTAGCGTCACGCGCCAACCTGGACGACGAGCAGTGACAGGTACAGACGTCGGTGGGGTGCCACACGGCCACAGAGAATAGGGGCGACAGCGGGCGTGGTCGTGATCTAAAATTGCAAACTCGGGCTTCGACCTAGACATATCCATGGTGTTGGGGCATTGGGGCCCGATCTCCACAGCCACGAATTGCAACGATCTGAAATTGCAGAACAGATCCAACCCGCTATCATCTCAAATCGCGATGCTGAAAGGGCCAGGGAGATGGAAGTTGAGATTCCGCAAGTCCGCCGCCGTCACTTCGAGGCGAGGAGAGGAAATGAGAGAGAGATCGCGATTGGATTCTGGGGAGGAGGCGAGGAGATTGACGGGACAGGATTCGTTAACACTGGTAGATGGACGGTATCTGGCTAGCGAAGGACGGGGGAATGGATCACACCGTAATCTGATTACGGGCCAGCCAAACCAAACGTAAAACAATGTTGTTAGATACTGTTGTAATTTGTTTACGTAGCAAAATAGTGTAACCAAACACCTCCGTAGTGTGTGTGGGTGCCTGGGTGGAGCATCCATAGAAGCAGGGAAACACAGCACAGGCAACAACCTAGCGTCACAAACAAAGAATTCAGAGGTGTCAACAGTGTAAGCAGTTACCTGTCGTCAAATCAGATTTCTAACTGCCAATAATTTATTCTCCGTAGCGCGCGCCAGAGAGAGAGAGATGGAATCTACAGTGAGGCGAGTTGAATGAGTGCCGACAGATGGTCCACTGACAGCTGAGGTGTGGATACGTACTCCAGCATAGGAGTAGGAGTACGCGGCACGCATGGTGCCTCTAGTATTTCGTACTAAGAGCAACAGTAGCAGTTCTCGATGGTGACATCTCTGACGCATTCCCACGTGGATCAGCGGCTGGATTATTCGTCGTGCTTGCTCCCCACAGTCGGTCGGTCTCCAAGAACACCAGAACAGAGTCTTGTGTTTTCTGGCTGAGTGATTCAGGCAGTAACAAGGTGATAGGAATATGGTTCGCTGGTAAGATTTATCTTGTTCTAAGTACTCCTAGATAACAGTAATACGATGACCTAGCAAGTGTGGAAAAAGCAGATGTTGTTTTTCCTTTTTTGAAAAGAAAAAAAAAACAGTTGTTATAACATGTTATGGTAACTTGTTGCTGGTGCCTGCCTTTGGAATTCAGAGCATTGTTTTACAGATAAACCTTTGGTGAGTCAGACCAAAATGTGCTGTGAACACCTTCTGCAAGATTAGTGTAAGGATGTCAAGGTTGCTCCAGTGCCCGCGTTGTCTGGGTCCTCTGCTCGTGGCCGAGATGTCTGCCTTGGAGATGAGGTCCAGAGCAAAAGTGACTCGCATGACGCCTCACTTGGGTCGTGTGCATCTCGAGGCCTTGGTGATTAAACTTGGGAGCGTGTTTACTGCTGGATCGATTTTAAGCTTTCGCTGTACTACTACTGACCACAGAGGAAATTCAACTCTGAATGTCTCGTCTCCGAACTTTTTTCTTCTGTTGTAGGAGTACCATTGCTTCTGTAGTTCTAGTACAATACGCAGCCTATTCCATCTTTCAATAATAAAAAAAAAAAGGGGACGAGAAATAGGAGGTTTAAACATGCATTATGCTCGTCGATCAAGGGGATCCGACCTCGATTACCCGTATCCAGTTGCAGGTCGAACACCCTATTCTACTCACTTGCTTATTCACTCTGTCTTACTCCTAGTATTAGAACTACTAAACCACAGCATTAGATCAGATTACATCACTTGGAGTCGCCTCGGTTCCAGTTACCAAGCTCTTAAATCACCGTGACCCCATCCACTAACCAACCACTGCTCGTTGCTGTTTCCAACGAGGAAGAAACATAATCTATGCGGCGTAGACCAGTCCTGCAGCCTTGAGATCTAATCCTACCACAAAGCTAGTCTGAGCCCAAACAAATGCACGAGAAATACTTCACAATCTTGTTGCTGTACTCAGAGCAGAAATCATTGTTGCTGCCTATACACGCTTAAAATAATCGCCATGCTACGGGCAGTGACCATTGTCTCCAGGCCCAAGCAAGACCCTGCGTGCAGATTGTAGGAGCAGCAGCCAGCAGCACATGTGATGGGGGGATTACTGTTTCTGCCTCTGCATTGTCTCCAGGCCAAGCAAGCAAGAGGTTGCTGGAGCAGCAGCCAGCAGCCATATGTGACGTGGGAGCCCCGCGCCCTGTCGCGGCCACTGCATCCGTGTCTGCGTGCAGAACGGCCACGCCTGGATGAACAGCGCTGGGCGTGCTTGTAAACAGCGTCCAATCGATCCCCAGATCGTGACCGGGTTTCCTTTCGCCAATGCATATGAATAGAGGCGTGTCGATGGACATTGTTGGTGGCTCTGTTCAGTTCGTGGTTCAGATGAGACGGTCGTAAGACAGCGTGCGGTTCGGTTCCAAACAGGGCCAATTTGTGCGGATCATCCTAGGTGATGATCTGATCATGTGTTCATGCAACATATATAACAGGATTAAGCAAATCATGCATCGAGTCCCATTGCTGTTTCTACTGCTGTTGCGTCAACAATGGCAGGACAGTGCCCCAACTATACATGAGCTTAACTTCTGTAGCCATGTCTAATCTCTTGCGAGATAGTCGTATACTTGTACTAGTAGTAATTAACAGAGATCTCAATCAGGTGATTGAGCACGGTCCCCTGTAACTGTCTGGATCTAGTACATATCAACGAGCGTGCTTTCATCCACCACAAGAACACAGCAAGAAACAGATGCTGCCACTGCGCAGAAAAGACTGAAAGATTCCTCCTCCCCGGGTTAACTAACTACTGATGCAGCGGGCACATGGATGGATGACGCTCTCACGTCACTCACATTCCTTCGACAGCCCCAGCCGAGCTGCAGCTGGGTTCAGCAGCTCGGCCGTGGCATGGCCACCGCATGGTGCGTGTGGGGCATTTCGATAGGGACGAGCGATGATGTCATCATGGATGGGCTCTCTGAATGTCTCTGAAATCTGAATGGCGCCGCACCATCAGTGTGTGTTTTGCTTATGTCTGCTTCCGAGTATTATTGTACATCACAGGAGCAAGCGGATGTGGTGGTCCTACACCAGGCTTTTAGTGCATAATAATCTGTGGGAGGGAGCAGATTATTATTAACTCTAATCTGTGTAGTCTAGTATATACACAAAGCATAGTGCCGTGAGTGATTATCTAAGGCAAATTCTATGGCAGACTCAAATGAACGTGAGTCGTCTATTTACGCAGACCACCAAAAAGAAATGGTTCTTTTACCTCTTAGAAGGTAAAAGCACTAAAATAATTAATAATTATTATAATATTTAAATTGAAAGGGAATCAATAAGTTATGAAAAATTGCATGTGTTGTATATTAGGTAAGTGATTATTTTAAAAATAAACGCCATTATCGAGAAGAAAATTGCTCCATAGAAAAAAATTTCGCTGAAGACATCGCATAGACTATTTTTTTTTCTTCTAAAATTAGACGGTTTATATTGATTCGGGGTTTCACCTCTAGAGGTGAAAGAAGGAGAGATAGTCTAACTTAACAGTCTTATTTAATACTAGTCAAATACTTAATTCTACATGTAGAGCAAATATTGAAATATCAGGATGGCATAGAGGAATGTTATGGACGTCAATCTTGTTAAGCACTAGCTAGGAGTAGCATTAGTAACTGGAATCAGTGTACTGACTCTAGTCTAGCTTAGATCACTACTCCAGCCTAGATGAGAACATGCCACATGCTCGTTTCACTGGTGCCAACAGTCAAACGATCGTATCAAATCAGGGCACAGCGATTCCCCTGCTCTCCAATGCAAGCAGAATGGAAGGACAGAAAAAAAAAACAATGCATATCGCAAACAGGAGCTAGGAGTATGAAAATACAACTATCAGTATGCTCTATACTCACTTTTTGTATAAAACTATAGAGTAGGAGCATGTACTGTAGGAGTAGTCCTTTATAAATAAACATATTTCCTTCCAAAATTCTCTAATCCGGTAGGCATGATCATAGAACGCCTGGTGAGCCCATGAAAAGCTGCTCCGTTGACGGTAGAGTAAAAAGAAGTGAAAAAAAGATTGCAGCCTTGTGCTGGTACTCCTAGCTGTCGTTGCATGGATGTGCGTAGCCTACCCCTCTGAGTCTCTGACTGCATGCCCCTCCGGCTCCATGTTCACCATGATTGAAGCACAGCTCCCGATTACAGGCCGAGCTGGAGTACCAGACAGAGAATATCGCCAAAGGCGTCGGTCTTTGGCCGGTGGTTAACTACTCCGAAGTTGACAGTGTGATTACAGGGTGCAGGTTATTTGCAGAACTGTCACCGGTCTCCAAGAAGCAATGGAGCCATAAAGCAGGTAGTAGAGCTGATGCTAGACATCACTAGCCATCAGTGCTCGATCGGACGGCCAGGACGAGACCCGGCAACGGCCAATCCTCTCTAACTTTCCACGACAGGCTCAGCATGTGTGCATGTGAGGGGCTCATGGGCGGTCCGATCCAGCGAGGCGAGAGTGGGATGAGATCTGAGGTAAAGGCCGTATGTGGCTACGGCCATGGATGGTGGCTTTACAAAAGGTAGCTGGTCTAGCTAGGGCTCTTGGTGCTCTGGCCGGGCTCGTGCGCGCTGCGTGATCCGTGGCTTTTCGCTCAAGCGCTGAGAATGAGATCGACGACGGCGTAGTACCGGCTTGACGCGTCGACGACGAAAGGATGTGTGAGGTGTGCGAGGCTGGAAAGGAGGAAGAGGACACCATGAGGCCGGTCGATCGAACGCGTGGGGTGCACGTGGCACTGGGAGGGAGAGGACACCATGAGGCCGATCGATCGAACGCGTGGGGTGCACGTGGCACTGGGAGGGAGAGGGCGTCGAGCTCTCATAATTGTCGACGACTCCTATCAACGTTGCGATACTACGCACGGATGACTATAGAGCACAGTACAAAACTTTGCTACGCTCCACTGATTGATCGAGAAGGATGTATGATGGCGAAGGGATGACAGAGCCCTACCGATCCAACATATGGATGGACAAAGACCATCCCCATAATGTTGACGGGCTCTTTGCTAGTCCATTATTCAGTCGCGGATAACCTTGTTACTCCATATTTTAGTCCAGGAGCGATGGAACATGGAGGGCCCAAAGGAATGTCGGCTCGAACGCCCGCCGGCGAATTAACCAAGCATCAGTGTGGTGCCTGCGCGTTGTGATTAATCAGCAGCGTGGTGTTAGTGGCCGTCGACACCAGTAAGTACAGTTACGTACGCGAGCTGTTCATGAATAGGAGTAAATCGGTAACGTACGTTTCTGCTCTTATTGCAGCAGCAATAGTGAAAAGAAATAAGGCCGTGTGCAGGCATGGACACACAGGACGTACAGCGCGGGCCTTTCCGGATGTTTTCCGCGTTGACAGAAGCCGGTACTCCAACATGCATGGAAGGCCATCGCAAGCACATATACATGGAGCGGAAGAAGAGCAACGGACGAGTGGCCTGACCGTTCTGCGTCCGTCCGTGACATCGACGACGCCTTGCCGGAGATGGTGCCTGGAGGAACCGCCGGCGACCGACCGACTGGTGAACGCTCGCGCGTTATCGCGTGCACATATACATGGAGCGGAAGAAGAGCAACGGACGAGTGGCCTGACCGTTCTGCGTCCGTCCGTGACATCGACGACGCCTTGCCGGAGATGGAGCCTGGAGGAACCGCCGGCGACCGACCGACTGGTGAACGCTCGCGCGTCGCGGTTCCAACTCCCCGCATGCAGGCATGCCCCGACGTCGAGAGGTGGTCAGGTCATCGGTCCTTGGCGCCAATCGCAAGCGTGCAAAGGCAACGGGCCCCTGATCTCCGCTCCTCCTCGATCCCTTTGGTCCCCCAAGAAAAAGGGCCAGCTGTTGCGTGGCTAGCCTCGTCCCAAGAAAGGGTACGTGATGCATGAGCGAACGAAAGGGACATCACAGGCCATGCACGTGCCGTACGCAGCTATCCGTCTCACGTCGGGTTGCGGCACTGCGCAATGATCGATGCTGTGGTTCCATGCATGCTCCGCGGAGTGGCCATATCATATGCACGGAATGGTAAGCACGAATGAATGATTGAATGGTGAAAAAAAGGTGAATAATTGGAAGTCGACTACTATCCCACGTCATGATCATCCAGCAAACCAAATCTCTTAGAGTACCGTATTACTTCGTACTACTTTACTGTATGATTGGATCCGTGACAACCGATCGATCGATCGATCTCGCCGCGATCGTCATTAGCCTAACCCTAAAAACAAACCAAGCTAGCTGCCCGAGATCTTAACCGCTAGTAGCTAGCCTGGCCCTCGACCTCGAGTAACAGCCCGATCCATGTGCACAATCTCGCAGTTGCCGATCGATCGGTCACCGTCGCCTACGGACTATGGAGCTCGTACTAGCTAGCTAGGCCGTTTTGTTTGTAACAAGTGGTTAGCAGCTGTTGCGCGTGCTTAGTTTACAATGCCTTGCCACCTTGTGGCTTGTGCTTGTGTTATTGGGATGAGGGTCCTCTCTGACCCGTTTCCGTGTAATCGATCACCCCCGCAATCATAAGCACTGGCTTTGCAATCCACACTGCTACTACTAGAAAAGGGCCATCCAAGGAACGGCCCCGTCGCTCCTAGCTGACCCCAAGCTTCACGCATCTCAATCCCTTCTTGTGAGCTCGCTCACGGCGAAAAGGCAGACGGAATCAAAGTGTCGAAAAAAGAAAAAAAATCTGTCCGTGTCTACGTACGCACGACATCATCTGAAGATCGAGTTGGTAGACGCGTGACAGAAAGAGATCCGCCGGAGTGCTCTGATCGAAGACCGGGTCCTGGGAGTCATCAGATCGACAGACGCATGCATGGTCACGCCAGGTTGATGCGCAGGGAGAACCACATGCGTGATGGCGTCAGCAGATCCGGCGCGCAGAGCGCCGCAGGCCGGAGACTCTGATCGATTTGACCATCCCTTCCGGACGACGACGGCAAGCGGCGGATAATGTACCGTATCCCGGCAGCAAGTGGCGGGTTGGCCTGGCCGCGGCGCCGGCGCCGGCGCCGAGGCGGAAAGCGACGCTGTGAAACCACGCAACTACCCCGGCCCTCGTGACGCTGCGGCCGCGAGTGAGAAAGAATATGCCCGTTGCTGCGTGCGCCGAGTACTCGTACAGAAATGCTCGCCGGCGTCGCTGCCACGCAGATGCACAGTTATACTATTTAAAGAAACATACATCTATGTACAGCAAGTAGGAGTAGTACGTACTAGCAGCACTGATTAGCAGACCTAGTGTAACGTGCTCAGAAATCGTGGTGCAGCTTGCTCGACTTCTTTGTTTAAGACCTAGTGTAACGTGCTCAGAGGACACAGACTCGCAGCTTGCTTTCTCCCACGCTCGCCTGGAAACAAAACTGGTAGTGGCGTCTGCGGGTGGGAAGGGAAAGCCTGGCATGCGGAGCAGGGGCGACGGAAACGGCCAGGCACCCGCGCCCGTGCCGGCAGTGCGTGTCCGTCCGGCCTCGGCAAACCAACAACGGACGCCCGGGCCTGACCAGCGCCACCGCGCGCGCAGCAGCAGCCTGCCTGCTGACCGCCATGCATTCACCGCGGTAAAAACTGAAGGAAGAGCGCGGCGACGTTCCGGTGTCCAGCGCGCGTGACCGGCGGGCGGGTTTGCTCGTTCGGCGCCATCGAGGTGACCGCCCGTGGCGTCCGTCATCTCGCGCGCGCGGTCTCCCAGCCACGGCCAACCACACGGTCTACTAGATCGCACAGGGAGAAGCTGCTGCACCGTGAGGCACAGGAGCTAGCGCATGCGCGGTGGTTGTCCACCGTCCGCGCCACCGTGACGAGGCATGGAGGGAGCTCGCCCGCTCGGCGGCGTTGTACTGTAACTATCATGCATGCACGGAGATTCTCGATTCTCGAATCCGGCGTTCGTCGGCGTGTCGTCTGCGAGAACCTCACTCACGCACGGTAGCAGAACGCGCTGAGTTCTTTTCGGAGGACGCGTTGGACCGTGGCGACTGACTGACTGCCTCCCTCTTCGTGCGTTGACCTGATTCAGTTCTCCGCATCGAAAGAACACAGATGCTGATGGCATCAGCAGAACAATGGTGATAGCCGTTCTCCAGCCTCGCTGTAAAAGCCGAACGAGCCCATACGCGCACGAGCGAGCTCGCTCATCGACTAACTGACACCTTTAAGCGTAAGACACCCGAAAAAACAAAAAGCGGAAAAACAAAGCTTACATAAACGCCGCGGTCACTGCCGCGCGGGCCCCGAGACGCCAGCCAGGCCAACGTCTTGCTCGCGTCCCTCTCTCCTTCTCGTACCCCGACGCGTCGACACGCTCGAGTCTCGACCGCGGACCGGCAACCCGGCAGTGGCACTCTATGTAATTTCGGTCTTGACGCTAGGTGCAAACGTCATTTGAGGACGGTTTCGGCATTTCGTCCCCCGCCACCGCTTTAAAATTCGCTACGAAAAGCGGGAGACGGACGGGAGGAGCGCGGCGCCCAGAGTCCCAGAGCGCCAGAGGCAGAGGAGGAGGAGGAACGGGTGGAGAAGAAGATGGTGGCGGTGATGGCGAGCGCGGAGGACGTAGACGCGGAGGAGCGGCCCGTGCACCAGGGCTGCATGGCCGGGTTCCTCCACCTGTTCGACCGCCCGCAGATCCTCTCCGGACGGAGGCTCCAGTTACACACGCCGCGCCGCCTCGTGTCGTCGTCCAGTGTACGTTCTCTACGTTCCTTCATCCTTCTGCTCGCCTGACTGTCAATGGCGACCCATTTCCTGGTCGCCTCTGAGACGGTGTTTCTAACTCTGTTCTCTCTGCGTGCCGCAGGGATCCGCGACGCCGTCGGAGCGCTCGATGCAGCTGGACCGGGGTACACCGACACCATCGTCGCCGGACACGACGCCGCCGGCCGCGCCGTGGCCGTCGCTGCAGCTCCCGCCGCTGGACCTCACGGACGGCACCGGCGGCTCCGCCGCGGCGCCGGCGTGGAGAATGCCGCGGCTGTCGCTGGACAGCCGCGCGGTGGTGGACGGCAGGGGTAAGTACCGGCCGCGGGAGATCCGGACGCCCTCGCCAGCGCACGCGCCACCGTCG
>BCLF01000096.1:1070547-1097158 GCA_001602275.1 Zoysia japonica
GGTCACCGGACCCGTCGGCGTCCCCGGCGCGGAGCCCGGCCTCCCCGGCGAGGCGCGGCCCGCAGTCCCCGCAGCGGCGCGTGTCGCCCGCGCAGTCCCCGAAACAGCAGCACGCTTTCCGGAAGTCGAGCTCTTTCGATGCCGCCGGTGCGCGGTCCCATGTTGCCCGACGCGCGGCTCGGAACTACAACGGGCTGATGTTTCCTGACGAGGAGGCGTCCACCACCTTCTCCGACTGCGGCAGCAGCAGCTCATTCAGCGCGTCCTCCCGCTGGGACTTCGAGCCGGTAATCCTCGGGCAGCATCTTTCTCTTTCCACAGTAACTCACAGAACTTTGTTAGAACAATGTCGACTGACTTTTCATTCCGACGCAGTCGCCGGTGTTCGGCGACGAAACAAGCAGGAAGCTGGAGCGGTGCGGCAAGCTCCTGAGCAGCATCCATGCATTCACTGGCGGCGACGCGGCGGCGTCCGACCAGCAGCCGAGCCCGGTGTCCGTGCTCGACGCGGCGTCCTTCCTCGCCGACGAGGACTCGCCGTCCTCCTCGTCCGGCTCCAAACGCGCCATCGACTTCAACGTCATCCGGAGCCCGCGTAAGCCGACCCCCGCTGTCTCCGACCCAGAGGATGACGAGTGGGCACCAACCGTTTGGCCCGTGTCAGCGGACCCGGATTATGCCTACGTGGCGGAACTCGTCCGGCTGTTCCACCGCCAGCGGGACCCGGCCGACGTGTACAAGATCGCGGAGCAGAGGCTGCTCCGTGGCAGTGGAGGAAGTGGCAGCGACGGCGACACGTGGCACCACCGGCGGCTGCTGTGCGGCGCGGTGGTGGAGTTGCTGGACCGGCAGCGGAGCGCGTGCCCCTGGGACCCTGCGTCGTGGCTCCGCGGCGCCGAGCTCGTCGACCACGTCTGGGCCGAGGTCCGGCGCTCCCGCGAGCCCGTGGCGGTGGAGCTCCCGGAGGAGGACCTGAACGACGTCACCTGCCGCGCGATCCGCGTCGACCTGGCCGCGGACGGTCAGTGGGCGTCGACTGTGCGGATGGGGCGGCCAGGCCCCGAGGTCGCCGGCGCCGTGCTGCAGATCGAGCGACTGGTGTTCAAGGACCTGGTCGCCGACACTATCCGCGAGCTCGCCGACGCCGACCGCCTCCTCCCGCCGCGCCGGAAGCTGGTCTTCTGAGTTCTGAATTATTGGACCTTGACGCTGCGAGGAAGCAGGAAGGTTATTAACTCAGCTGGTGAAAATAATGTAGTCTTTGTTCATGTTAACTTTAATTAATCACTTTTCTTTTACTGATGATGATAGTCCTTTCTTCCAGTAGCGAGCGATGTAAAATCGATCAATATTAATGCTATTTTACTCTTACTTAGACCCTGTTAGTTTTTATTCTGGTACACTAGTATGAAATTGTAAGGCGAACGATGATGAGATGGAACGGTTTTAAGTCCCTCCTAATGAATGAACGAATTGATTTTTGCTTTTTTCTTTATGCATCTCTGCATGACTTTACTGCTCGTAATTCGTGTGTAATTGGTGCTGCTTCTGAAGAAGTGGTATTGGGAATCAAACTTCTCAAATCGAAGACGTTTTCTCAGTTTAGATTACCACTGTAGTAGTGTCAGCTGTTCTGCTCGGCTGTTCTCCTCTGCTGCATGTTACTGCTAGTACTCGCAACTGCTCCGCCATTCATGGATGGATCCATGGTCGCGTTCGTGTCCTCTCTTCCTCTGCTCCCTCTTCCGGCTAATATCCCATGGGCGGGCGGGACCTCAGACACTCAACCCGGAGAGAGCCCGGCCCACGTCAGTGACACCCCTACCACGAGACGAGATAAGATCATAAGAGCCGCGGCGGGGCCGGGGTGGGGGGTGGCCCGGCGGGCCTGCCCTGCCTCCCGGGCGCAACGGGATCCTGGATCCGTTTCGCACCCGCGCCGAGCCGACGCAGAGTGGGGTTCCAGCTTGGAGTACGTAGGTAGAGGCGGTAGAGCTGCATGCAGGGGATAACAGGATAGAGCGGCGCCTGCGCGTGGTCCCGGTCGTATTGTGCCCAGCTAGCGCGAGGCTGGCAGGCTGCCGGCGGCGGCTCGTGATGATACTAGCAGCACGCGCGCGGGGACGGCTGGCAGGGCCTGCGTGGCGTCGGCGCGGCGGCCGGGGTGACGGAATCTGCCGGCCTGCGTGCCGCTGCGGCCGACCGGTGACGAAGGCATCACCGTCATGAACTCTATCCCATTTTGTGAACCTTGACACTGTCTCAAACATATGCCGGATCATTTTCTAACAAAGACCAGTATGTATGGGTGGCTTGACGTCGTTTTTGTGGCCGGCCAGACCAAGTTTGGTTTCAGTACTTCGCGGGAGTTTGAGACGAGTCCATTTCCGCGTTGTTCCGGGCGAAACTCACCGCGTTCCAAACGCGGCGTCAAGCTCTGGAGGCAGGCGTCCTCGCGGTCGCATGGGTCAAGCAGAACCCGGGACAGAAGAGGTGCAGAGGTGCAGCCGTGCAGGTCTCTGTTCCGGTCAGGGCGATGTGCCGGAGTAGTCGGTGGTCGCCGCCGCGTGACAGGAACAGCCGTTCAGCCGCCGCGCTGCGCATCGCGCTCAGGCAGCGAGCGGATCATGCGCCGTAGCGAACCAGCGAACAACCAAACCGTCATCAATGTTCTGCCCTGATCTCATCTCCGGCCGCAAGCGCTGAAACAGAGGAGGGCGACGGGTGACGACGGCGGCGGCAGTGGGCCGCGCTGGCGCTGGCAGCACCGCAGCAGCGTGGATCAAGGCGTAGCCTGCTGGCCCCGCTGCCGCTGGGGCTCGATCAGTCGGAGCCCAGACCGGCCCACGCCGCTGCGGGCGTGTCCCCTGGCCGGAGAGCAGCGGCGGGGCCAGACAGACTCCCCCGTGGGCGGGCCTCTCGCCTCACGTGGAGAGAGGGCGAGCCGGGCACGTGAGTACGAACGCGAGTAGCCTCCGGGTGTCACGGATGGTGACACTGGATCGGAACGACGGCGTTGGAGCCCTGCTTGTTCCCACGCTGAGCCTGGATCCGTTTGCCGTGGCCCTGGCCAGACCGAACGCGATGCGCCGATGCCACTGGCTGGCTCGTGATGGCGTGCGCGGGTGCGGCCGGGGTGGTGGATTCTGCCTCCCGCCGCTGCTGACCGGGCGACGGTGACGGCCGACGGCGCGGCTCGGGGGGTACGCGTTCTGGATCCCCGTGCGCCGAGGAGCCTCAAACACACAACCACTTCACAAAACTGCCTGGATTCGCATCACACACATTGCAGTAGAGTTACAGAGTCACAAGTCTGCAACTCTGCAACTGAGGAGCTGATGGTAGTACTCACATTCTTTATTCTTACCTGCCGCAGGCACGCAGATAGCAGACGGAGATGCAGCCACACCGCCGGCCCGGCGGCACTGGCACGTGCACCGGCAGGCGGCAGCAGCCACAGCCGGCACGGCCTTCATCAATGCCTGCGCCCCCTGCTCCCTCGGCCGCGAGCGAGCACGGACGCAGAGGACGGCGACTGCCGGCGGCGTTGGACCGCGGTCCGCGTGAGGACCAGGACCCGGGGGTTCGTCAGGCCTGTTGCAACGGGCAGCTCGCCCGCTCGCCGCCTCCAAACGGATCGGTGCCACCCGCCTCAGCGAGTCGACGGCGCGTCCTGGGGACGAGCAGATTCACGCCTCGAGCCAGCATCCATCCGGCTGTAAGCTTGCTCGCGACAGCAACTCGTCGCGACGTAAAGAGCGGCCGCTGCAAGCCAGTTGCCGAAACGAAATGGAATGATGGGAGTCTACCGCTGCTCGCTGCCGACGGGGGAGCGACGGTCGGCGGCGCGCGATTCCGGCCGGCCATCGTCAGGGAAACATTGATGGGGGCTCGCTGTTTAGGTCCTCGTGCGTGATGTAGATGGCGTAGGCTGCAGGCATTCATCGGGGGTTGGTCAGGACGAACGGTCTTGTCGCTCTGATCATCCAGGAGCAGCACGGAAGCATGGACCTGGGAATTCATTCCGTATCCGTAAGCGGGACCGTTCCAATGATGATCTGAGGGCTTGTTCCGATCCCATTTTAACAGCTGTGGCTGTTGAGTTTGACAGCAACAGCAGTCACACAGCTGCTGTTGTTTTAGCTGGCAAAAAAACAATAAAAAAAAGTACTCTGAACAGACAGGACTAGAAGCTCTTCATTTTGAAACAACAATGATACATCTTAAGTTTAAGCTACTCAAATTTGGTAAACAGGCATTCTTCCACTTGTTTTTTCTAAACTAATTAAGCATCATGATCCTGCAAATAATACTAGCAAAAAATCACTTCTATCTTATACAATTTTCCAGGTCAATTGCACCACCAGCTCCAATCTACGTAAGCTAGGTTCGGTAGACCTCTGAGTAATCCAAACTGTAGCCACCAAAAAGCAATCTGGTCATTAAAAAATAGTTACAAATTAACAATTGCAAAATATGTAACTCAAAAATAAATGTAACCTAGTACTACGTGATGACAAAAATATTTTTTTGCACCAAAGATGTTCATAATAGAGAAATACTTAAAGGAGAAGCATTTATACCTCAAAGGCACAGTACAACCCATCCCCTTGTATCTGAAAGTTGACTTTAACTAATAATTAATAACAACACCATTAATCTAAAATTAAATAACAACATAATTTAACAAGAACACCATTAACCAACAATTCATACTTGGTCCTCTTTCATATCAGGCAATAGAGACCAGCAGCAATCCAATCTCGAACGGTTTTAATATCATCACCATCCATTGTTGTTATCCATTCGTTTGCACGACCAGTTGGTGCACCCATGCCTTGAAGATATATGCCCACATCCATGTCGGGTTCGCTGTTGTCTAGAAAAAAATTATGGAGCGCGAAATAAGCAACAATAATCTTTGATTGTTTCTCTGCTGAAAACAATGGAATCCCTTTTAAGATCTGCCACTTGTTTTTTAGAACCCCAAAAGATCGTTCCACAACATTCCGCAAAGAAGAATGGTGATAGTTGAAAAGCTCATAAACATTTTCTGGACCTTTTTCTTCAAACTCGCTCAAATGATACATGTTCTTGTGATATGGGGCCATATATCCCTCACGTAGAGGGTAGCCAGAATCTACCAAATAATACTTACCTACAAAACAGTTGTAGACAGATTCAATATATTAACTGCAAATGTAATAACATATATGTATGTTTTAGTTTCAGTTATTATACCTAATGGTGGGTGAGGAAAATGATTTGATTTGTTCGCTGCCTCTCTGAAAACAGCCGTATCATGAGCAGAACCTCTCTTGCCTGTTGCAACAAATTTAAACCTCATATCCATGTCACATACAGCTAGGACGTTCTGGCTAGTGAACCCTTTTCTGTTTATAAAACTATCATGTGTTGGCTCAGGGACCATCACTGGAATGTGGGTTCCATCTATAGCTCCTATACACCCATTAAAGTAAGGTGAGAACTGGCGCAATTTAGGATGTACAGATCTGAAGCTACAATCCCTTGGCTTAATAATCGTCTGTCCAAAAGAGACCATAGCCTCTAGCACCTCTCCAAACTTCCTACTCACAGTGTCCATTGACCTAGCAAATCTTTCAGACATCTGTCTTGTACATTGTCTTGTGCCACATGCCCACAAGAACATTCCCAAAGCTTCAATTGATTCACATTGACTTGTTGATTTCAATCCATGGTTTGTCACTAGTATGGCATGCAACTTGTAGAATGCAGTGGGATGAAGGCGAAAGTTTAAGTAGCACCTCTTGCTATTACAGAGATTAAGAGCTACCCACTGTCGACCTGTCAACTCTTGTATGGGCACTGCAACATCTTGATTTCTATATTCACATGAACTTGTCGATGCTAGCGCTGCTAATACACCAACCGTAGCACCCATATCCCACCAGGAAGAGGAATCATCATCAAGGTAGCCTACCGTCGAACTTGTATTGCTTGATGTTTCAGAACTTGACATCTGTCATCAAATAAAAAAGTGTGATACAAATAAAAATATGGCATTGTATAAAAACTACAGAATTATACCTGTATGAGACCTCCCAAATCAGTTATGACGCAGTTGCTCCTTGCAAATAGCCTCGAGTTCATAAGATAGGTAACATTTCAGACCATAATGTCTTAGCAACATGTAAGTAAAAAAAGTTGTGACACTAAAAGACATATAGAATCATACATAATTATATAAAGTACTACTGGGCACATAGTTCATAACAAGATAGACATAAAGCAGATGTCATACTACTGGGCAACACTAATACACACTCCGAAACAGTTGCCTACATATAAAATAAACATGTCTACATCACTTCTTTCTAGTGTTTTCCCATGTCCATCGAAGCCATGATATGCGAGCTTCTGGAGTACGCAATGTTTGAAATGATGCACGTCTTGCTGCTGACCTAAACAACTCAGTAGCTATGAAAAATAGTTCAGTCTCTTGATCCACACCATCTTCTTCAACAACATGCAATAGCTGTTTAATTTCATCTTGTTCTCTAGTCATTGCACTAGTTTTATTCCTACTCCTTTCTAGCATGCTCTCCGATATGCGTTCTACATAATACTCCATACTTTTAGTCCTCTTCGATGGCGGGCTGTCGACCACTTGATCCTTTGAGCCCTTACGGGAGGCACGGCCAACACTAGAACGACCCACGTTGTCATCAGATGGTGGAGTATGGTTATCATCACTTCCAGCACGAGGTGTTTCATTTCCGAAACCACCAACACATATCATGTTTCCAGCTTCGGTGTCCATACTTTCAAATAGAATAGTCAATTCATGCTCATGCAAAAGTGGTTTCCTTCGAAATAGTTCTGCTAGCTGGTCCTCCTACAAGGAACAAATTAATAATATGTGACATGTATATCGAACACCATACTTTTTTGTAGTTACAAAGCAAATTAAAAAACAAAATCAGTACTGCAATTCGGTCGTTCCACCATTCATCATCCATTGTTATGGTCCCAGTTATACTGTTCCAGCCGCCTCTACTAGCGTTCTTTAATTTTGTCCATACCTTGAAGAGTCTTTTGAGACTGTTAAATTTATTTTGCAACTGTTTGCAGTCAAAAGACCTTCCTGTTTGTTGTTGAAAATTCTGATACACATTCTTCCATCCTATTTTAGTAAGCCCTTTTTTATAATTGTAGTTGAGCTTTTCCTTCTCGGCAATACATAAGTCCAAGAATATCTTTGTAAGAGTATTGTCCCATTCCGCACGTCGACCGGCCATCTGTGTGCAGAGATGAGTATAGGACACCATGTCGAAATTGAACTGCTACATTGTTCATATAAAAAATAACTAGACTAATGCTAAATCCTACCTGCTGTAAGATTATTTTTCCACAATGCAGCACATGCGGACATGCTAAATCCTACACAGAAATATTAACCAGGCATAGACTGTACCTTGAAGTTGCAAGTGGAAGCCTTCTTGACCCACCTTGGTACCTCGCCTCAACTGTAGGATGTGGCCACCAACACACGTATGATCGGGATCTACTGCAAGACAAGAGCAAGGCAAAAGAAATTAAATTAATCAACATATGAATGATGCAGATCTGCTGCAGGACAAGAGCAAGAGAAAAGAAGAAAATAATCAAACTCGCCACCAAGCTTCAGACTTAAGTAAAATGGGGAAAAATAGAGGAAGAGACACATCAGAATCACCATGTGAACCAACAGACCTCCACTGCTGATGATGAATCGTACCTGTTCTAATGCCTGGTCAAAGAAGCTGAGTGATTGCGAGAGGCCAAGAGCAACGGCAGCAAGCACCACCAAGTTCGACGCATATGTATATGCACATGTCGGAAACAGCAGCGCCCCGCCGCCCCTTTCGTGCTCGTCCCTATTCCAACACGTCGCCGGAGGTCGCTGCAGTATACTGAAATGCCGGATACCTCGTGGGGTGCGGCTGGATCTGGGATGCGAAGCACTTCACCTGAAATCGCTGCTTTGAACGGGAGGACAGAGGAGCCGAAAGGGTCTTTGAACGAGAGGACAGTACGAGCCGAATGGATAAGCTTCACCAATTCTTTCTTTTTATTAAAAAGAAGACACCAGCTGTTGCGCCGAACGGCGGATACGCTCCAAAACACCGCAGCCCACCGAAAGTAGCTGATCCGAACAGGCCCTGACTCTGCGGCTGCAGCTGCGCGTACCGTGAACATTCATTCATTCCGTGTGTTGGTGAGGGCTCGCAGGATACGTGGTAGACTCGACAGCAAGATTCTGGATACCGTTTGAGCCCCGAAAACTGGGGTTGACCGGTTTTTTCTATTGACTGACTTGTTTGATTGGTTTTTATATTTTTAATTTTTGAATTTTCAATTTTTTTTAAATTTATTAAATAGAAAATCGATCAACTGATTAAACTAAACTAAATTGGTTTTACCGAAAACCGTAAAAACCAACCAATTTTCACCGGTTTTTTAAAGCTTGCTCGACAGTTGAGAGAGAGAGCCCGATTATGGTCATGGTTTACAAAACCAGTTGAAATAACACGGGTTCTAGTTTTTTTTTAAAAAAATGTTTTTTAAAAAATTCAAAATATCAGTACACATGCTGCTAAACTGGTAAAATCGGACGGTAGGCTCAAGCAACCGTTCATTTTGTAATCTTTTCCACTATACTGGAAGAATGAGCGGTCACTGTATCACTTCGTATAAATATCATTTAAATTTTAAAATTTGGAATTTGACCGACAAACTATTCGATTTTATTGGTTTTTTTTAAGCGGGCGGGTCTGTGCTTTAAACAACAGTGTTGACCTTGATTCTAGCATGGTGAATCAGAATTCATGCATTCCATATTCAACTATCCACGTTCCTGCTGCTCCATCGTCCGATTCGCGCCAAAATTCAAACGCGCATTAACAAACAAAAAAAAAAAAAACTAAATGCCCGCGGTGACATACCGGTACCAGGCCCTCAAGGAATCCCTCGCCGCGGCGATCTCCGGGCCCCACGCCGGCGGCGACCCGCGCCGCGCGCACGCGCTCGCGGTCGTATCCGGGCTCGCCGCCAACGGCTACCTCGCTTCCCTCCTCGTCGCGCGCTACTCCCGCCTCGGCGACCCCGATGCCGCGCGCGGGGCGTTCGACTTCGCCGTCGCCGCGGCGTCCTCCGCGGCGCCGCCGCCCAAGACGCTCCTATACAATTCGATGCTCCGCGGGTACCTCTCCCTTGGCCTCCCGCGCGAGGCCGCCGCGCTGTTCCGCGACATGCCGCCGAGTTCCGTGCCGGACCGCCACACGTACCACCTCGCCGCCACGGCGTGCGCGCGCGCCTCGTTGACGGAGGAGGTCGATCTTGGCCGGCGGATCGAGGTCGAGGCTGCGGACAGGGGCCTTGCATCTGACCTCCTGGTCGGGACGGCCCTTATCGGTATGCACTTGGAGGCTGGGGACATGGGCGCCGCGCGCAGGGTGTTCGACGGAATGCCGAAACGGGACGTGGTGGCGTGGAATGCGGTCATCGGTGGGTACGTCCGTGCTGGGTTCTTGAGCGAGGCCGTCGGGCTGTTTAACCACATGAGGTCTGCGGATGAAGCTCGGCCGACCGAGGCGACGCTGGTGTGCTTGATTTCTGGTTATGCAGACTTTGGCTCTTGGAAGGACCGTGGCATGATGCATGCCATTGTGGTTAAGTACGGATTCCACTGCAGCCTCTTCCCTTGCAATGCTCTTCTGGAGATGTATAGCGAGTTTGGCTGTTTGGGTGAGGCTGTGACGTTGTTTCGTCATATGGCAGTGAAGGATTCCGTCACTTGGAGTTCAATGATTGGTGGTCTTGCTCGGAACAGGAAACCGGATTATGCTATTAAGCTATTTCACTGGATGGTTTCAAAGTCGGCAGTGTTGGTCACTAGATCTATCTTGCTCAATGTTTTTATGGCCTGTGCTGAACTGGGGGACTGGAAAGAAGGAAAATGGGTTGAAGAAAACTATGTGCTGTGTGCTGCTAGTGAATCCAAGAGAGACCCCTCTGTACTAACTGCTCTAATATACATGTATGCGAAGTGTGGGCAGTTAGATTCATCTGTTAACCTTCTACATGGAGTTGCAGAGGTTCGAGGTGATGTAGTTGCTTGGAATGCTATCATCAAAGGCTGCGGAGAGCTGGGACAAGTTGAAAAGGCAATCGGGTTTGCAGTAGAAATGCAGAGGATAGGCATTAATCCTGATGCTGTTACATTCTTGGAGATCCTGCCTCTGATCTCTTTGGTTCCATCACTGAAGAAAGGGATGGAAGCACATGCTCAGATTGTCAAAAGAGGTTTCCACAATAATCGCACAATTGGCAATTCACTTATTTGCATGTATGGTCGCTGCGGGAGTCTTATTCTTTCAGTTGATGCCTTTAGTGGGATTACGCACAAGGATGCAATCTCGTGGACTTCTATGATGCAAGCATATGCATGGAATGGACTTGCTGGTGAAGTTATTAAGCTTCTTGAGCTGATGAAGAATACAGCTGTGCAACCAAACAACTATACTTTCACTGCTATGTTATCGGCTTGTAAAAATACAGGGCTTGTTGAGGAGGGAATGGCCCTGCTCAAATGCATGAAAGAGCAGTATGGTCTGGAGCCAGATATTGAGCATATTTCATGTGTTCTTGAGATGCTCTGTCGCACTGGACGTTTGACTGATGCATATCAGCTGATTCAGAGTTCTCAATCTGAACATGCAAAAAGTCCTATATTGTGGGGAGCAATGCTGAGTGGTTCCCGTTCATGGGGGGACTTGGTGATTGGAGAATCAGCAGCTAGGCATCTGTTGTCCTTAGATCCTGAAAATAGAGCGAACTATAAGATGCTTGCTGATATTTATGTTTCACTTGGGAGAAGGGATGATGCGAATGGTCTCCTAAGACTGTTGATGTCTAAAGGACTGGACTCGAGACCTGGCTGCAGCTGGACTGAATATAGCTAAAGCCCACAATAGGGTACTCCTCCAGTTTTAAAATCATGACACCTGCTAGTTCAAATTTGTTCTAACCAACGTCCACAATTTAAAACCAGACTATAATGTAAGTTTTATTAAATGTAACTGTGACTTAACATTCTACTGCACTACATTTTCTTGTATTGATAATTATCTTTGTGTGTAAATAATAAAAGTAGCTTTGCAGCATTAAGCATGCATGCAGATGGACATCTGTTGGTTGTTAAATCAAAATGGGATGAACAGGAAAAGAGAATGCTAATAATTTTGTTGTGCTTAGACCAAGAACGATAGTAGAGGCCACTCGTTTTTTTATTTTGATAATCCTGAGACACGGGGCATGGAGGAAATTAATGAAACAACTAGATTAGTGCGCTAATTTGAGGTCGTAGTTATCTTTTCATGATTGACATTCATTTAAGTAGAAGTTTTTTTCATATTTCATAAGGTGAATCTGCATCCTTAGGGCTTGATTCATTATACAGACACGAGGTACTTCAACCTGTCGGATATATAATATGTTCCTCGAAAAGCGGTGTATGTTTCTTTGCTTAATTTAGCATGAGAATTCCTGAATAGGAGATTGGATTGTTGCTATCAGTTTTATTTTAGTTCATATAACTTACAAGGCCAGCACTTAAAATTTTTTCTGTATTGTTTACAAATATGCCATTCATTTCTTGTTCAGTTTCTTTGGATCAACAACCAGCTAACTAACAGTTTCATGTAAGAACTGAAATAATAGAAGTGCCTTCTGATATAATCTTAAGAAGAAACACTTCATGAAACTGATGCTGCCTCCCAACTCCCAAGGGAATTTGATGACAGCTTTGGGCCTTTTACTGATATTTTTTCTATCCATCTACACTTTCTCTCAAATCAAATAGAGCAATTTACACGATGATTTTGCTTTGCAATGCCTGCATATATATTAAATAGAGAGGGTAAGAACTTCAGAGGAAATCTGTTTATACTCTTTAGATTTTCAGTGCAGACTCACATTTGGTTGCAAAGCATGGCTGCTTCAGCGCTGGATCATCATCAGGCGGTTCTTGTCCAAAGATCATCTCACAACTCATATCTTCAAAATCTGAACGGAATGATATAGTTGGCATAAGTATAGCACTTGTTTGAACACAACTCAGTATCCTTTTTTTCATCATCAGAAAAATAAAAACTTAAAGTTAGCCACAAGGTCTACTTTTGTTGGAACCATATATGGATCTATTTTAGGGACAAACTTTCCATTAAATAGGAGTGGTGAAATTGGTGAAGATTAACCCACAGACTATTGGTGGTGTCATTAAGCTAAGATTCATTGGCTTGCTCTTAGTGCGGTCACTTGACAGGACTAAAGGGGCGCCTAGCAAAATCCAACAGAAATTGATCCCTGATTATCTGGACCAGTGTCATTAAATGTCGACATCTTTTGACCTAGAAACTATGATTAGTGTGGTTGAAAAATTCACAAGAAAGATGCAGCAAGTGCTGCTTATAAAACAGTTTAATAATATTTCTCTGACTATTCAAACATACTGGCTCTGCACTGTTAAGTAAGGTGCCTGTACTGTATTTGCTTTGCAGTGAGCACTAAATTGTGTAATGACTGGAATAGACACTACTAGCTACAATTTGTTTCTGCCATTTGCAGTTTCCCACTGAGAATAGCAAGTAGGAGCCAGCCCATTTTCTGCGTACAACTTGATTGCGATTGCTCTATAACCTGAAACATATTGGCCCCACTTCGATCTTTTCTGTCCCCAAAATGGCAGCCTGTGGTTCCCATGCCTAAAAAGGCATAGTACCTCAATTCGGTAGGTATATGTGGTAAGATCTTGAGATCTAACACATCAGGTAAACTTCTGTATTTTTTTTTTAATGGTAGATTCTTGATGCGTTGCTTTCAAAGTTAAGATTCCATTTCGGAGTTATTAGTCAATACTTTGTGCGGCTATTGACATGTTACATGAAACATTACAAAGATTTCGCTATCACTACTTAAAGTGAAAGGCAAGTTCTAAGAGCTGTAGCATAGTTAGGCAAGCGACTAAGGATGTTCGGGATACACCATCCAGGTTTGGACATATTTTCTAATTCTGAAATTTCTTCAACTAACTTGGTTTGGAGTTTGAATGTTTGACATGGTTCTAACAGATTGAACATTAAAGCTGTATAAACTCATTGCTACTTACTGGGAGACATGTAGACCGGCGTACCAAATGAGTCTTGTATGAACTTTTGGCATGGGATCTTGCAGAGATTTGTACACATCCCAACACAATTGGTGCTTTCCAGAAATCTGTCAGAGTAATAAATAAGAAAGAAAAGGTGAGCAGCAACAAGATCACTATCCTGCTATTCAGCATTTTTTTCCAGTCTCTCCTATTGGTTACTACTGCTATAGTGGTTGTTCATGTACGCATGCATATACTCCAAAAAGAACACCTACAAACTGTCCTGCTATTCAGCATTTGTAGGTATTCCTGTAAAATTCTTCTAGAATTCTTTATCATGTTGCACTAACATGGGTACGGTACAAATGAATATTGTATTGGCCTGTTTCTGTGGAGTATGAGTAGGATTATCAGTTTGCCACCATTATGACATGGGCAACATATCTTCCGTACCAGCGTTAATGCATCAATACCTTTTTTAAGTGGTTTTACTTGAGTAAATTTTGACACTGTGTAATTTTCTTAGGAACACATTGTAAAATCAGTAGTTTCATTCATGGTCCTTGAATTACCTGCAATTGGGTATGTAGACCACGTTTTTCTCCTTCCTTCCATCAACTTCTGATTCCCTGACCTTGTTCAAGGACATAATGATTACTCACATGACTTCACCATTCCTTGGGATGCATATGGCATTTACAAAGCTTATGTTGGAGTATATTCCATACATGGCCACATTTTAATTATTTTGCTCTGTTTTTTGCAGGGTATAGCTTCACTAGTAGCATTGATACGAATTCATTCTTGTGAAACTTGTCTGCTCCAGGCTACTCATTTTTTGAACTGAAGCACTACATGGATGAAGAGTTTTTGCATATGTATACCTCACACGGTCCAACCAGCCAAGGGAAGAATATGGTAGTGAAGGCAGCAAAATATTCACGGGAAAATCTCGAAGGAGGCATCATCACCTTTATCTGCCCGTCAAAAGAACGCTGTCAATCCAAACTGAGGTATTTTTAAAAAAAAATGAGTTTATTGCTTTCAACCTTTTACTTGTTAACTAAAATATTTTATCTGATAATAAGTAATAGGGGTTTTGAGCCATGAGAATGCACTTGCCATTGTGAGAATGTAGCTTGGAAACGCCTGCTCGAGTGCCTTGGCCACAATCTCCCACTGCTTGTCGACTCTGAAGACTGCGGAGATGGCTAGAGCAGCCTTTATCAACCCCTCGTAGCCGTCCCTTCCATTCTTCATCCCTGCAGAGAGTAATTGGTTCGAGTTATTATCAGTTACCAAACTGTAGAGCGCAATTTGTCAGTGTTACCTCATGTTTTGCATGCTTTAACCTCCACGAAATATTAAAATGGTTTATATATTCTTGGTTTGGTAAGCAGGGTAGAAGCGAGGCAGCAAACATGTGAGATCTACGAGAGGAGGCATGGGCGCCGGTGGCCTTGCTACATGGGGAAGCATCGGACGGAGCAGCAGATCTCGGCCTTTTCATTCAGCTGTAGATGTCCAGTTTTACTTACTCCTTTTCGGATTCATCCATAATTTGCCAATTTCTAGGAATTAACTAAAAATTCGACGACATATGTGCATGGTATTACTTTGACCTTTCCCTTGGGTGACTTGGTGCAGCCACTATGAGATTCCTGGAATGTGCACCTCCCATTCATATGCGAATCACAGCTGGCTGATGCACTTCCTTTTCTTGCAATGTGTACTACCTTAATCATGTGGCATCCAATTAACAAGGTTCTGATATTTGTCTCGCTGATGCTCGTTAAACTGGCTATCGTGGCGAATAATTTCTGCCTAAGTGAGCCCTTAGTTTTCATTGTCTATTACGCGTTAGCCGCCGTCTCCTCTAAATCTAATCTACGGGCTAAACTATTTGTATCATCTTTTCTTAAATAATAATGTGTAAATATGTGAATAGCATGGGATCCATATCCGTTCTGAAACTGGTATTATTAGGATAATAAATCTAATTCGTGATTAAACTGTAAAGAAATTACTTTCTAGTGACAACAATTTAAGAACAAAAGGAGTATGCTATTTTTAAGCAAAAAAATGGGCACAATTGTGCAAAATATTAGTATTATGGCTGTCATCAACATGGTCCGGTCTCTAGCTAACATGAATGCTGAATGGGATAATACCCCTATGAACGCTTGGGGACAAAAACTTGACGCCACATCATTTGGTCGCTTTGCTACATGATCAAAATACCAGCACCCAGCATGATCGAATGCAAACAAGCCAAATACTAACACATCAAAAGACATCTAGTAAACGTATAGAGAACAGCGATTAAAATGACTGTGTAACACAAAACATGCACCAACGTTTTCTAGAGATGCATGGTTTTATTCACTTGTTCATCAAAAACTTTGCTGTCTTCCTCCATGCAGATTAGATCGATGTGAACCGTACGTACCAGAAGCTTCTTGAAGGTTCCTCGACAGGTACGCGATGGCCAGCTTGTCGAACCAGTTGTCACGGTAGACCGTCGTGGCAGTCTCCTTCGCCGACGGTGGCGCTGCCACTGTCTCCCTCGCCGGTGGTGGCGCCGCGACTGCACCCTTCGCTGGTAAAGGCGCCACCACCTCCTGTGGCCTCGCCATGATCGCTTGCGCTGTGGAGAGACGCTTCCTTCCCAAGCGTGGCCTCACGCATCCGGCCTGTTTCGTCGCGCTGATACTAGGAGCTGGTGCTCTCAGGCTTCCATGAGCATGATGATGAAACACAGAAGTGGTGATGTCCATGGCTCTCTTTGCGTGTGGGAGAGAGAGAGAGGTGCTATGTATGTAGCCTGTAAATTAGGTGTTGTGGTTTGACTTATATAATAATATGAGAGGTGAAAATCGAAAAGGGGAAGTGCCCAAACGGCAGGGATGGAGCATCTTGCTTTGTGGTGGGGTCGGAATCAATCTTGGCAATGCTTTTCTTTTTCCCTCAGGTTACAGGGTACACCAATACCATGCACAAGTGAGCCTAGATTAAAAGCCTCTTTGTTTGAGCTGGAGCTTTTGAGCTTTTAAAAAAGTTGACTGGTGGCTAGTTAAAAAGTTAGTTAGTAGAGTAATGACTGTTGTTTTTTTAAATATATACTTAGCTTTTCTGCACACTAAAAACAAGAAAAGAAGCTCTGGGCGAGCTTTTCAGCTTTTAGTTCATTTTCTCAAAAGTCAACTTTTCATCGTTTCAAAAGCCAGCTTTTCAGAACCTTGTTTGTTTCAACTTTTCAGCTAGAAAAGACACTCTGAAAAGCTGAAACAAACAGGGCTTAGATGCAGGACATGTTTATTGTGGCAAAATTGTGTTACTGTGGTAATATTTAACATCGCGAAGTACTCTAATAGCCATACTTTTATTACTTATTTAGCCTTAATCTACTTTGACACTGTTCACTGATTATTATACTAATATTGTGTAATATTTACCAAACGGGGAGTTTTGCGTTGACATACTGTAGGCATGAAGATGAGAACCATGTGAGAGCGAAAGTGCACCTCCATATCATCGTCATCCAAACAAAGCAAAACGATGGTTCCTGAGTGAATGATGGCTGCAACCTACTGATGCTAGCGACTAGCGTTCATACGTTTCTCACGTGGGATGGCGAGAGCCGGGAGTGGACAAGGGACCTGTCTCCATTTCCGATGGGGTATCGCTTTGGAACATTCAACAGCAATATTTCGTTCTTCCATTGGACCTCGCTCGGTCAGAATGATTCGGAATATCATATCGCTTTTGCAGAGAACATTATATAGTATATTTTTGCGAGGCTCCTCCCAAATGTGCCAGGATAACACCAACAGATAATCTTGGAACTAGCAGTTATCATAATCCTTGTACTTACAACAGCTTCCCTACATTTTCTGACAGCTAGCTTATCAGAACGATGAGCAAGAGCAGCCATATGGAACACAAATGTTGCTGCGCTGCACACGTGAAGAGGTGACATTTGACAGCGGCAAGTATCCAGGTATAAGCAGAGGTCATTTTGAGAATGCTTCAAAGATTCTTTTCATGTATGAACAGCCAGATGGCAATTGAGAAACTATGTGTAGAAGCGGATTGCAAAGATTTGGTCATCATGTGATGTGCTGCTGAACAATAGAGATCGACCATTGGCCTTCAGTCTTTTAGCTTAATACATGTAGGCAGAGAATGTAATGCTGCAGCTCATATGCTGGCCAAGGAAGCCACGGATACTACAGGACTGAGGGTGTGGCAGGAAACCCCAGTTGGAGCAGCTCATTTGTTGGTAAAAGATTGTAATTCTTTAAGAACTTGATCAATGAATTTTCTTGCTGTCAAAAAAAATCGAGTTACTAAAACACTCAACACTAATTCCTCAAATTCTCTTGCGTAAAGCGAAGGAGCTGATGAACCCATGCTACCTCGACGGTCAGCAGTGATGCAAACCAGACAACTCGAGTGCTCAAATTTGCTCTCTTGATTTTTATACTCAGATTGGTGGGAATACAGACACAGTTTTCAGGCAGTACGCATGCATCATAAATAAACACTGAGGATGGCGGTGGCAGGAAGAACAAACCCATTCTGCCACGTTCAACAAATTAACGGAAACAATACAGAAGACGCACGTCAGCTAGCGGTAGCCTTGCCGGCGACCTTCTGGGCTATCCACCCCAGGCCATCGTAGAGGCCCTCGCCGGTGATGGCGCACGAGGCCTGTATGTGCCAGTCGTGGCTCTTTATGCTGTGGAGGGAGAGGGCATCCGTGATCTCAGCTGGGGACATCGCATCCTTGAGATCCTGCTTGTTTGCAAACACAAGGACCACCGTGTTCTCGAGATCACTATGCTGGAGCAGTCGGAAGAGCTCATCTTTGATTATGTTGATCCGAGCACGGTCAGTGCTGTCAATCACTACAATCACAGCATGAGTTCCTCTATAGTATGTTGCCCATGAAGTGCGGAGACTTTCTTGTCCTCCCAGATCCCACACCTGGAGCATTTGAGCATAATGTTAGCATTGCCAAACAACAAACAGCATTCTTCAGACAAATAAGCAAGCAGGACACAATCCGCAAATGGTAGTTGAACACTTGCTTGGCAGTTGGCACTAGAAATCAGCTCATCATGGACCAAAAATATAATTAAAAATGATAAAGTAGCTTCTTGCTTTCTAGACAAACTCGAATTAGATGCTAGCAGAATATTAGTACAAGCAACACAATAGCATTGCTCAACAACAAAGAATGGTTCCGTTCATCTATCACCAACAAAGCATAAATGACTTGGAACATTGATATTAAAAAAGTAAAATGATGATACATATGACAAAATAACGAGACAACTTGCAGCAAAATATACATTACCATGAGACAATAGAGCATTGCACACAAGTCCTGTCTCAGACATTTTTAATTTTCTGGCTCCTCAACTTTTTTTATTATTTGATAACTCCTTAAAACAGATGCTTTTGTTGCCTTAAGGAAAGCATGAAGTAAACAACATCGCATTATAAACTGTGAATCATATCCTACAAAGTGGTAATCTGAAAGTACAACTCGTACAGGCATCAATATGCCTTATTTTAGTTTTGCACGTAAGTGGTCACAAGAATATATTCTCCAAGCAAAAGTATGACCGAAGACATCATAACATTCTTATGTGTGCATGGATCACTGGAGATTATAATTTACTTTTTTTAGTCAAAGGACACTAAAACTACACATCTAAAAAACAGGGAGGTAAAATATCATAGGATGAGCACTCTGAAAGCAAGACTGGGGCAAAAGATTTTTCAAGAACATAAGAACAGGGTAAAAAAAAATTATTTTCCCTTCTGCTTAATTCCTGACATAGTTAAAAAAAATAACCAGCATAATTACTCGACCTGAAGGCACCGTGGCCCGTTTGAGCACTGAACAACCTTGGCCAGGCTTAGACCTATGATTTGTAGTGGGACAGATGAGGGTTTTCTAATTCCAGTCTGAAATCCACTCCCATGGGGAGTCAAACACAGGACCTAAGGAGTCCTTGATATAGTTCAAAAGATTACTATAATACACTACTGAACAAGGAAGATAAATTCAATACTATATTGCATTGCACGTCAAAATATGTATGACAGGATTCATGTTTTTATAGGTGTTAGGTGTTCTCAAATTGAGTTATCTGTTTGCTTGAGTTAAGCTCAAGAAATGTGTTCACCAAGCAAGTGCCATGCTATTAGCAAGTATAGAAAAGTTCCAGCTATTTCCATGAAGAAAACAGAAGAAGATGATCATTTTTTATAGTACTCACCACCCACCTGCTAGATATAAGAGTTGATCAAAATGATCTTCTGATAACAAATTTTAACACCTAGAATTAACAAGCTCTAACAGACAGTAGGGCGCCAAAGTGAGGACCAGAGAGCAGAGCCTTGTAACATCCAACCAATGAGGACAAAGCCACCGTGCAAGCTAAGAAGATATCAGACACTGTATTCATCCTACATGGAATTCTCATCTGTGCATCACTGTGATCTGATTCAACAGCCCACAATTGCTATGAGCAAGTCAAAAGAGCCAGAATATTGAACTGAAAATCTCATCGCAAAAGGTTTCATGCCGCTCAGCATTCATCCATTGCCCCCTACGAAGCTCAATTAGAGAAGAAGGAAAAGAGAATTCCCTCCTTCCCCCGTGACGTTTCAACCTAGATCTTATGCATCACGGAGGACCACGCCACCGCGACCGCGCCTGGTGGTTCTTCCGGCACGCTCGGTCTGGTGGCGATCGTGGAGCAAAGGTTGCGGAGCCCTCTACCTACCCAGTGCAGCACGGCGAATCCAGAATAAAAAGGCTTGATCTTTAGGGTCCAGGTGGGGAGAGGGAGAGAGCGCGAGACTCACCTCGAAGCGCAGGTTCTTGTAGACAACCTCCTCGACGTTGCTGCCGATGGTGGGCGCGGCGGTGACCGCCTCGCCGAGGTGGAGCTTGTAGAGCGTGGTGGTCTTGCCGGCGTTGTCGAGCCCGACGACGACGAGCTTGTACTCCAGCGCCGGGAACATCAGGAACCACACCCGCGACATCCACGCACCCATCCCTCCTCGCCGGGGCAAATCTGAATCTCGCGCGCGTCCCGCTGTTGGTGGGATCGGGGGTGGGGAGGAGGATCGGAGCGGTCGGCCGCGAGAAGGCGGGGACGCAGGAGGAGATCAGTGTCGCCGGGGAGGGAAGAGAAGGAATCGATTGCTGCGTCGTCTACCTGCCGACGTGTTGGATTGAATGCTTCGATGGATATTCGTGTTCGGTTCGTGCGAGCAGCGAAAGTCTCGTCTTTCGGAAACCAGACGGGACGAACTGTGGTATGGGCCGGGTTGGGCTGGGTCCAGGGTTTTTTATTTCGTTTGGTCAGCACTAGTTTGAAACCGTTACGAATTTAAAAAATAGATTTTAAAACGAAAATCGCTCAATTTTTCGGTTTTAAAATTTGAATTTTGAAATAAAACCAACTTGACCGATTTCAAAACCAATTTGAGCAGTTTTTACTCAGTTTGACCGGTTTACCGACTAATTTGATCAGTTTTTAGATTTTCAATTTTTTTTTAAATTTTTAATTATTTAAACCGAAAACCAATCATTTGATTTCACCAAAACTGTGAAAACCAAACCGGTTTTTTCAGTTTTGAAAACCTTGGCTGGGTCTGAGCCCAAAAGGAACGAATCCGAGAAACCATGGCCCAAAGAGGTGAAGATACTCCATTTTCTGTTTTAAGGCAAATGAAAGAAAGAAAGGGATCACAAAAAAAAAAATCTAGCTAGTACTACGTACATGGTTTTCATTTACAACACGTCGACATTACATTTTACAATTCCAAAGGGTAGTGACAGGGCAGGATAAGCGGATTTTTTTCACAATCACCTCGTATACTCCTCCACATAGAGCCGTCGGATGAATGCATTAACAGATAAAATCAATTTCTTTTTTTTAATAAATAAACTCACTTATAGTCTCACATATTATTCACCCACATACCACCACCTCGTGTCCATCCTCTAATTACTCCAGGGGCAGGCCTTCTAACATTGGTCTATGTCTACTGCTATATGCATGGCACTATATCCGTTTCTCTCTATCTATATACTCTGTCTAACATTTTGTGCCTATCTACCTATCTACGTTGCACTATGCCCTGTACTGTTTCATCGTCACATTGGCAACATCTGGGGATACAACCAGGTTGACATCTCCCCTTGGTGTACAGTCTCGTTGAGTAGCTAGATGCCCGAAATTGTTGCTGCTCACTCACACACTTGAAAGATCTGTGTTGAAGGGTCAAAGGCAGTTGCCACTTATCTTTGCCGCCTCTATGGACTATGGTGGCTCCTGGAAGTAAGGATGATTCAGCGCTTCATCAACACTTAGGCGGGCCTCCTGCAACGAATTATTTGAACCACGTCAAGGAGGACGAGTAGTAGTAGTGTCAATAACATTGTATAAAATTAATAAAGTGACAAATAAACAAAAAATCTTATGAAAGAATGGCTAATATGTGGTTGCACGACAGGACGCAGAACAGGGATTGTAGCCCCATTGTTAACAGCCACGAGAGGTAATGGCCTGGTTCCTGCTAATTCCTGGGGTTCTCTCTGTTTTTTCTAAGCATGTCACATGTATGGTCATATATTATTTATTACACACCCAGGAAGGGAATTTCACTGAGACATTTCTGATTAGAGTACCTTGCTACTCTTTTAATTTAGAATTTCTGCTGAAATATAGGGTTCAGGAACAAGAATGCCATGTTTTTTCTTATCGTGAAATAGGGTTCAAGGAACTTACCGGATGCCACACTAGGAGCTGACGTGCCAGTCGCAGCGCCCATATATTTGGAAAGCTGGAAAGTATATCGAAATGGGGGTATTAGACACGAAAAAAGATCTATATACACCAGGATTAAAAAAAATGTGGGCAAGAAATAAAATGCCCACCCTAGTTTGAGAGGATCTCTGATCTTCACTTGATGCGCAAATGATTCTTCAGAGCATTTCCAAGAAGCTAGCCCAAATTGAGCCTTAGGGAAAAGTAAAACAAAAGCAATTAGCAGTTGGCATAATGAAGCTATAGTTGTAAAACCAGCGTTTTTTTTTACCAGAACAACAATAATTTTTACAGGAAAGAAATCAATAATTGACATATCCTATATCTCATATAATTTTGAAGATAGAAGAATGATTGCCCAATAACATTACAGTTCAAACTACAAGTCAATCAGTAGAAAATGGACCAGTGGTGCTAACCTGTTCCAGGCCAAAACTGCCATGATGTGGTGAGGAAATCTCTGGCACTAAAATGCACAACTCCATGTATGACCTTAACCTAAATTAGAACAGGAAAAGGGATAACGTTGTGTCAAAATAACTACTCAATAACAAATGGCCTCTATTCTACAGCACCGGCTAATATGGCCACTTGACAGTTACGGTTTGAGAGGGCCCGGCTCAAGAAATATAAAATTGTGCCAATGGCACATCATGATAATAAAATGTCAGTGCGTTAGATAGAAAGTGTATAGTTAAAAAGCCAAATTTTGTTGTTTCAGTTGGGTAGACCAAGAATCCAGCAAAATCTACAGCCTAATGCTTGGCATGCACTTCATATTACACAAACAATTTCTTCCACTGTTTAAAAGAAGAAATCAGCAGTAATTTCTGGACTTATCGATTTTTTTATATTACCCAATTACCATGTGCCAACATGCAGTTTATCTAACTCATCAAAACTGAAACATCTGTGATGTTCATACTTCATAGACTTGATAAGAGAACCAAGACTGCAAACTGTTTCGCTTTGCTAACCAAGAAACAAAATACATCACATTTCAAATACAAAAAAAAAACAGAACATTATCTCACTTGTATGCAAGCTCCTTTGTTTGTTCACTCCATCCTTCGAGTTGCTGATCCATTAGAACCCGTGTGCGGTCACTAATCTGGAAGACATGTGGAGAACCCACAAACAACTCCAGCATTACAACTCCAACACTCCATATATCATACCTACACCATTAAGTAGGAAAGTTGAGTGAGTTGTAATACAGCTGTTTGCCAGACATATTGACACAAAATAGGATCTATTAAGAAAAAAAGAATAGCAAAAGAGACATACTTCAATCTTGCATTTTTTGATCCCTGAAACCAGTTTGAATTAAGAAGAGCCTCTGGAGGAGTGTACTCAAAAGTCTGTTCAGATCTGGAATTGAGTTCAAGATAGAATTAAGAATGGATCAAAACAAGTCTACAATGATAGCACACATACGTGGCCAAAGATGCGTATCTCAAGTAGTACAAAACAAGAAAAGTGAATATAGAATATATCACACATTCTTCTTTTCAAATGCAAAAGGGTCTTAATTTTGTGCTCCAAAAGGGTAGGAAAATGATCACACACCGAGTAGGCCCTGAATCATAAAGATGCTTCAATGTGTAATCATCAATGGCACTGCCGAAGTCAATAAGACGCCTGCATACAAGTAGTAGTGACAAAACAATTCAATATCTTTCTACACTTTTAGATAGGCTAAGATGGATATTGCAATTTAAGGAAATTCTTTCAAGATAAATCACAATATACAATTCAAAGCTATGTGATGATATATGTGATACAATTGTCTTCAACTGTTTTTGGTCTCATTGATTTGTTAGTTAACAAGATGCTCAGACAAGTAACATATGAAATAATATTTTCATAATTAAATAAGTAATATCCCAAAAGTCAAACAAAATCAAGTGATATATTGATTTTTAAATAATACTTATGATTTAGAATAATGTCTTTTTTTCTCTCCAAATACTTAATTCCAAAGTATTTGAAATAACTGCCAGAGCTATTTGTGTATTTACCTCAATGGTTTTGTTTTAAGAAAAAAAATACTGATGTTAGACACTGACTCTAGAGCAAAGGGAAGTTGTGTCCAATCCTTTTAATCACACGCAAGTTGGGCATGCTAAAGACGAAATCATGAAACCCACAAGGACTAACAATGGGAAGCAAAGGAGAGGAAGGTGAGATAAAATAAAGTAAAAAAAGGGCAAAAAAAAAAAGAAGTAAAGACAATACAACATATAGTCACATAGTCAAAGGAGAAAGAAAGGAGAGAGACACAAAAACAAAAAGAATCATGTGTACAAGTTATAGGGTACAGAAACTCTAGAAGAGGCAGACATAAGTGGATGAACATTTTGATCTTACATATTCAGCTTGTTTTGTTTTGACTCAGATGGAACCTCCCTTAAACATTTTCCAGTCTCCACATCCTCAATGCAGATGATCATGTTCTCTTCCATGGTGTAAACATACAATATTAATGTAACTACATAACAGAGGTTTAAAGAAGTACTGAAAACAAGACATGAATAGAAAATAATTGCATTTGTACCAGGCTTAATATCCCTGTGGGTAATATTTCGATCATGGCAAGCCTTCAGACCCATCAGCTAAAAAAGGAACAAAAAAGAATATTAAAAGTTAGAAGCTTACAGAATATTGTTACTATCATTTGCTTTTACAATGTTAATGGTAGATTACTCTAAGAGCTAAAATCTTCACATATTATGGGAGAACTATCTATAATGCATAGCATTTGGTTCACATATTGAACATAAAGAGTGAGAACGTACAAGCTGCCATAAGAGATTTTGCATTTGCTTTTGCCCATCTTTTGTTGTCCTTAACCAATGCCACCACTTCGATGGCTGCAAAAATTGAATATGTCGAACTCTCTCATTATCACTCCCAGTAACTAGCTTTGTTTCTTGGGCTGTATATATCAGTTTTGACAGCGAGCGGCCTTCATTACGATACACAAGCCAAATTTCCCTTGATTCTGACTCAAAGGATTCTATAAACCTAGCCACGTGCTTGAGTGGTTCTTCATAAGCTGACATGTTCTTTTCTAGATGGATATAAGGATCCGATTGCATATCCACTGAAAATATTGTAGAGGATGATTCTGTCCTTGCCAAACCCTCAAGAGTTCTGTAAGCATTTGAAAATAATTCCCCAAAATATTTCTCCCGCAGCCCACTCAAGTAAGCAGCATGTCCTCTTTCCACCTGCATTTTCCAGTCAAGTCTAGGGACAATAAGGGTCACCTGGCATCTAAATACATGTTTTAGGAAACCCCCAGAATAAGGGTCATCTAGCATCTAGACAAGTACCTACACACTTGTCTCAGGAAAACCTAAATTGCTTTAGATGTTTAAAAGGAATATGAATATTCATTCGAAAATAGAATAATCGTTAACAAACCACAAAGGTCTGATATGAGTAGCCAAATGAATTAAAGCAATTGGACTTCAAACAACGAAAATGTGTGTTGCACACGCAGCTGAATTAGACCGACTAAAGTAGTAGAATCATGAATACAACTACGAACATGAAACTATATGTTCAGATCACTAAATAAAATAAAATTTTGTCTTACCATTATGCGCTTCAATATGAACATATCATCATCTACAGTGTCTGAGGCATGACTTTCATCAGATGACGTTGAGTTTGAAGTTGTGCAATTATATGAGCCTGAATTAAGTATAGTGGTAAAGTATGGAGTAGTTTTATGCACATCTACATCTTCAGAGCAGTTCCAATGAAATGCCAACCAGACTTCACCATACGAACCACGATCAAATCTTTTCTTCAGCTTGTACCTGACAAAATTAACAGTTAAACAAAAGAAACTATACATTTGCGGATACAAGTCTGGAATTATTACCATCAAATTGCACATTTCTCAAAGCTATTAGCCTCAAGAAAGTATAACTTATCATAGGAGAAAGGGGACATAGTTGAAACTTGAAAGGAGCCAAATAAGTATCATGTGGCATACATGCAACTACAGCCTAACAATTCATCAGGCAAATAAAGCTTGCCAAATGAAGTTACCTTCAGGATGATTCTTCCATTTAGGCCCAAGGTCGGTTCACATAGAACAAGTTAGATATTTGTTATACATCAATTTCAGCTAGTGAGTGTCTGACAAATACATATAAACTATTCTAAAGAATATATTGGACAGCACCAATAGGCCATTGCCTAGATATGCTAAACACATAGAACAGAGGAACATAAGCTATACAATCCAAATAATTAAAATATCTCATGAAGCTCAACAAATAATGAAATAGTACCTGAAGTCAGCAATCTTGTGGCCAAATGAATGTGAACCACTTGGCTTGCTTCCATTATGTGGAAGAGAATCAAGCAACCCAAAAAAGTTTGCAAAAACATCAGGACTATTGCACCGCTCCATCTCACCATCTTGATGAGAATGATGACCAATGTACCAGCAAAAGTTTCTGTCCTTGTATTTCTCAAGGTTACCTGTATAAAAAATGTAAAACCAAACATGAACAATATAAATAATATCACAAAAAAGTCAAGCATCGTGTCACATCTCTGC
>BCLF01000096.1:1097179-1120221 GCA_001602275.1 Zoysia japonica
CCCCCCCCCCCCCCCCCACACACACACAAACACACACACACACACACAGCTGTGAGCACCCCACACACATGCACGTACGTGTAACATAGAGGCAAAACAAAGGTTGAGGCCGAGAAGAAAATTGTAAAAACAATAACAATATGAAAACACTAAACTTTTATAAATGTGAAAATAATTAAACTTACCATCAGAATATAAAACAGTCTCTGTCGGTATATAATTGAAGTCATGAACTCCTTCATGCTGATATGCTTCTGGTACCCTAAATATAAAGTCCATGTCTTCATCAAGACTCTCGAATAAGTAGAAACAACCAAGTCTCTTAAGTTTTGCTTCAACCTAGTTTCAGAGCAAGCAAAGGAACTTTAACGGATGATCCAACTAATCATAAAAAGGTAAAACAGAGAGAGAGAGAGAGAGAGAGAGAGAGAGAGAGAGAGGATAAGAAGCTTAATAAAGGAAATAATGAAGGCAGTGCTTTATTGTCAAAGAATCTGCAGAACATCATATATTTAATATATGAAACAAATAAGAATGATGGAGATAGGTACCAAATAGAATGAATCGTATAGTCCATTTATCATTTGGTAAACATAAATTTCAGGACAAAAGGATGTCATATTTCTCACTTACCAAAAACCTCTGAAACTTCGTCGATGAACGTTTGAAATGCTCCATGTCAATAACGGCTGAATTAGTAACATCATCTGCAAGCCAAATGGAATACAAGTACTTATGAATACATGAAAATACCCGATGCCCATGACATCTGAACAAACTCACCTGCTAGCCACAAGGAAATACATATAAAAAAAACGAGGAAAAGGATGCAACAGGAGAACTTGACTCAAGGTTCACTAAGCTTAGTGGCATAGTTGAATCGGTAAATAACAACGTAGTTGAACCGGTAAATAACATAACACAATAAAGTAGTGGCAGAAAACATAGTACTAGAATGCAGCATTCCTATTTAGTAAGTCTGACATATTAATAATAGGGGCTTCACTACAACAACAACAACAACAACAAAGCATTTAATCCCAAGCAAGTTGGGGTAGGCTAGAGATGAAACCCCGAGAGATGACTAAAAAGGAGCAACAACCGGCAATCAATAATAGGGGCTTCACTATAAACAGAAAATGTACAGTACTAACAAAATGCTAGGTTGTATGCAACCAGCCAAAGCCAAATAAAATGTAAGCTTTCAAATAAGATGGCAATGTGCAAACTTATGGATTATGGATTTGGTTACAAAAATTGATCAGTGAGACTACCATGCTTAAGTTGGTAAGGAATACTCTGAAATGGCAATATAGATGTCTTGGGATTGTCATCAAGATGGGACCAATCATTTGATGCAGTAGTAGAGCTACCAGATGATCCGAACGGAACGACAATAGCAGCCACATTGTCTGTTGTGCCTTTCTGCAAAGCTAGGTGAACTAAATGATCTGCCAAATTCTGTTGTGTGGTAGCAAATGGTCCTGATTCCTGGTTATCTTGCAGTTTGACATGCAATATCAAGTCACAAACGTCTTGCATAGTCATCTTTTCAAAGATACCGTCAGATGATGCAATAAGAAAACTGTCATTTGGTTGCAGAAACTGCCACCCTGTAAGTTCAGGTGTGGAAATTACACCATACCTGCAAAACCAATGAGGTGGGTCAATTTAGGCTGCCCATGCAACTCTATTAGTAAAAAAAACTCATATACCACACACTAAAAATTAGATGCAAAATATATTTTTGAAACTCCACCTTAGCATGGAACTACACTCTGCTGCCAGAGCATAATTTTTTTTTTTTGGTTCATCCGCAAAAGCTCCTCTCACTGCCTAAATATTTTAAACTCATCCTTCATTTTGGAAAATTGTTTTGAATTGTTGTAAACTATGGAATAATGGATAATTTGACCATTTGGCAGCTCCTCGCATTCTATCCACGTTCGTTGCAGGGAGAGCATGCCATGTTCAGGTTGCACATAAGCGCACGGGTTAGGGATACGGCCATTCACACCACTTAACATGTTGAGCATTAAGAAACTGAAGCATATGGCGTGGGTTTATCTTACAGAAAGCAGTTTCCGTGCAACTGATGATTTGTTTCTGTTTAAATCTGGGAGGGAGATTAGCTGGTTTTTTAAGGTCTCCTTTTGGTTAGGTGCATCAACCTTAATGTTCCACGGGCCAGCTGATGATGTTTTAGTTTTTACTTATTGTTTATTTCACTAAGATCAAAGCACGGATGGAGAGGGGCAATATTATACGGATCTGTAATTACTAACTAATGTTTTAGTATAAAGAAATGTGGTTATATACAGAATTTCTGAGCTGCAAACTGCAATATCAAATACTCCATAAACGAAAATTGGGAAAACAGGCAAATATAGACAACGTTGGAGAAATACTAAATAACTAACCGTTTATAAGGAACATCGCCAATAGCTCTTGATAGCGCTAGTTCACCATTAACACGGGATACACCAGCCCACTCAAGAACATAACCACCAGAAGCCTCTACACGGCTTCTCTCGTCTTCTCTATCAGGATGATGGTCCTTGGTCAACTCCCTTGCATGATACAGAAGTCCATCATAATTTGCCAAAGCAAATTCGTCATGATTGCTTGAGTTTTTCCTTCTCCTCCGTCTCCCTGATAGATAATACAATGCAAACCTTAATATTGTTACTTTTCCATGAAAACACTTTTTTTTTGCGACTATGAAACACAAACTAATAAAGATATAACATCTGTAATGCAGAAGGAAAAATTTGTGTGCATATAATAACATATATGACCTGGAAGCATTTCTTCTTTGCTAATTACTAAAAGTGAAGAAAAAATCTGAACATACTGCTTTCAAGATTTTTAATTCATGCATGGCCTAATAATTGGGCTGTCGTAATTGTGGCTTACCAAATTATTATCAAGTTTCCAAGCCAAATCTATCAAATAAGGGCACCTATACAAATCTTAAGACACGCACATCCAGCTTGTCACCTAAAATCATGTGACCTCACCAGAGAAAAGGAAGAGAAACTTTTATATCAGAACATGCTATACAGATAGACAGGATGCTTGCGTGTCACAATGCTGGTAATAGAATTCTGGTAAAGAGATATGCCTACACTCTGAAATAGCATGCAATGAAGGACCTGCACAACTTTTGATTCCATTTTTGACATGGCGTCATGAACTGTGATAAAATTATAATCTTATCTGTGGAATTCATGATCCAGATTGGTATCATAGAAATTGATCCGAGTTAGGGAGGAAGGGGTAGTAGAAGAAACCTAACTATTTCGATTTTGCTTATCATCTCCTTCTGAGCACAGAAAAGCTTTTGAATCTCCTACATTGGCAGCTATGATTTGCCCATCAGCTATCAAGACTACAGCAGCTGTTGAACCAGACTCAAAATTTTCCTGTAATGCTTCCTGTCTTGCACAAAGAAGAATCCATTCAATAATATTGAATCCGAGTTATTAAATTAGATATACAGATGAAAAAAAAAGACCTTCCTTGGAAAATGTTAAATCAATATCATGAATTGCCCTCTTTAGAGACTCCTTCAGAATTTCCATGTGATATGATTGATCTAAAATTGCAGGTGATAAAGAACATAGCCTGCAAATTACCAGTAGTAAGCGAATTGGTTACCCTGAAAACATGCCTAGCATCCTTTGGAATCATTTAAAAAATCATTTCAGATCAAGGAAATATCACCACAGTTATTGTGCTGTTATTAACATATCTAAGCTTCTAACTCAAATCTCATAATAATTTGGATTATGCCTGCTAAAATATCTCAACAAGATGTAAGCCTGTTCAGTATAAACATAACTACAATGGGAAACAGATTAAAAATAGTACATTGCAGCATATTGCTAGTTTGTCAGACAAAGTCTACAGAAAGATCGGGCTAGAACCATACAGGACATAGTTAAAATCGCATGCTGAAAAAATAATTGTACTCATTTTAGAAAAAACAGTTTCTCAGGTTAAGTACAGTAAGCAACAAAAAGGATGATATAACAGAGGAAGACACCATTTCACCTAGTGGCTTAGTGAGTCATGGACAGCCAAATAAGGTGTCAACATGTTGCTAGACTAGCTTCTTATCATTCACTACCAGATATAAACAGCATTAACCATATTATCCTGACATAGACCACACAGCATCATACTTGCAGGAATATAGTACAGTCTTGCAGACATGAAAGATGTGCGAATGGCAATACTAGGCAAGTAAGCATTTAAGTTATGCAATTTATAAAAAAGGGAACAAATGTTAAAAGGCATACCCCTCTACATGATTGAAACCATCCTCCTTGTATATGTTAAAGACATCATTAAGGATAGCAATTTCTCTGTTTGTCAGCTTCCCAATAGATTTTCTGAACATGATGGAGTAGATACCATCAAGAAGAAAATAAACATGGAGCAAGAAGTAATCCAGCAAAAGCTTAGAAGCCATCTGACTAGCCTCAGCTCCATTGTGACCATCAAATACAGCTATCACTCCCACATCAACCTCTTTAATCCTCATTCGCTCTGCATTTTTTCAGTAAGTTAGCTACAGGCAAATTACAAAAGAAAAGAGAATGTTAAGGACTCAAGAATAAAATATGTTTGATCAAACACGTAAACGCCATGTGTCAAGGCATGTTACTGGCTATCGTAGAACAGCCAGCACCTGGAAACTTAACCTCTGCAGTATACAGGTAAGCTATTAAGCATGAGATGTTCTATCAGTTTTTTTTTCTATTAGACAAACTAAAAACTATGATATATCTTTCTGCGACGAACCTTCAGAAGAATCATGTACGTTTAGTACAAAGATACTGTATCCCTTACCACAATAAGCCTTCAGGGAACTCATGGTGTGACAATTTGATCACCATCCTACTAGGACCTCACTACTTTCCATATCACCATTCATTCCGAATAATATGTTTATTAAACCCACATACGTCCAAGCAGGAGTATGCTACAAGCCTACAACATTAGGATCCCAGCTAATATATTCATGAATTTCGAACATTAGGATCCCAGCTCTCTGACTAGAGAAATAAAGACTTAACCTTTGTGTTCAGAATTACGAAGCCGTACCTATGAAGGGGATGCGGATGCCGAGGGCGCAGACAGCCAGGTCCTCCTGTGAGCGCCGGCGCCCCCGGTCCGTCGCCACGTGGCACCCCTTGGGCGACCTCTGCCCCCCATCCGCCTCGCCGGTGGAAGGGAGGAGGGTCCAGCGCGGGCAGTGCGCGGACTGGAACACCGCAGGCGCGCCGCCCTCCAGGTACACGGCAAGGCACGTCGCCGACTCAGCCGCGCACCGCGGCAGATGGGCGGCCAGCGCGACGAGCGCAAGGATGAGCAGCGGAAAGAGGGGGCCGCGGTGGCCCGAGGCGAGCAAGAGCATCGGCGAGTCGGAGAAATTTCAGTTGTTGCCCCTCCGTACACGAGTCCTTCGGCTCTTACCAGTGACTTTTATTTTATTTTGAGTCATTAAATACGTGTTTTTTTAAATGAGTCTTTTTAGTTTCTCACTTTAATTATTGACTAAAATATATTTTTTTTCTTCATCTGTGGTCGACCTAAGCCACTGCCGCTTCACGCCTCACCGCTTCTCGCCGCTAGCTCGCTCATCTGTGCTCGTCCATCTGCTTCACCTGTGCTCGTGCTCGACCGACTATCTCGCCCACAAATGTCTGACTATCAGGTTCGCTCGCCTGAGTAATGTTGCAGCTGATCGACTGCTTTGGTGGACGAGGCAGTTGGTCAAGCACGAGAGAAGCAGACGAGCGAGAGCCAGACGGTGAGACGCAATGGCGGTTAAGTTGACCGGAGATGATAAGTGGGAAACTAAAAATAACTCATTCTGAAGAGGTTAATGTATTTAATGGCTCAAAATAAAAATCATTGGGGGGCAAAAACCGAAAAACTAGGGGCAATAATTGAAAATTCTCGGCGAGTTGCCGGTGGTGGAGTCAGAAATGGTGGGCTTCAGGCGAGCCGTGAGAGCTGGCCCGAAGCGAAGGAAGGGTTAAGTTGGCCGAGCCGAAAATTGGGCCTCCACCCTGAAAACTAGGCCTCCTGCCTGGAATTCACCCTGGAAATTGGACCATTGATTTTTCTTATCTTAAAATTTTAAAATTGGAGTCTAGCCATCTTGTTTCAAGGATCGCCAAAACAAAAAAATGGACTCTCCAAATTTCAACAAAGCATCATCCTTGAAACAATATTTTTTTAGCGCAAAAAAAAATCTTGTTTCAAGGATGTTACGTTGTTGAAATTTGGAGAGTTAATTTCATTTCCAGCTGAACCAGAGAGTTGTATGGCCTTTTTTTTCTTGAACCTTTTGTCCTCGAGAAGCAGGTTCTACGCACGTATGGACATCGCAATAATTCATCTTATCCTCACTTCGTTCTCATCCTATCTGCATACGGATATACACCGATCGACTCATCGAGTCCACATCGTTTTTCGCTTGCGTACCTCTCCCCGGAATCTTGCCGCAGAAAATCCATGAGAAAAGGGCGACGACAACCCATGAACATGAGGTTTCCTGACGTCAAAAAAGGCTAATAAAAATCCAAAAAACTTTTGCCAATTTGTAGCGCCGGGCCCTGGACGGCTACACCAATCACCTAATTCAGGCAACTTTTTAAAAAAGTTATGATGATTGGTACTAGTACGTTGGAGATTTTTGCTGATGGGATATATGTTCGATCGAATTTGTTGATGGGATTGTTAGGCGAACCGCCGAAAAGATGTAAATGATTTTATGAATCAAAAGAGGCAAAGATACCAAAAATATGTCAAAAATGTGCATAAAGTTACCAAGAGCGGTTTTGGATGCCTGTCCCCTGGCTACAAGCCAGTTTCAGAGCCTCTCACTCACATGAAGCCATTCTACGTCTCCATTTGGTCGGGCGTGTTTGGGTAAAGGATTTGGATCCAATCGCCTGGTCATCTCTTACACCGTCACCCATGACAGTGAAATTAAGGAGAGAAAGAGACATCATCCTTGACTCTCAAGTCAAATCGGAGCAGTTAAACGTCACGGACAAAAGGCTGCTCCCTTATTGGGAGAAAAAACGACCGGATCCGATTCCTCCGATTCCTCTGCTGTAATGCAGGGAGCAACTTTAGCGTGAGAGGCTGCATACAGTAAATAATGACAGATACAGTAACATGTCCGTACGGAAATGGTAAAACCTGACACGGAGGAGTTACTGTTCACCACGAAATACTGTAGCTCTTGATCTAGTACGTTTTAGATCTGATGGCTGGGAACATATCCAAATTCCCAGTCACAATAACTCTCTGCATTTTCTCCGGAGAGGATGTGAACGCAAAAGGACCATACAATTTGTCCCTTCAGTAGTATACCTGAGATTATCCACGGAGCAGTCAGTCTCAGCAAGCCTGTCTCCAGACTTACCTCCAAACCCGTTTCAATCAGGTTCAAAGATAATTTTGGAGTGTTGCTTTCCCTTAACCCAATCAAGGTACTACTGACTGACTGACTGGAAGTTGATTCTGGCTGATTGACTGCTGAAACAAAGAACACGTACGCCTGCCGGACGAACCAGCAAACAAGAAAGCGTCCTCTGCACATGTGCAACGAGCTGGAGGATCGACAGTTTGGCGCCGACAAAAGCTTCCACTTCCTTTTTTTTTCTCCAATTTCATTTACACATGAAATAGTCAAAACTTTTTGGCAGCACGGGCTGGCGGCACATGGCGAGCCATGGTACAGTTCGGAGGCTTAATCACAACTTGCCAACAATAATTTACTGAAGGATCACTGTGATGAGCAAACACACCTAAACAGCACAAGGAACCGGGACCTAATTGGCTTCTATCCTTACACTGGTCTTCTGTGTATGGCACAAAACATACACCGGTGATGGTGTGGGGCTGTGGCTATGAGAGAGGAAACTCCTGTATGTATGTACACCACGGGGCCTCAGGGCTCCTGGCTGTTCACCCGGTGGTGAAGCTCCAGCATCTCCTGGTGGTTGGGATCCACCGAGAGGGCCGCGTGGCAGTCCCGGAGGGCGCTCGAGATGTCGCCGATGTGCTCGTGGAAGGCCGCGCGCAGGTGGAGCAGGTTGAGGTCCGCCTTGAAGGCGATTGCCTTCGTCAGCTCCGCGATGGCCTCTTTCTCCTTGTGGTTGTCCATCAGCACTGAGCACCAACAAATCAGCCCACCAGAGTCCACGTCAGTGGAGGAACCATGATGTAGAATATTACGCAGACGAACTGCTTTAAAAACTGGATGAAATATAATATGGTTGTTACAACTACCGATCAACTTGCCAGTATATAAGATTGGCAGACCTCATTGACTTCCTACAAGCTCGTGTTAGGAACTGTTGTAGTTGGTTAGTTAAAGTAGCACGGACCGCTGGGAGTTGGGCGCAGATGAGCTGCATCTATAAAGAACAAGAACTAGACTACCGCATCCAGAGTTCCTACCCCCAAGTTTCAATCGGCTTTGAAACTGACGGCCATCATGTCTACATTTGTCACACCAAAATTATAATAATCTGGATATGCGGCGTAGGAAGCAGCACTCACCGGCAGCACGGTATCTGTAGGGGTAGACTCGCAGAGGGTCTAGTTTGGTGACCATCTGCAAGTCCGCTTTGCTCAGCTCCCGGTCACAGTACTCTGATCTCTTCTCGTATGCCGATGCGTTGTTCCTGGCCTTCTCTATTAGCTTGGTCATTTCTTCGTACGCACCAGTCCTGTTGTTCCTGAGGAAATGAACCCTCGCAAGGCCTTGATGCGCTCTGGTGTGGCCAATCTTTAGTGCATTGATGTAGCATTCAGCTGCCAGGTCTAGCTTGCCACAATCCACATAAACGCTACCAAGGTTGTTCAGAGCCTACAATACATTCAGATATTGCAGGTCAGATGCAGTTAAGCGACCTTTCTAAACATCTTCAAACTACAATGCCACAGATAAAAGCCAGTAATCAAGTTCAACAGAAGAAGTGACAAAGAAAATTATGCGTTTTTTTATCAACTATCCAAAGGGGCAACTTCTAGGTAACAATGGAAATTATCAGCGGAACATGTTATTTGATGTTCTATGTTATTGGAAAAACCTAACCACAGGATGTAACATTAAATCACTATTCGAATGTCAGTTCGAATGATCAGTTGCCATGTTAGGAGCACCAGGACAACCATTCGCATGCTAAATGCAAGTGCAACAATGAATAGGACATCCCAACTTCCTGGCAAAAGTATAGCAAACACCTGGCAAATGAATAAATGTGTATGTACATTACGAAAGCAATAGCATAAATTCAAGACCTTTCAACAAACAAGGCTATAAATTTTGACTCCACACTATCCAATGACCAGTTCTGAAGAAACCCTCACAAAATTGTATGAGTTGCAATAATATTCCTATTTTGGCATAAAACATCTAAGATATCTGTATTTTCTGCATATTAATGAGACATTAACTTCCTTCCCATCTGTAGAATTGAGAAAAAGATATCAGGGAAAAAAGAGCCACACCTGACCCTTCCTAAGTCTATCTGAAGGACATCGTAATGCATCTTCTAGAAGTGAAAAAACTGTGGCTGAGGTAGAAGGATCGAGACTTGAATCAGCCAACGCATATGCTTTTAGGAAGAATGCCTCAAAGGACCTCTGTATTGCAATGGAGGCTTCTGCTTTCTGCAATCCTTCTTCACAGTGACCAGTATCATACAATATCCATCCTTCATAAACAAGCCGTTCATGGTCACTTGCAGCATGCTGACGAGCAAGCTGCAAGCTACGCATTGCAGCCTCAGGACAATTTAACCTGGTTAAAAAAAAATTTTGAAACTTTGTTAATCTGCTTCGAAAAATGAAGAACATGTTATAAGGCATGTGCAAACATGCTGATGCGCTAACTACTGATTTGGCATTCCAAAACCCAGATACATCACTCTAGTAGAGGCAAGAAATGCCAGGCATGCAAACCATGTGCAGTAGCAAGAGCATCTAGTATGCCAATTATTGACAGCCTCGTTGCATTGAATGATATGCTAGCTATTATTCTGCAGAATAATGTAAATTATAAAATAATTACCTGAGAAGCAGCAAAGATTGCCGAAAGTACAAAACTCCTTTAGCAGCATCTGACTCCAACATTTGATATATGACAGAGAGAGAACCTATATCATCCACAGATGACCATCGATCATAAAGCTGCATCCAACAGTCAGCTGTTGTCCACTGCTCAACATTCTCCAGCACAAGCATACGCAGCTGCTTGGCAGCTACCCGGCCGCCAATCATACGGTAACCTGGGTCAAGAGTAAGGATTGCCTGCACGTCAGTTAGTGCAGCTCTATAGTCCTCAAGAGCAAGATAGCAACAGAACCGTAGCTCCAAGCATTCCAATACCAGCTTGAAGCCCAGGATCCTGTTAATCTCCATCAAAGCAGCTTCAACACTTTGCCTTTTCATCAAAAATGCTGCTCGAAACATATAGGGGTATGTAAGAGTAGGGTTCAACTCAGTAGCCTTGTTCAGATTTTCCAATTTATTATCACCATCCAAATACAATGCTCTCTCTTGATACATCCATCCGAGAGGCCATTGAGATGACATCACAGAGTCAAGCAATTTCAGAGCAAAATACTTATTACCCCTTAGAGAAGCCAATCTAGCCAACCCCACTACTGAATATAGATGGCCGGCAGAAAAGGCGGCATTGAAGAGGCGCTCGGCTTCAACGTAATCTTTCCTTAGCAGCCTCATGCAGGCGAGCTGATGCAAGGCTAACTGCTTCTGTCTAGAATCTGATGCTAACTCCACCAGCTTTTCCAAGAAACTTACAGTGACATCTGATGTCGGGTTGGTGCTCATGGAAACTTCACTAAGAAGACAATATAGGGAGAAAGATGCATTGCCGACCATTGTCAATCTCTGCTGCTTATTTGCATGAGAGAATATCCTTACCACTTGTTCATCATTCAAGCAATCTGGAAGTTCATTCAAGAGCACCTGCAAGCATGAAGCTGCAAGGATGGAACAGTCCAGCTCAATAGCACATTCCATGAACTCTATGGCATCATGCCTTGTACAGACAAAAGAAGCAAGCTTTCGCTCACAAGCATCCTTGAGGCCCTTGCAGCAAAATTTATTGGCAAAATCAAGCATTTCCAAAATAGCATCTGCTGACAAATATGGTAGCCTTCCTGACAGGCTGAACTTGCTGATTGCCCGCATACCAATAGGGGAGATGCCATTCCGAGACATGTCAATGACCTCGAGATATGATTCCCTAAATCCTCCGTTAAGCATCGCGTACAGCGGAGTTGACAACGCCGCCAGCTTCCGCCGGTCACATGCAATCATATCATCTTTAATCCGGAGATAAACCACCGCCGAGCCCCGAAATTCATCAGACTCATCATCGTGGCTCATCTCATATGACTCGGTGGAGACCTGCGACACAAAATCCAGCAGCCTGAACTCCTGCGAGCACTTGCCGCAGGAGCTGAGAAGGTCGGAAATCGCCTCCTCCCCTTTCTTCTCGTACTTGAGCCACGCGCCAAAGATGAGCTTCTCATGTATCGTGCTGGCCTTCTCCCAAGCTGACTGCAGGCTCCTCCGCGACAGCTTGGCCTCCCCAAGGCCTCGGAAAACCTGGAATTGGAGCAGGTACAGGCAGGACCTCCCGTCGGGAGGGCAAGACTCCAGCTCCTCATGTATCTGAGCCAGTATATGTACATAGTCCGCAGGCTTGAAGTGCGGAAGAACTGCCGGCTCCGGCATCTTCATCAAAGAATCTCTGCATCACAAACACCAAAAGGTTGAACATCTCGATCAACCGCTTCTTCTTGCATCAAAACCAACATCAGCGCCAAAAATGATTGAAACTTGAGAGGAAAAAAAATGGAACAAAACCAGCAAATCCAGCGAACCCAAGCAAGAAACCAGAAATTCCGCGGCAGAAGCACGGGAGGCTTACATGGAGGAGCCGCTGGCATGGCCGGAGAACTTGGACAGCTTCCCCCTCTCGTGGGGCAGCCACGAGTGGGGCGCGGACTGGAGCTTGGTCTCCTTGCAGGCCGACTCGGAAAAGAAGAGCTTCCTCATCGCACATACCACGCCGGATCAGAGCCCCCTCTACCCTCTTCCTCCTCCCCCTCAAATCCTGCCCATCCAGGCGCGCCAAGAGCCCAGACCCGGCTCAAATCGAACCCGCCGCGCCGGCGGCGAGATTCACGCAAGAATTCCGCGGGGGAAGCGAATGAAAGGCGGCGCCTTTGGACCGCCGGGGCGACCAACCAAGCTCCGGCCGACGCAGGAACACGCGCCGCTCCAATCTGCAGGCGAGAGGGCGGGGGGGGGGGGTGGTGGAGGACTCAAAGGCGCCGGTTTTAATGGTCGGGCGGGCGGGCACCCCCAAGCGGGCAGGAAGAAGCCAAGAAGAACCACTGCTAACCACTTCGCCTCCCTCCCTGTCCCTGCCCACACCGCCTCGCGACCAAACCCGACCCAACCCACCCGGCGGAGGAGGAGTACGGTGCCCCAGGGCCCGCAGCTGCCCCCCTTCCGGTCGAGCGAAGCGAAACCCGCGAGATTCGCTGGCGTCGCTGCACTGCGGCGGCGTCGGGAGCGCGAGCGAGGAAGTGGACGGAGGAGCAAGCAGGCGTGCGCTCTCTACACCGAGCCCCAAGATTCAGCTCGGCAGCTTTGGAATGGAATTCTTGGGAACCCAAAGCCTCCCCGGACGGGACGGGACCGGCCGGCAGCCAACCAACGCCTTCGTGCAGCTGCGCGCCTGCGCCTGCCCTGCCGCTGCCGCGGTGTGAGCGTGAGACGGGATCCCGTCCCCCCTTCTCTCGGTCGGCTTTTTGGTGGCGAAGAAAGCGGGCGCGGATCCGCTGCCTTAATGGCTGATCAAGGCAGCAAGTTACTGAGAAGAAAGCGGCCGCTCTTTCTCTCTCTCTCTCTCTCTCTCTCTCTCTCGTGGAGAGAGAACGGAGACGGGCAGGATTAAGGTGGTAATCGTAGTCGAGGATGGATTATGATGCAGTGTTAACCACGAGACCGGTTCACAAACAGCCGGACGACGCTCCGGTCGTTCGTCTTTTCTCGCGACGACGTCACCGTGGCTGTGGCCGCGCGCGCGCGTGGTCCAGCTGCAGCGGCAGCAGCGTCGTCTGCTGGTCCTGCTCATGCTGCCGACGTCACCGAATGGAGTAGATTTCGGTGATTGTTTCAGCGTTCTCAGTTTCTACGGTGATCGTTTCAGCGACGTACTACGCGTCTGGTCCAAGCCGTGTCTACGAATAGACGGCGAGGATCTCGACCTAGAGCGGCGGCGGTTCGGCCGGGTAACTGTCGTTTTTGAATTTTCGAACAAACTGTACCGTTTGATTTTTATTGAAACCACGCGTTGAAATTGAAAACGACTGCGAGGGAAACTTCATATGAAGGACAGTAACTGTGCCCACAAAAAAAAGGAAATGACCCTCTTTTTGCTCCCAAAAAAAAAGAATAAATGACCCCTTTTAAAAAAATTAAAAAACACTTCAACACTTCAGAGTCCAGAGTCCTTTGGTCGCAGAAAAATTGATTTGGAACGGTCTCCTGTTCCCATCACGCATGTGCAGCCTTATCCGTGGATTATATTTTCTATTTTTTTCGCGCATCAAACCTTGTGTAGGAGTAATTTATAACATGGAAAGGCCGGCATGATGCTACGAGAAACAAGCACGCAGCTAATATTTGCCACTCGGTGTTTGATGCTTACATACGCTCATGATTAAGCTGACTGCTCCGGTGACATCGGACTGTCACTGGAATAGAAGTGCACATTCAAATGATCACATCAGGTTACGGTGACTTCTAACTTCATCAAAGGTGAGATTTAACTGACACAGCCACGTGTGTTCACTATCCTTCTCTATAAGTGAACACCCATGCTGACTCGTAGCGAACCTCTAATTTCTAAGGTCCTCCTTGATTGCCTAAAAATTTCGTAAATTCCATTTTTTACTTCGACATTAAACTAATTTATATAAAATTTTTACAGAAATTCCTGAGTCAAAAGTGTTTTTCCTCTTTCTTTTCAGGGTCCAAAGGATCGAACAGGCGTAGGAAAACCAGGCGGATATAACGGCGAGTGCGGAACCGTGACGCTGACGCACCACCACCACCACCACTATCACTCCCACCGGGTTAGGTGCGGCGCGAGCCCAACCAATGGGCTACCTGCCTCGCCTCCGGCCTGCTCCGGTCCGACGCGGGCCCAGCAAACGGCAACCGAAACCAGCGGCTCCTGCCTGCCCTGTGGGCCCGCACAGTTCCGGCCTCCGGGTTTGACTTTGCATTTACATTTGCATTTAAATTACTCTACATTTAATAGCTGTTCGGGCTGCTCCGGACCAGGCCAAGACAAAACTCGAGTTCGAAGAAGATTATCAGCTTCACCTGACAACAGTCTCATGGTCCAACTGCTAATAGATTCGAACCACCATACCTGCTAAACAATTTTTCATGAGAACATCGACATGGATGGGTATCCAGTAATGGGAATTCGATTAGTCAAAGTGAACCCTCTTTGTCTCATAAAATGCCGGAATGTCAATTTCATGAACGGAGAGGACGAAGAGCAGCAACCAATGCATGCAGTGCCGCCGCATGCTTCTCAACCTTCAATTTAAAGCGTACTCTCGCAGTTTCTACGCTGTCGGCTTTAACTTCATCGACAATTGTAACATCACTTTTAATCATTTATTTTATTTTAAAAATTAACTTAAATATATAAAATTATAAATTATGTTTTAAACAACTTTAATGATAAAGTAAATTATAAAAAATATATGATATATATTATATTTTTTTAATAAGATGAATAGTAAAAAATAATGTTAAAAATGAATGACAATAACAATTTAGAAAATACAATACCGACCATGTCAGCTAGAGTACACACGGCACGGGGCTGTGTTCTTGCTCAGGCAAACAGGAACCTACTCCTAAGTACCATTTTTTTTAAGAGAAATTATATTAATAAGATAGCACAGTACATACTTGAAGCTTCACAGGAAACACCCTGAGAAAACCGGAAATTACATCATGTACTCTTCAGTTTCTCAATAACTCAAAACATTATCGATGCTCCCATCCGAAGCAAATCGCTGGTGCCGAGCAAATTTCACCTCCCATCTTGACAAGTAACTGCAAAGCATGGTCATGCCGCAAGAGCTATCGTCTGAACTTTCCTACAGAATGAATTATCGTCGATGAACGGACATCGGCCGTTAGCTCACGAAGACGAGAAGGGGAAAGGAGTCCACCGCCGCTGATTTAGAGGTCGGCGGCAAGATAACAAGTCCAAAAATACCAACTACATCGGCACCCTAGACACTCAGTTTAATATCAAAGATGTCCAAAATATTCATCCCTTCACACAAAAAAACGACATATCTCAAACTTTCACCGTTTGAGTCACCTCCACAGACGAAACCGAGGACCAAAAGGTTCACCACTTCCGCTACGAAGAGACTGTCGCTATTGGAGAAAAAATAACCTTTTCAAACGAAAAAATCGCCATGAAAAAGAAACTAAACATTTAGGAACTAAAACTATACTCTAAAACTAACCCTCAAATCCTGCTTCCCCTCCTCCTCCAGCGCCAAGAAAGACGCCCGAGGGAAGCGATCAGGTCGGAGGCAGAGCGTGGTGGAATAGTCGAGAGAGCTCCTACGTACCACTTTGACCGGCCTAAAACAAAATCATGTCCCTAGTTACTTTGTCCAGCTTAAAAAAAAACCCTATTTTTGTAAGTTTTCTGTCACCGTCGGCGACCGGCATGCAACAATTGTTCTCTGACGAGAAAACTTGTGGATTTTAAACTATGTTCTCGCCCTGCATTTCAGTCAAACTCAAGGCGTAGAATACGGTCGACCAGAGACATCTAACAGAACGTTCGTACGTATATCCAACCACAAGCTGTTCGATACCATCGCACGCCCCGGCCCTAACTAATCACGTACACGGACAGTCGAGAGATCAGCGCACGCCTCGTCACGGCACGGCCGGATTAGGTTTGCGTGCGAGATAACTGAGGCTGCTGTCGCGTCCGTGCCGGAGCAGCTAGCTAAGCAATAGCCAGCCTCTCGCGACAGAAACCGTAGAAGCAGGTGCATCGCTGGAATGGAGACGATCGAGAGATTTCAGTCTGATTAATCGGAGTCGGTGCAACCAAACTGCAAATTTTGAATCGGTTTTATCCCCAGAGTTCAGGTGAGATTCCGAAGTGTCGTCCCAGTTGCCGCCTGCTTGCCTGTCGTGTGGGTAACCAATCGTTCGACCATGAGCACCCTGTACCTTGTCGGTCTCAATTTTCGGTTGATGCTGAATCTTGCTGATATGAGCCACCAACGGGCTGTAATAGGTACAGCGAACGCCACGCTTACTAGAAGGATATAAGGTTCTGAACATTTGATGGAGTACAGACGCCGCCTGCCGGCTAGCCCACAAGTTTTCTCCTCCTACGGGATCCCCCACAAGTCCCGGAAGAAATTTTGATAACAGGAACAGTGTGTAGCTAAGGAAATCAAACAGAGCGCAATTAAAAACCTGGGAACAGTGCCTAGCACATCGTTTCTTATGGGTGTAACGACCAGATCCTCTCGATAACTGGTGCTGCAGACGCTGTCTTCTTCCAAAAGACAGCATTGCAGCCCAAGGGTTTTCTGCAACTGGTCACTACAGACAGTAGTCTCAAACTCGAATCGCCCTTGCTAGCGGTTGATGGGGGTGTGCATACGCTCGACGATTCTGTTGATAGCGTCCCGAGTCATTACGAGCGTGTCATGCTGCAGGATACTGTAAACGTTGAGGCCCTGCGTTTCAAGCCGACATTTAAGATTCACAAAGTTCATTATTTCTTTGACAGCTCTGAATGTAACAGCTGAGATTCCGAGACTCACAATGGAAGGAAGGACATTCACGTAGTGAAGGTTTTGGGTAGCCAGCTTTAACTTCTTGTCAATGTCGCCTCCGTCCACCAACAGAACCTTCTTCGTGTCGTCCATCTGGGTTACGTACTGCACAATGTTCTTCGTCTTGTGGCTTGGGACATCTAGGTCTTCAAAGACCAAGAGCTAAAAAAACTACATTTTGGTAAGTAAACTCGTACATTTTTCAAGGCAGAGAGTGAATATATATGGCAGAGGTCCACATTGTTTGTTATAAATTTTTACATTAATAGAAAAAAAATCCCAATATTTCTTTGCATATTTGTATGCTGGAGAACTTTATGAGCACAGAAAAAAAAGAGTTCAAAAATTTTTGGTTCTTTGAGGAAGCTGTCCAGTTGCCCGCATCATCAGTTCATAGCTAACATGGCAAGTTATATTCAGTATTTTGTGTCATTAAGTTCCTAGCACCTTTTCGCTACATGGTATTGGTATGTTATTAATTTGACAGACTCTTAAGAAATCATGCTAAAATCGCTACAAGGACACAGGGTAGCATGCAATTCGGTATCAATCAACACTACAGCTAGCTCATACTTCACCTAGATAGTAAGTAGCTCAAATTTTAAATTTTGAGTGAGGATCTCAATATAGTATTAAAACATATCGAATTAGACAGAGTGTCATGACAATCTTCAGATGTATTACATTAGCAAATAATAAATAATTTCTCCCTGAAGAGACTATTTAGCCAAAGATGCAATAGGAGTCAGTTTTAGACTGAAAATTCTATAGCAGGCAGTTAGCAGGAATGGAGTGCATACAAACAGAATATATTGACATGTAAGGCACGAATACCTTGCCCTCAGCTGTCCGAGCAGACAAGGCTATTTTAAGTCCCAGACGCCGTACTTTCTTTTGCAGCTTGATTGCATGGCTTCGTGGTTTTGGTCCATGCATGGTTGCACCACCCCGGAACTGTTACAGTATTAGTTAATTGGCTGAACTCCAGAGTGGATGGGATGTCTCAAAAAAATTCTAGGACTCATCCGCCATTCAGTATAGCCATATAACCTGAGGACCACGCAGTGTTCCATGCCGTGCTCTTCCTGTTCCTTTTTGCTTGTAAGGCTTTCTGCCTGTGCCACTCACTTCACTGATTGTTTTTGTTGAGTGTGTCCCCTGAAAACATAAAGGTTGCGTGATTAACCAGAAATGACAGTATAGATGTTCTGAAATATTGCTACGGACATGAAACAAAATAACGTGAACAGATACTTGTTTCTACATAGTGGAAAGATGCTATACAAGTATGTAACGTGTAACTAATCATATCCAAAAAAAACACGAGAGATCATGGGAGGCACCTGCTGCCTTTTAGCAAGTTGCCACCTTACTACCCGGTGAACAATATCCTTCCTGATTGGAACATCAAAAACATCACCATCCAAAACCATGAAGCCCTTGTCCTCATTGTGGAAGTTTGTCACCCTCGCTACCAGGTCTTCATACTGCCCTGCAATATTACCATAATTCAGACCAATCCATATCAACCCAATTCTGAGTTAAATCATCACAAAATTCGAAAGCGCATATTTTTGTCACTGTCAGTAAGCCAATTAAGAAATAGCTTTAATAACAATTAGAAATCAAGTCAAGCTTCCTTGATGGCAAGTGTTTGCAAGATTAGATTAACATCTTGAAAAGCTGTAGGAAAGTTCACTACAGATAATAAAATATGAAGTCATGTAACAGATTAACGGATGTAAAAAGAAAAAAAGAAAAATGGTAACATAGTTTCAGTAGAAATGGCACTAAAAATAGTGCTGTGCAGCTGATCAGTACGAGAAGAAAGTAAACGAATGTAGGAACATACCAAGCTCCCGGTCTGGTGTCCAAACAGTCCTGCTGGACAGAAGTTCCTGTGGAATAACCACTTCATTTGCTGGGGCCAGAAGTGTTGAAAACCCATTGAAACAGAGAGCTGGAAGATTCTGTAAAATGACACAAGTGGTTACAGGAAGCTGCAAAGGTAAAATCATGTTCAATCAAGCATGCCAAAGTACATTTCCAGAGAGCAAGATACCGATAAACGGCACTTTTAACAGATAAATAGATCAGATGTAAATAACTAGGTCTAGAAACAACATAGAAGTTTCATTGTTTACACATTGCCACCTGAATCTGCTAAACAGGACGCATCTACAATGCAATAACTGGAGTGTCCTGTGTAATCTGTTTCACGGATGACTTGACCCGTTTCGAAGACAGGAACAGTTTCTACTCTCTACTCCCTAGTCCATTCAATTGATTGCTCAAACGTTCTGCATGTACTGAGTGATAGAAAAGCAGAAACCGTTGGAATAGAGCGGCACCTAGGCGCGTCAAATGTTTCGGCTCAAAGGAGGGCACTTCGTTTAGGATGAGGACACATACAGATCTCGCAGAGGAGAACGCTAGAACCGAAACCACAAATCTCGCTACAAAAAACTGCAAGGGCGGTCTCGCTGCGAAGTACTCCTAGTTGGACAGAAGCCGCTGGTGGAACCGCAGCGGCTCGACGTCCCCGGATCCCCGCTCCTCCCTACAGCATAACGACAACGCAGCATCCGAACAGGGCCTCCACCGTTCTGGGGGCAGCAATTTATCGAACGCAAAAGCGACGGCGGCGGCACTGGAGATGCACGGAAGGAGGGCTGAAGGTCTGACCTTGGAGACGCGCGGGACGGCACCGGGAGCCTGAGTCGCGCCTGCCGCCGCACGGCGGAGGAGCGAGGCCGCGCGCGCGAGTGCCCGCATCGGCCGTCGACGAGGAACCGGTTCCCTTGAGCTTGGCGAGGCGGCGGCGGCGGCGGCAAAAGGGAGCTTACGATCCCTTGCTCGCACTCTCTGCGAGACGGAGAGAGAGTGGGCTAGCCGTGGAGTGGGCCTTGTTGGGCCACTTCTCCCGCATTGGAGCCTCGCGCATATTTGAGCTCATGTTGGACAGAAGGTCCACTTCTCCCGCATTTGAGCCTCAGAGCACATTTGAGCCCATGTTGAACAGAAGGCCCACTTCTCCCGCGTTTTCGGAGCACATTTGAGCCCATGTTGGACAGAAAGCCCATTTCTCCCGTATTTTAGCCTCGGAGCACATTTGAGCCCATGTTGGACCGTTGGCTGGATTCGATCAACCAGCCAGCACAAAGGGAGCACGGCCCCGTCTCCCCGCTCCCTCGCCGGCCTCCGTCCCGGCCATCGTCATCAAGCTCTCACTCTTACCTCAAAGTTAGCTGGAACCTAGTAAGTACTACACTCACCGCACAGTCGCCGGCAACAGTGAAGTGAAGCTAGTAGTACACCCATTATGCACAGCTAGCTCGCATAGGGATAAAGATGGATCAGTGAACAGTAGATCCAGCTGGAGAGGAATTAAATTATGAAGAAAAAAAGTGCCCCACCCACCCATGAAAAGTCCTACACGCACGCGCGCGCATGTGCCGGTGGCGGCAGGGCCCTCCCATGATCCTCCGGCGACTGCTGGCCGGGGTTGCCGTGGCCGTGAAAGAATCTAGACGACCGTACCAGCAGTAGGCACAGTCAAAGTGGCTCCCATGCGTCTGGAGGAAGAGAGGCAACTGATAAACTGGCGGCAGTGTGCGTGTAGACGACTGAAGCAGCAGGGAAGCTGCGTGTGAGCGTACAACAGTTTAAGAACGAATATAAAAGCAAAAACAAAGTTCTACTAACAAAGGTTATCTATAGTAAATATAGTACTCAAAAAGGTTTTAAATTATTGATACTATTGACTTTTATGATCAAGTTTGACTATTTGTTTTATTTAAAAAATTTACTTAATGTGTAAAATTATTAGTTGTGATTTAAATTCTACTAATGATAAATCAAATAATAGCAAAATTTTACATATTTGAACAAATTTTTTGAATAAGACGAATAGTTAAAGTTGATGTTAGAAATCAACGGTGTCAATAATTTAAAACCAGAGCGAGTAGCTAGATATGTATATTTTTATGTACTATATACTTTCTCCTTCCTCAATTACTTGTCAACTACACTTCAGAAGTTTTTCTCATTTTCATCTTCGCTTTTCAATACAATTTTTTTTATTTTTCATACATTTATATTTCTGTCTCTCTCATTTTTATTTTCAACATATCTCATCTTTTTTATTGTTTTAATTTTTGGGGTTCACTCTTAAGATAACAAAGTAAAAGGTTCGGTGGGAGTACTTACGCGTAGGATCGGAGTAGGCGATCGGTGCACGCATGAGCAGCCCATGCGAGATGCGGCTGAAAAGCGACTCGTCACCCACCCCATCGATCGATCCACCGCCGTCGCCCATGAACGAACGTGCTAGGAGCCTAGGAGAGGCCTTAGCGACTGCAGCTGCAGGCGGTGCTCCTGCCCTAGAGCTAGCTAGACTAGACGTTTAGTAGGCTGTTAACTAATTATCGACCAGCCTTCTCTCGGGTCCAGGTCCTCGAAGAATAAAATTGAGAGAAATGTAGCTCTTTCTACTATTAATACTGTAGCAACAATAATCATAGTACTTCTAGTGCCCTATAGCAATCAATCACAACCATTAATTTTAGATTTAGCAGTTCACATTGCTTTCTAATGCACAGCACTCTGCATGTCTGAATTTTCTCCACAAATGTAGAGTATCTGAACCGCCTTCTCTCGGGTTCACAGAAAGTATGGTGATCCATCTCTTCACTTGAGCGTGTCGGGTGGTGGTGCCGATGATGCATGGCAAAGATTGAAGTTGGCGCTGGATGGAGCGGATGCGTCGAGTCCAGTCGAGCGCGTTTCAGCAATCACACCAGTCCTGGCCTCCTGTTGGTCAAGCCGGTGGCGGGGCCGGACGGCCGGCAGGTGCCGGATACAATCACGGTCGAGTCATCACGTTCTCGTGCTGTAGGCGTGCACACGTTGCCCTGTTCCCTGAACAGCCAGTGTCATCGATCGAATCCCTCTTCGTTCCCATAGTGACACGCGCACGGGCTGCCTACATAACTCTCTCTCTCTCTCTCTCTCTCGGAAGAAGAAGCTACACTGCTGGCCAGCGGGCGAGCTGAGGCTGAGGCGCTGAGCAAGCTACATTCCTGACAGTCGGCCGGACCGTCCGCGCCGGTGCACTAGCTAGGTGGTTTCGCTCGCGGCTGAACCTTACCTGTGGATCCGCGCGCTCGCCGGAGGCACCGTGGCACCTCTTCCTCGTCCACGTACGGCGGCGATGGGCGTCGTGACCTGCCGGCGCCGCGTGGCCGCCGCCCTCCTCGCCGCCGCCGTCTTCACCGCCGCGGCCGTGGGTACGTATACGTCCTCTCTCTTCTCGTTGGATCTCCCTTTGATGCGAGCGCGTGGTTCGCGGCCAGCCTTTCGAGTAATCGTCTCTTCAGCTTAATTGATCTTCGCTTGCTCCCCTTTTTCTTCTTCTACCCCGGCGACGCCTTCAATTCTCGGTCTCGACGAAAGGGATGTGGGTGTGTCCGTGTGTGCGTGTCTTCAGTAAGGTTCGTCGAGGTTTTGTTAGCTCGCTCGATCTTGACACTGTTCTACTTTCCATTAGGTCTAGCTCGATCGGTGCTCTCTTTTTGCAAGAAGTCCCATTTTCAATCATGTGCACTGATCAATCCTTACTAGTGTTAGTATAAAAAACGAAGCCTTGTCAAATCGCCGCGAGCCTGGCTCTCTCCATGCTTCGTTCGGTGACAGGACTCTAGGACAAAAACCAAGCCAAGCAAGGCTTTTCTTCTGGCAGCAGCCCTGGCTTCCAGTCTTCCACACCCTGGCATGCAGGACTCAGAGTATCATGTCACAATGTTTTACTTACCAGCTCGTGATTATGTTGTGCTTAGCTACTTAGATCCTGTACTTGACGTTGATGAAATCTATCTGCTCTACCCAGTCGTCACCACGGCGAGGCCGATCCGCTTACCATCACAGGCGCTGTCGAGGAGGAGAATCGACTCGTCGACGCAGCTGGTCGCCGCCGCCGTGCAACCTCGCCGACGGTGGCTGGCGGGTCCGGGCTCGTCGCCGCCGACGTGCCGCGGGCGGTGCGGGCGGTGCGCG
>BCLF01000096.1:1141714-1154839 GCA_001602275.1 Zoysia japonica
GCATGCTACTGAAATACATATGGTATTCTAATAGGATACAAATAATGGGCAATCGAAATATGTATGGTAGGCTACAATAATAATCTTAAACTACCAAATATACTCTAACATCCCCCGCAGTGCTAGTGTGAGTAATGCAGACACTTGGACCGGAGAAGAAACCGACATGAGTCCTCAAAACAATGATAGCACTTTGTGCCAATGTTGAGGTAGCCGAGACGTATGTTTGTAGCCGTGATCGCTAATGCTATGCATGATGTATCTGTGGTTGATCGAGCCGAGGTCGAAGGTGCAGATGTCGAGGAACCGCACATGAAGCCGCGGGCGCAAAGAGATGCCAAAGATGCGCAAGAATGTGCTCTAGAAGAAGACGATGAGTTTGTCGAGGCACCGTGAAGACGGATGACGCCGAAGTCGACGTCAAACCGCCGTGATCGAAGGGTGCTTTCGGTTTGCTAGATCCAAAGACGCGTCGGGGATAAAGGTACATATATACCAGTGTTGCCAATACTGGGCGCACGGAGGTAGGAACCATCACGAAAACAACACCAGTGTTGGAGGAGATCAGCAGAGAATACCTCCAAAGCAGTCCTAGTGCGCAGAACGGTGAGGAGGAGAGTGCCGGTGCAGTCTTTTGTTGATGGAGTGGATGAAAAAAATGTTGAGGTAGAGATTACAACCTCTGACAATGTGGTCGTGGTAGAAAAAGAGTACAAGAATTGGGGGCAAGCTACTAAAATACATATGGTAGGTTACTGGGATACAAATGCTAGGTAACTGGAATATGTATAATAAACTACGAGAATAATCCTAAATTACCAAATATACTCTAACACTTAAGGTTATCGAAGTGATGGAGCAGTGCCAGGACGACCACTTGCCATTCGTTCGTGTTGATGCATTTGAGGCATTACAGTGCAAAGAACATATTTAATTAAACTCTAAACTCTTCTAATCATCAATTTTTTTCATACTCTAATCAAATATCGGTTCTTGTTTTGCAATACAATTGAGCTTGTAACTGACTCTGTTTCTCTTTTTGTGCCAGGTTTCTAATAGGCCGATTAGTATTGATAATGTGCAACACCAAGGTTTTCTTTAAAAGTTGTCTTCTCAACAATTTTTTTAAAAAACAATATTGTGGCATTGCTTCGTCAAAATCCTAGGTACAGCAGTACGTACATTGGTCATGTACACACTGCACCTCTTGGCGACGAATCACTGCCTCCTGCTCAATTTAACTTGTAATTTTATGCTGTGATTGCCAACAGATTGTCCTTGTCGATCGTTCCTCTTCAGTCAGTGAACACTTGCCAATTAATTCTGAGATTAATTCAAAAAAAAGTAATGTGCCCTGCTTCCATATCACGTTCCCTAGGAGTACATATATGATATATCTGATGTTTTTTTTATTACAAAGACAAGAGCACATGCAATGAAATTAAACGCAAATTAAAAACGGCATGGATCGATAAATTCAAGAGACGTCAGCGACGAAGTCCTGAACCACTGTGCGTACGGCGATCGGAATCCGGACCGAGTGCTCGCGGCCATCTCGCCATGTCAAGCTCCCAAACGAGTAGCCACCTTGCACTCTCACCTTCGCTTCGAACGTCACCTTGAACGAGACACTCCTTGCTCCGCCGTTCCTAAAGGTGATCGCCGACGGCCGCACCGTCATCTTGACACCCACTGGAGCCTCGACAATGGCGCGGTACGTCGCCTTCTCTTGGAGTGCTCCGACGATGGTCACCGTGCGCCGAACCGTCACCAAGGTCTTGAGGTTGGGGACGGTGATGGAGGGGAGGTTGAGCTGGTGCAGATCTTCCCCCTTGTCTTCCGAGCAATCCTCCTTCGGACCAAGAGTGCAGTTGAACAGCTTGGTGTACTCGTTGGGATCGATGTCGTACACTAGGCCTGGATCAACGGCCCTGTCGGGGTCCACGTGGCCACCACCGAAGTCGAAGGGGTCAGCTGGCTTCCTTTGTAGTCCCTCGGCTTGGATTGGCATGCCGAATCGATCCGTCACTGATGCTGAAGATCAGTGATACACAAATTATGTTACCACATGTATGTGAAACAAACTTTTATAAGAGTGATTTTAAAATAGACTCAAATAAATATGCACCGTTTATTTGCGTTGATCTTGAAGCTTAATTTGGTCTTTTACCTCTTAGGAGGTAAAACATTTGTAATAGTTATTAATTGTTGAATAATTCAATTTGAAAAGTTATCAGTGAGTTTTGGTAGATAACGGTAATCATAGACATGTTTTCTTATATAATCAACGGTTGAGACCGAATTTGTGTTTCACCTACTTAGGACGTGAAACAACATCATTTGGTCTATTTTATAATATATAATTTTTTATATTATGAATTATTTATTTATTAAATATTACTATTAATCAAAGTTAAAAGAATTTAATTGTAACTAAATACAGTACATAAATGATTAATATTTTTGGGACGACTGAGGGAATATAGACCTGTGGTGACAAGGGCGGACTTGATCATGGCAGGTGACCAGTCTGGGTGAACGGACTTGAGCAGCGCCACAATTGCCGCGACATGAGGGCACGCCATGGACGTCCCCGAGAGAAGCTCATACGAGTCACCCTTTGCCGCTAAGATGCTGACTCCAGGAGCAGCTATGTCGGGCTTCGCTTCGAGAAAAAGTGTAATTAAAAAGGGTTTTCAGTCCGTAAGAAAATATGCACATAAAATAGAACTGGTAGAATATTTAATAGGGTTGCATCTAGATAGATGAAATGAATGTCACCTTCAGTATGGCAGGAAATGAAAAGCTAGGGCCCCTCGACGAGAACGCGGCAACCCTGGGTGAGATCACACCGTTTCCGACGACGCTCGTAGCCGGAGATATCTTCACCTTCATCTCGCTGTCGAAAATGATCCAAGGAGTCAACTTTTCAAAGGATCTTTTAAATAGAACATGCTCATTTCTCTTATATATTTACGAGATGCATAAAACAAATAACCATAATTAACAGTACCCATCGAAATCTAAATCTAGTTGAATATATAGCTAAAATATAAGAAAACCTAATTGTTAATTTTAAAGTACAAGTACTATGTCGGCAAGTCATCAGCCCGTACCTTTTCCTTAGGATCCTATACGCGATTTCGTGGTCGACAACCACGCATTGCATGTGGCCTTCACACAGGTGCAGAATATCAAGGCTGCTGGTAGTGTGCTGCGCGAGGATGATGCCCTTCGCCCCGGCTTTGACGGCGAAGCTGTGGGCGTCGACGAACACATCCTCGGGCGCCGTAGACTTCGACGCCAGCGCCGCCGTGCACAAAATGATCTTACCGGTGACGTTGACCGCCATTAGCGTCTCCTCGTCGCAGCTGCGAATTGTTTGGTAGTATATATATATCGATGCATCTTTAAGCATATTCTACGTAGGTTCAGCATCACTAAAGTACAGTACTAGTACTTATCAAGATGTAAACGGATCAGAAAGGTTCGTTAATTACCCAAAACCATTGATAATCGTCTCAAAAGCGCTGCTGTTCGCCGTCGCCGCCGATTGGTTATGGTAAAGGGATTGACCCTGCATTTTTTTTTTCTTTTGTGTTAGTTCACATAAAATGCATCGCGATTGTGTTTGCTGCTGTTCACATGAGTAGAAGAAGATGCTTGAGAAATGGAAAGTGGATTTGCCGCTCGTGCTGACGACGACCGACGTACCACCAGCTTCTCGCCGTCGGCGAGCGTGATCACGGTGGGGAACGACCGGTCCACGGTGCTGGCGGCCACCGTGATGACCCACGGCACCGCGTTCAGCACGGTCTGCTGCGCCGGCCCGTTGTTCCCGCCGGAGAAAACCACGGGGATGCCCCTCGCCACGGCGTGCAGCGTCCCGGGGATCTCGAGCAGCGTTCCCAAGGACATGGAGATGACGTCCACGCCGTCGTTGATGGCGTCGTCGACGGCCGCGAGGAGCGAGGCCTCGCCGCACTGTACGATCAGGCAGGCCTTGTAGACGGCCAGCCGCGCGCGGGGCGCGCCGCCGCGAGCGACGCCGGCGGCCAGACGACCGCCGTAGCTCGCGCCCGGCACCGGCGCGCCGGCGACCGTCGACGCGGTGTGCGTGCCGTGGCCGTTCGCGTCCCTCGCGGACATGTACTCGCCGGCCTTCAGCTGCTCCGCGCGGGCGTCGCCGGCGTACCACCGCGCGCCGATGATCTTCCTGTTGCAGCTCGTCGCGTTGAACTCCTCGCCGGTCTGGCACACGCCTCTCCACCGTTTCGGGACCGGGCCGTACCCGCTGTCGTCGAAGCTTCGTGACTCTGGCCATATGCCTGAACAATCTCATCTCATGAAGCTTGGTTTTGCTTCTTTAATTAGATTGTACGAGTAGATCACTTGAAGCTGGAATGTGATATCAAAACTTAGAACCTGAATCGATGACGCCGACGATAACATCCTCGCCGTACTTCGCCTTCTTGAGAAGCCCTGACGGATTTGGATGGTAGTAATCCAAGCCAAGAAAATCCCAGCTCCGAGTCGTGTGCAGTCCATGGTAAGTGTTAGGCTTCACTCTGACAACTCCAGGGTGTTCTACAACATTGCAGAATCGTTACTTCGCGAGCTAGTGAAAAGGAAAAGTTCTGTTAATTAGTTCGGTGAGACAGTACTCTTAAGCTCCTCTGCCTGAGACGCCGTGAGGCTCGCCGCGAAACCGGAGAATCCATGCTTGTAGCTGTACACCATGCACCTGTGGGCTTCATCCTTACTGCTCCGTGGACGACATGAACAACAAGATGTAAGCAGCAAAACCAGCCATGCCATCTTCAATTAACATATAAAGCTAGAGACTAGGAGTGAATGAGCATCATACCTCCCAAGAATGGAGGTCAGTATGTCGTGGTGCGCCGCGGTGACCGCCGATGGATCGTCGTGCTTCTTCTCCCCCATGTACACAATGTAGATCTGGATTTTTTTTTTGTTTCCAAGAAACGTTGGCGTCAGCTATGAACAAGAATCCTGAAGGAAAGAGAGAATAAGCTTCAAGGTTCGAAGAGGAACGGAGAAGTGTCCTACTCCTTTGCTTGACGCATGAGCGAGGTAAGGCAGCAGGAGAACGAGGATCAGTGGCAGAGCCGAGGAAGTGGCCGGTGATCTCGAATCCATTTTTGGATTCAGATCACTGGCAAGTTCATTTCTTATGAACCGTGATCTAGTGCATCATGTATATATATATAGCAGTTCTCGGCGGTGGCTAACAATACTTAGCGCGGTTTAGATCCACTTGGATTTGATAGAAACCTAGGTGGATCCAATCAAGATCTCAATTTCGACGTTTTCAAAGGACATTTTGCGCTCTGTCAGGTCAACATGCATGGGAAGCACTTACATTTTTTTAATCTGTTACACCAAGTTTAAATCGCATGAGAAGTCAACATTCCGTCTCGTAATTTTCGTAGTTTGTAACTACGCCCGCTGTTCCAGATTAATGCTTCTCTATTTTTTTTTCAAATTATAAGTTATTCTTGTTTTTAATACATATTCTTAGATCTCTTTCCAATGCAGAAGCGAAGCCAGCCAGAACAAGAGCTGGTACCAGAACTGAGGCACAGAGGACTTCACCTTTGTGCAACAGTGCAGATCTTCACTAGTTTTGTACAGTAAGAAATTGGCGGCGTTAGACCCGATGAAAGGCTATAGCTCTGCCTCGGTCTCAGTGTTTCTCTATCTTTATCTTTAACATTTTTAATCACATTTTTTTCACTTTACTTAATTCTACTTAATTCTCGGTTCATTCAAAGTAAATTATAAAGTGAGACAGGGGTAAAAAAGTGGAGTAGTGCTATTCGTCTTATTCAAATCTTTTTAATAAATTTTATATATTTTGTTATGATTTGATTTATCATTAGAGTTATTTGAATCACAATTTAAAATTTTACACATTCAAACTAATTTTTGAAATAAGATGAATAATTAAAGTGGTGCTAAAAATAAACAGTGACATCAATTTAAAAATAGCATTTTTACAATCAGGCAATCTTGGCTTAATGCACTCCGTAAAAAACACTGTGCGCAAATCTAGCGATGGAATATTATACTTAAATAAAACCATGTCAAAGAAAAAAAATACAATTAATTACATCTATGTAGGACTATACTATACTAGTAGCACTGCTATAACCCTAAAAACAATAAAAAAAACAGCATCACTCCTCAAGTGCTCATGCGCGGCCACGTCGATCGATTGTGGCCTCGTGGGCCGTTTCGGCAGTGGGACGGTGCCGAGCCGGATTGCGCGGCTCCCCGATCTCCGACACATCATGTCATAATAACCCGTAATCATAGGATTTGATAGATTAACAATTTAGATTTACTAGTCGCAATGTTCGTGTCAATGTTACAATTTAACAAATATTAATTTTAAAAAATAATAAATTAATATTAAAATAAATTTGTTTTGTTTTTCATCATTTTTTTAAATCTTATATTTTTGTTTCGGGTAGTTGTATTTTATTAACTAGGAGTAACAATATTTCGTGTGAATGCAAGATCTGTGAGATCTGAAAAAGCACATTCATTAAATTTGTAAGTGATGTCTTTTGAAGAGATTTCATATATCAAATTTGTAAATAAAAAAAAAACTCTGTCGGTTATATTTTAACATGTGTATATAGAAAAGAAAAACAATACTTTTTAAGAGCAAAAGATAGAACTCATATTATCTATACCATTTTGATTTGAGTAGAACGTTCTTATTTAAACATTAGCTCTTGTTGTATTGGAATTTGGCCTTAGGCGCTCCCAACCCAAAAAAAAGAAGGGAAAATAGGGGTTGGTCTTGGTTTTTCCGAGGAAAGAAAACCATATTTTTTTGAGAACGGAACAAGAGCGGTAGACTGAACAGTCACACAATCCTGTTCTGATTTGACACAGCAACACTTTCCACCTCTCTTCTCTTCCTTCCCTTTGACACTGGAACTTCCAGTTTCCAATCGGAGCATATAGATCCGTAAAGGGATTTGTATGGATAGCCCACTTTAGCAGTGCTCCTCGTTTCTCGAATAGAAAAAAAGTATCTTCTTTGTGAGAACATGCTAAACCAGAAATTCTTATGTTCGTGATTCTTCCTCCACCGATGTAGTTTTCGTAGTTTTTTTTTAAAATATCTATTTATCATAAATTTAGTAAGCCAATGGGTGCTAAATTTTTTTTCCTGCCCACGCGCCGTCTACGACGCGGAAGCCGAGATCTCCGTCCGGGCGCCCGCTGGAAAGCGATTCCGCCGGCCCGCACGTGCTCCGGCCGTCCGTTTTGCACGGTACTCCATCCGTCCTATTTTTTTAATTTTCAAACATTTTTTACTATCTTATTTAAAAAATTTATAGAAAAATTAATTATTTTATTATAAAATAATTTATTATTAAAAATACTTTAATCTTGATTTTTTTATTTTTTATTTTCATAAATTTTTCGAAAAAAATGAATGATTTAACATCAATTTTTAAAATAAAAAATGGTCAATTATTTTAGAACGAAGGGAAGGGAGTACTTGTTCAGACAGAGCTCACCTCGAGTACGCCGATACAGATAACCCACAACAATAAAATATCAGCATGTACTCCTCTTGTGCACCATCATCGAATATAGGAGTACAACTCTTTGTATTTTAAATAATTTATCTTTAAAGATATTATTTCATCCATTTTAAATTATAAGTCATTCTGAAACTATTCAGTTTTTCCAAAAAGCTTAAGTCTGCTTCATCCCCTCAAATATAAAATTGGATATTTTACACTCTAAACTATCAAAACCATCCCACTAAAGTTGTTTTAGAAGTAATTTTTGCCTACATGGCAATCCACTAGCAATGACATAGCAAGATAGTTTTAAAATGTCTCAAATCACATCAATATTGTATTAAGACTAAAAGAAATAAATATCAATCATATAATAAGAACAATTTAAAAAAAATTTTAGCACATTTTAATTTTTTATTGAGAAAAAAATAATTGATTGTGTTTTGGGACAAGAGGCTGTAACTAAGTGGAGACCTATGCTTCAGGTTTATATTACGAAGAAGATGATGAAGAGTACTTTTAAAATCAAGTGCGATCGTGGACAAATGAATGAGTTGATAAAAAAGATACATCACCATATCATTGTCCATATGTACTCTCACGTACTTCTAAAACCACTCTTGAGGGTTAACTAGATGGTTTTAAATAGTTCATGGTGTAAAATATTCGATTTTATAGTTAGTGGGCAAACATCAATAGTTGATGCGGTAAAGTAGACTTATCCCTTTTCAAAATATAAGTTTTTTTTTCCAATATGCTTTCACTTTCTCTAACACTTCTCTGTCTCTGTCTCTCTCACATCTCACTTTTTTCTACTCTTTTTAATTTCCGTGTACTCAGCTCAAAAATAATTTATAAATTAGGACGGAGAAAATATTAACTAAAGTTACTTTTATAATCCTATTAGACTAAACTCAAAAGCGCTCAACTTAGACGTAAGAGTCGTGGAAGTAGGCCTGAGCTCCGTTTATGTCAAAGTGCGGACCATCTTAGCGGCAAAGGGTGACTTGAATGAACGTTTTTCCGGGGTGTCTCCGCCAAGGCAAGAGCACAAGTTAATAAGCACCAAGGTCTGAAGATATCCACCTGGGATCAACAAACTTCATCAAGAAATTGATCATCTAGATCATCGAGAGCCGTTTCGGTGAGCTGCTCTCTCTGCTGTTTCCCCCATCAAACAAATTTTAGTTATACTTCCTTTTCTGTTGATATGGAACATGACATTCGATACACCGAAAAATTCTTGCTCTAGTTTCTAAGTCGTTTTACACTTTAACATCTCGTAGCATATGTGAATACATAGACCGTTATTATAATAAGGCACACTCAAAAATAATGTGGAGAAACATGGAGTTATAACAACGCAGCAAGAGTTTACAGATAAAAGAACCGTACGAATGGGCAGATCCGTATGGGCAAGCCCGGGGCTCCATTCCTGCTATTTTTTAATGTTGCCTGCTGTTTTTCAATGGTTTTAAACAATTAAGAATACAAAAATATAGATGTCTCGTATATATAAGCTTACACACTGTATTATTCAAATAATATTGGAATTTTTGGTAGTAGATTGATATTGAACAATTTATTTTAGTGTTTTAATGAGACTATTTCTGTTATCTCTATTTTTTTTAAACATATAAAATAATTTTTAGCTCTAAAATTATTATTATAGTTATTAACTATAATTATGCTAGTGATTGATATGTTTCTATCAACTTGTCGTCCGCTGCAATGTTCGCCTAGACTCTATAAAATTTTTGGACCCGCCAACCGTACCTGTGGTCATCCAAAGTAGGATCTGTCTGAGGAAACAGCTTCCAGAGAAGCTCAGCTATATTGCTCAGTGAAAATACCTGTTGAAATCCAACAAGTGGGATTTAGATTGATATATAAATGATCTGTTCCTACAGACAAAAAAATGCAGCATGATTTCTATAAGAACATTCGGGATCTGCTTATTCTGAATCTTGAAAGTATGCTGATGTTGGGATAGCCAGCATTACCCCTTTTTTTCATGGGTACAAGTAGCATTGCAGCCAAAAGACATCAGCCGCGCCCATCCGTCGAATACTTTAGTTCACATCCAAAGCGACATGGCAATGCAACCGGTCTCTCATATGCTTTCATCAAATTGGAAAAAAAAAAAAATAAATCAGCAGGCCTTGGTGTGTTCTAGACGTAGACTAGGCCAACAGTGTCTTGGTCAGTCCGTGGCAACCAGGGAAAAAGAAGTGACATGGTCATTGCTTATCAAAGCAAAAGCCTAGTACATCAAGCAAAAAGCATGTTTGGAGTACTTCTAGTAACTTGGGGCCCACACGGAGCAAGCATGTGCATGGGGACCTATAAATAAGACCCATTTTAAACAAGCAGCTTCGGAGAAGTTCCAGATTTAAAAATAGATGTGTGACTTACCATCATCTTATGAAGTGATAATAGACTAATATAAAGTATTGTGTTTCAGATGAAGCGTGCCGTGCGGGAACCTATAAGTTAAACCCATTTAGAACAAGCAGCTTCTCAGAAGTTTTAGATTAAAAAAAATAGTTGTATGGCTATAAATCGTAGTCATAGCCTAAAGTGATACACCAATATAGAGTACTCCATCCGTTTTTTAATTGTTGTCGTCGTTGATTTTTAATTTAAACTTTGATTATTCGTCTTATTCAAAAAAGTTTAATGAATATCATATATTTTATTGTAATTTAGTTTATTATTAAAGGTATTTAATCATAACTTATAATTTTATATATTGAATTTATTTTTTGAATACGACAAATGGTCAAAGTTGAGACTAAAGTCAACCGCGATAACAATTAAAAAATGGTGAGAGTATGTTGCAAGGATTTGTAAGATTCATCTAGATGTGACAGGCAACTTCTTAGAAGTTTCATACTCACATGTGTTGAATTTAGAGACTCATCCTTTAAAGTCAGAATGCTAAAAATCTAAAATTTTCCTAACTGTGAAATCTTTCTATTTAAAATAAGAGTAAAAGCATAAATCTAACCTCAGCATTTTTATCGTGCGGGAGTTCAAAGCACAATCCAAAATCTTTGAAAAAAAATATAAAATCATTGGGAGGAGATCAATCAATGTTTATGCCACCTGTCAAAATTAATCTCAAAGATCAGTACTTCTTTTGGCGATGCTAAGATTATCACCTAATCAATGTTTTCATAGACAATGTAGGATCCACTAAGGCATTTGGTTCATGTACGACATGGCTGATGTAAGAGATAGAACAAAATTCTAAGAACTAATTACGCATGCCTAATTCTTAGAACTTTCTTAGAGATACATTACAAAATTTTGAAAAACTAAATTAACATGCATGTTCCTGAAACTTTCTAGAGTCGCATCTAATTTTCGAAATACTACTACACCACACCTTCCATCTCCGTGCGAGATTTCCAAACACCAAAAAACACACAATCTCTAATTCCGTCGTAGCGATCTTCGATGAATGCCTGGAGGTTTGGCTTCGAAAACCAGCCGACAATCGGTTTGGCTTCGAAAACCGGCCGATAGACACGAAAATCATGAAAAATGAAAAAGTTAAAAATAAACGATGAGAAGATAGATAGAAAATGTATCGAGAAGAGAAAAAATATCTCGAAATATAAGAATTGTTTATAATTTAAGAAAATTTGAGAGTTTAAAATAACTTATAATTTGACATAGAAAGAGTATAATCTAAACTTTATAAAAATTTTATAGAAATTGCACATGAAAAAATACAGTATAAAAAAATTTCTAAGTAAAAAAAGCTTCTTTTTTTCTATGAAATCTCTGTAAAATTTCTACGAAAATTCTGCGTCGAAAAGAGCAAGGGTCAGAAGCGTCCATCGACGCGTTTTCTGTTTCCTTCTGGAGAGAAGCAAAGATGGAGTGAAGAGAGAGAGAGAGCGGAGTCCAACAGAGGTAAAACGGCCCCCCCTTTCATCTCCTCTTCCCACCGAATATTTCCAGCCTCCCCACCCGAAGCGCCACAACCCGTTGGCTCCTTCACCTCGCCTCGCCCCGGCGGCCGCCGGAATTCTCCGTCCCTCGCGATCTCACATTGAGGAAGTAACCGCCGCCACCTGTCCTAGTGGTATGGTACTACCTCTCTTTTTTTTTTCTCCGGAGCCATAAATCCGTTCGCCCTGGCGGCGGATCGCCGGGAAGGTGAGATCAATCGGATGGTGGTTCCGATCGGTTTGTCGGGTCGGGCGCGTTGTAAGGCTGGGTTTCTCGAGGCGGATTCGTGTTGTTCGTGAGGGATCGCGCCCCGGCCAGGTGGTGATCGTAGGGGTTTTCAAGGGTTTTGCGATGTTGATGCGCGTCGCGTCGTGGGGCCGTGCCGCGGCGAGTGGACTCCCGGAGTTGGGTTCCCCGGCAATGAGGGGGGGTTTTAGGGCCTGTAGGCTGCAGGTGAAGAATTCCGGGGCCTCTCTGTTTCGTCCCACCGTTTAGTTCGAGTTCCGGGGTGGTTGATTGAAAATCTGTTCCCCTTTATCGAACCGTGAAAGTTTAATTTGGACTGTCCGCGGATTGTTCGATCGGTTGTGAAACTGATTTACACGGACCGAATCGGGTGTCCCGGTTACAATTACTCATGAGTCTGTTGTTTGTTTAAGATTTTTACTGTTCTCGTGTAAAGCCATTTGTTCTGTTTCTCTGCTTTTATTGTTGTTATGTCTTTCTCATGGAAAACTCATGGTCTCTGACCGCAGCATCGGCTTCATCGTGTTTATAAGGCCAGTGAAGGAACCTGCATTGTGTGATTGGCACGAGTCGTCTGTCCGCTGACTGGTGTTCAGCTGATCACCCTTTTCTGACATGGAGGGATCGCAGTGTCATCAGGACCGCTCAAGGTACAGGGCTTTTGTCGACAAGGTTTCTGGTGCTGCGCAAGGGAGTGCTGGTGACAAGGAGATCCATCAGAGGAGCAGTGGCTCTCAGGATGCAGGAGGTCGTTTTATGAATGGCAGAAGGTCAGTGCCTTCTGAGTTTGCCATGCTTGACACGTCCATTCTCGGAAGCAATCAGCATTGCCAAGGTTTCTCTCATCGTGGTAGCCTGTATGATGAGCAGTCACTGGTATCAGCCTTTGATGATATGGTTCTCAGGACCGCTGCTGCTGATTCGTCTACTGATTGTCGCAATGCTGCACTGGTAAATGGACAGTATCTATCTGGATGTGGGGATGTCGCCATGAACCAACCACGTGTGTCAGTAACCCATCAAGATGAGTACATTCCTCTAAATTTTGGTTTTTCTGGTACCAACGAGAAGACTGAGGAGGTAGCATTTGAAGACCAACAACAAGCTTTCAATTTCCCACCTCACTTGGGGAATTCTCCAAGAAGCTCTAGGCAGCTCAACTGTGATAGCATTTTCAGTATCCCTTACCATCCATCAACTGAATCAGCTTCATCCTTCAAGCAACATCGTTATTTTGATGGGCCATCTCCACTGCATGCATCCTATGATGGGCCTGTTGGTTCAAACTTCATACTGCGGCATAACATGGGTGTGCAGCCACACTCAATTATGCAGCCAAATTATG
>BCLF01000096.1:1155860-1170582 GCA_001602275.1 Zoysia japonica
AATTCACTTGATGGAGTAGTTGGAAGAATTCGTACAGTGGCAAAGGATAAGAATGGATGCCGCTTTCTGCAGAAAGTGTTTAGCGAAGGTACCCCAGAGGATGCTGAGAACATCTTTGCTGAAATAATTGATGGCATTGGTGAACTTATGATGGATCCATTTGCCCACTATTTGGTCCAGAAGATTCTTGAAGAGTGCAGCAATGATCAAAGGATGCGCATAATTTACGAAATTACCAACGTTCCTGTTGATCTTATAGAAGTTTCTTGCAATATGCATGGGTATGAACTTCCCAACTATAATATGATCTTTTTACATTGTACTTCAAATTTGTTGCTTCTACTTCATAAAGTTTAAACAATGTTCAGGACTCGCGTAGTACAAAAGGTCATAGAAACCATAAATTCTCCAGAGCAAGCTTTGAAGATTGTATCTGCATTGAAACCTGGAACAGTGCGTCTGATGACAGATCTTAATGGCAGCCATGTTATACACCGCTGCTTGCAGAAGTTCTTACCTGAGCACAAAGTGGTAAGATCCTTTTATCGCAATACTTCTTTGTACATTTGCTGGATAGAGCTGAATGCATTGCAAGTATTCTAACCTGTAGTGGTATAACTAATTAGTACCAAATATAATATGGAAGTTTAACATTGGGATATGGCTCTCCAGACTGTGACTCGTAGGCAAATTACGATACATTTCGATACTGAGTAAGTACCTGTGTAACTTGCAGTTTTTTCTTGATGCTGCTGTATCATGGCATCTTCAACTAGCAAGAGATCGTCATGGCTGTTGTATTCTTCAGAAATGCATTGAACATTCAAATGGTGATCAGAAGAATAATTTGTTGAACAATATAACATCTGTTGCCCTTAGTCTTTCAGAAGATCAATATGGGTATGCTTGTATTTTATTGCTTTATATCCATACTAGTACTACTGAAGATTTTTGTTGATGTGGACTACAGTCATCATGTCTTCTCCATAATATATGATGCAATATTTTTGCAGGAACTATGTTATTCAGTTTATTCTCTCCCTTAAGATTGAATGGGCAACGTCCAAAATAGTGGGTGAACTGGAGGGTCACTTCGGAAATCTATCAATGCAAAAATGTGGCAGCCATGTAGTTGAACAATGTCTAAAGCAAGCGACACCTGCAGTGCGAGATAGGATCATCAATGAACTTATTAACGATCCTAAACTGCCTCATGTCATGCTTGATCAGTACGGCAACTATGTGATTCAAACAGCCCTAAAAGAAAGCAAGGTAAATTATTAATGCTGCAGCCTCAGCCAACAGAATTCCATTAGTAACTTTTAATGTTGTTTTACTGTGTAGGAAGATCAACATGCTGCCTTCGTCGAAGCTATTAGGCCGCACGGTGCTACTCTACAGAGTAACATATTTGGGAAATGGGTTCTATCAAGAAAATACATGAAGAACAAACACTGTCGATATGATATCTTTTAGCTGTCAGTTTTTTGTGAGTGCTGCACAGCTACGGTGGTGCAAGTAAGATGGAGATGGGAATCCTTAGTTTCCAGTAAAATTTTGTTTTGGGAGGTGCTTTTGTCTACGCCGCTTCAGTGTGTTTTACATATGTTGATGTAGGAAGTGTGTTATCCGGAAATAACTTGTTTGTACTGTTTGGTTATGTCATGTTCATTGTACCAATCTGTCAAACTGTAGTACTCCGTATCATATTAGTCTTGTAATGTATTGGTTGTGTTGCCATTTACCTGCTACAGACTAAAGTTATATAAATACCCTGGTCTTGTTTTTTAGTTGTATTATCGTTTACCTGCTACAGATTCTCAAATCAATATTGAAACATGGCTTAGAGTGAACTTTAGGCCAACAATGAGAGGTATTGTCACATGCTCATTCAAGTTTTTTTTTAAAAGAAATCTAGATGATGCTATGTGTGTAACTGTGAATGTACATTACGTACGCCGAAATTAGATGGTCACGAAGTGTAAGGAAAATATCAGTTTGAAGTTTCCAAATTGTTGCAACGTGGCACGTGAATTTACATATTCGGGATGATCTGCCAGTTGAATTAGTCAATACTTTACTCATTCAAAGTAAAAGAAATTTTTGTCACAGTTTATGGCAACGCCTTTAACCTGAGATTATGTACTCCTTTTGAAGGTGATTAGTACAAAATTGAACTTATTCTTCAAATGCGATTCATCAAAGCAGCATATTTTGCATCGGCCAGTACATCCAATTAACCCACCATGCATGATCCGCGTGTCAAGTTTAGATATTGTTTTCGAACCTCTTCATTCTTTGATTTATACGTACTCTAGTTTATTTAAGTAGCTTCGTTTGGTCATAAAATGAAGCTTTGTTAGCAGTATAATTAAAATACTGTTAACAGTAACAACAGCACTGATAACATGCACGTGATCCAGTTGTTGGGTAGCCCAAAATTAACCATGTGCTCCATCGCACTGCCGAAACAGGGGAGTCAATAAGTAGCAATACATGTTTGAAAATGTGTTCTAGAGATATGTAAAGAGGTCACTTTGTTTAGGGGCATACTTGTACAAAAATTGTGCTAAAATCTACGTGTACAGAATGTCGCATAGCAAAGTTTACAATTATGATGTTATTAAGCCATACAAAAAAGAAAAATAATGCTTGAAATGAAACTAATACAAAATCAGAGACAAAATGGATATTTTGTGCCTACTTAACACTGTTAGGGATCAAAATTGACGAAAAAGGCAAATAAATAAAAAAAAATTTATACCACATATAAAGAATTTCAAATTGAAAGGGTTAGAAGGTTGTGGCAGTGCACGAGACCAGCTTATCCACACGCCCATACCTGGCCAAGTGAGCCGGGTTAAATGACCTGGCACGAGGCCCGACCATTTTAGCTCGGCACGATGTGCAGTCAGGCCAGGCCGGCTCGAAACATGATACGGGTTGTGCCTGGACCTAGGCATAAGCCCATTGGCACGGCACGAGCACGGGCACGGCTCGTTTAAGACGGATCGATTAGACATGACATCCGGCCCGTGTAGCCCGTTAGGGCATAGCACGACACGGCTCGGTAGATCCGTGGGACTTGAGATTTAACATTAAATACATATAATTTGACCAATTTATATTTAAAATTTAATATTTTAAGTGTTATATAATTATTTTTCAGTAATTTTTAGAAAAAAAAGTGTGCCGGCCCGATGAGCCCACCGTCGTGCTTGAGCCTATGTTGACGGCCCGCGGGTCGATATAGCACAGCTTAATTATTTAACAGACCGTGTCGGACCGCCTCAAAGGAGGCAGAGCCTGACCGGTCCCGGGCTGTGCCGGCTCCACACCGCTGGTTGGCCAGCTATACACGCACCCTAAAACTTTCTAAGTGATACGTTACAAAATTCCCAAAAGTACTAAACATGCAAGTTCCTGAAACTTTCTAGAGATGCATCTAATTTTCTACAGTAGTAAATTCTAGCAGTACACCGCACCTTCCATCTCCATATGAGATTTCCAAACATTAAAAAAAAACTTTCCATACATCTCTAAAGCCTCATTTCAAATGCAGATATTTTATAGAAAAAATTTAATTTCACAGAAAAAATATAAATATAAAAAAAAATTCCCTGTCTAAAATGAAACTGTAAGCGTAAACACACATAAAATCTTTATAATTGCAATAAAAATCTCACTGTACTACCAGCAGCACGCAACAGAAAACCGATGTAGTGCGAGAAGTATACCGCTCCCTCGCGATCTTCGATGCATGCAGGGACGTGACCGTGGGTCCCACTCTCTTTCTGCTCCCATTTATTTTCCTCTCCCCCGTCCACACGACCCCCACCACACGAGGCGAGCAGCGAAAAAAAAAAGACTCCAGGGTCAGAAGCGTCCATCGACGCGTTTTCTGTTTCCTTGTAGAAAGAGAAGCGAAGATGGAGCTAGAGAGAGAGAGAGCGGAGTCCAAAGGAGGTAAAAACGCACCCCCCCTTGCTCTTCATCTCCTTCCCGGTTCCCACCCAAGCCTCACCGGCTCACCCCTCCACCTCCCTCCCTAAACAACGGAATCTCCCCAACCTCCCCACTCGAATCGCCTCAACCCGTGGCTTCCTTCACCTCGCCTCGCCTTCCCCGCCGCCGCCGGAACTCGCCCTCCCTGGTGATCTCGCATTGACGAAGTAGCCGTGGCCGCCGCCGCCAATTGTACGAGTGGTAGGAGTACCTCTCTTCTTTTTTTTTCTTTTTTTTTTGCATATTTACAAACTTGTTCATCCCGGCGGTGGATCGTGGGGAAGGTCAGATCGGTCGGCGCGTGGCTCCGATCGGTTCGTCGGGTCGGCCGCGTCGTAAGGCTGGGTTTCTCGAGGCGGGTTCGTGTTGTTCGTGCTGGATCGCGCTGGCCCCGGCCGGGTGGTGATCGGAGGGTTTTACAGGGGTTTTGCGATGTCGGTGCGCCTCGCGTCGTGGGGCCGCGCCGCGGCGAGTGGACTCCCGAAGTTGGGTTCCCAGGCAATGAGGGAGGGTTTTGGGGCCTGTAGGTGCAGAATTCAAGGGCCAGCACCCCCCCCCCGCGCCGGGGGATTCAGTTCGAGCTCCGCAATAGAGGATTGAAAATGGGGATGGAATCTGGTTCTCTTTTTTTTTTTTTGCTCTTTGTTAAACAGTCTCAATTTAATTAGACCGTCTGCGGATTGTTCGATCGCTGTTCAAACTAATTTGCACAACTGGAATTTATTTACTGTCTCTCATGTAAAGCCGTTTGTTCTGTTTCTGTTTCCATGTGGGGCTATTTCCAGTACCGATCGGTACTGTCTCTCTAATGGAAAACTCATGGTCTCTGATCGAAGCATTGGATTTATCGTGTTTGAATGGCCAGTGAAGGAACTTGCATTGCGTGATTGAGGTGGTGGCTGACACCGGTCGTCGGTCGGCTGACAGGTCAGGTGTTCATCTGGTCACCTTGTTCTGACATGGAGGGATCAAGGAGGAATCAGGACTGTTCGAGGTTCGGGGCTTTCAACGACAATGTTTCTGGTGACATAGAGATCCATCAGAGGAGCAGTGGCTCTCAGGATGCTGGAGGTCGTTTTCTGAATGGCAGGTCTGTGCCTTCTGAGTTTGCAATGCTTGACACGTCCATGGTTCGAAGCAATCAGCGTTTTCAGGGTTTCTCTCATGGTGGTAGCCTGTATGATGAGCAGTCGCTGGTATCAGCTTTTGAGGATATGACTTTCAGGACCCGTGCTGTTGATTCGCCTAGTGATTGTCATAATGCTGCAGTGGTAAATGGACCCTATCCATCTGGATGTGGGGATCTCACCCTGAACCAACCATGTCTGTCAGTAACCCATCAAAATGAGTGCATTCCTCTAAAGTTCGGTGTTTCGGATACCAACGAGAAGACTGAAGAGCTAGCTTTTGAAGACCGACAACAAGCTTTCAGTTTCCAACCTCACTTGCAGAATTTTTCAGGAAGATCTAGGCAGCTCAACTGTGATAGCATTTTCAGTATCCCTTACCATCCATCAACTGAATCAGCTTCATCCTTCAAGCAACATCGTTATTTTGATGGGCCATCTCCACTGCATGCATCCTATGATGGGCCTGTTGGTTCAAACTTCATACTGCGGCATAACATGGGTGTGCAGCCACACTCAATTATGCAGCCAAATTATGTATATCCACAAATGCAACAAGTTTCTGGGTTTGATGTTACCCGAAATAGGAGGATAAGTCCCCAGGCTTCAGTTTTTTCTCCTGCAAATGGTGCATCCTCTTATCTTGGAATACCAGATTTTCATGGGCTTGAAAGTGGGAATCTTTATAATTTGAATGGTCCTACTATTCAGAAGAGCAATGGCCCGCTCAATAGTACATTTTCTGCCAGGTTCCCTATAACATCTTACATTGATGGTTCATGTGGTAATGGTGGTTTCCATCAGTTTCAGAAGCAAGAAAAGGTTGCCTGCACATATAGGCCAGGTTTCTCCCAGCATGGGATCACAGCTAACAACACTATGAGCTATCCTGAAAGGATCCTAATGAGTCCTGACAGCATGAATCCAGTAGGGTCTATCAAGTTTGCTCCTTCAGCTAATGTTTACGCTGATGATATGGATCAGAGAATCAATGGTTTTCAGAGTAATGTTTCCTTGAACCAATGGCTCAAACCTCAATTTCTGTCCTCAAAATCTGTCTCTGAATTAGCCATGGCATCACCTCAGCTGACCTATAATTCATTTGATGGAGTAGTTGGAAGAATTCGTACGGTGGCAAAGGATCAGAATGGATGCCGCTTTCTGCAGAAAGTATTTACTGAAGGTACCCTAGAGGATGCTGAGAACATCTTTGCTGAAATAATTGATCACATTGGTGAACTTATGCTGGATCCATTTGCCCACTATTTGGTCCAGAAGATTCTTGAAGAGTGCACTAATGAGCAAAGGATGCACATAATTTGTGAAATCACTAAAGTTCCTGTTGATCTTATCGAAGTTTCTTGCAATATGCATGGGTATGAACTATAATATGATATTTTTATATTGTACTTCAAATTTCTTGCTTCTACTTCATAGAGTTTAAACAATGTTCAGGACTCGCGTAGTACAAAAAGTCATAGAAACCATAAATTCTCCAGAGCAAGCTTTGAAGATTGTATCTGCATTGAATCCTGGAACAATGCGTCTGATGACAGATCTTAATGGCAGCCATGTTATACACCGCTGCTTGCAGAAATTCCTACCTGAGCACAAAGTGGTAAGATCCTTTTATTGCAATACTTTTTGTACCTTTGCTGGATAGACCTGAATGCATCGTAAGTAGTCTAACCTGTAGTGGTATAAGTACCAAATATAATATTTAAGTTTAACACTAGTATATGGCTCTCCCGCCTGTGACTCATAGGCAAATTACCATGAATGCATTGTAAGTATTCTAACCTGTAGTGGTATAACTTATAAGTACCAAATATAATATTGAAGTTTAACACTGGTATATGGCTCTCCAGCCTGTGACCCATAGGCAAATTACCATACATTTCGACACTGAGTAAGTACCTGTGTAACTTGCAGTTTTTTCTTGATGCTGCTGTATCATGGCATCTTCAACTAGCAAGAGATCGTCATGGCTGTTGTATTCTTCAGAAATGCATTGAACATTCAAATGGTGATCAGAAGAATAATTTGTTGAACAATATAACATCTGTTGCCCTTAGTCTTTCAGAAGATCAATATGGGTATGCTCGTATTTATTGCTTTATATCCATACTAGTACTAATGAAGATTTTTGTTAATGTGGACTACAGTCATTATGTCGTCTTCATAATATACGATGCAATATTTTACAGGAACTATGTTATTCAATTTATTCTCTCCCTTAAGATTGAATGGGCAACATCCAAAATAATGGATGAACTGGAGGGTCACTTTGGAAATCTATCAATGCAAAAATGTGGCAGCCATGTTGTTGAACAGTGTCTAAAGCAAGCGACACATGCAGTGCGTGATAGGATCATCAATGAACTTATTAACGATCTGAAACTGCCTCATGTCATGCTAGATCAGTACGGCAACTATGTGATTCAAACAGCCCTTAAAGAAAGCAAGGTAAAAGATTGATCCTGCAGCCTCAGCCAACAGAATTCCTTTTTGGCAATTTTAAATGATGTTTTACTATGTAGGGTGATCAACATACTGCCTTGGTCGAAGCTATTAGGCCGCACACTGCTACACTACAGAGTAACATATTTGGGAAATGGGTGTCAAGAAAATACATGAAGAACAAGCATTATCGATCTGGTATGTTTTAGCTGTCAGTTTTTGTTGAATACTGCACAGGTGATGCAAATTAGGAAGGGATAGCTGGACAGGACTAATGTGTATAACAGGAGGTGCAAGTCAGATGGAGATGGGGGGCCTTTTGTTTCTAGTACAATTTTGTTTATGGAGGAGCTTTTGCCTACGCCACTTCAGTCTATTTTACGTATGTTGATGTAGGAAGTGTTTCACTGTTTGGTTATGTCATATAGTTCATTGTACCTGTCAAACTGTAGTATCATATCTGTCTTGTAATGTATTGGTTGTATTACCATTTACCTGCTACAGACTAAAGTGATATAGTATACCCTGTCTTGTTTTTTACTTGTATTATTATCGTTTTCCTGCTACAGATTGTCAAATCAATTGAGACATGGCTTAGCGTGTGCTTTGGCCAACAAAAAGAAGCAATGTCACATGCTCGTTCAAGGTTTTTTTTTTTAAAAAAATCTAGATGATGCATGTGGCATGTGAATTTACATGTTCGGGATGCCCTGCCAGTTGAATAATAAATCAATATTTCTCATTCAAACTAGAAGAAATTTTTGTCACACTATTGCAAACCTAATCAGTGCTCCACAGGATTAAAACTCTGCTCAGGAATGTGATACCCAAGTGAGCCATATTCAGGGACATGGAACGGTCAATGAATAAACGTTGGATTCTAAAACTCAAATGAACTGTATGCCTACGATCCACATAAGTTGATTTCGGAAAAGGCTGCAAGCACATAGGAGTAAGTTGTAGCACCAGGTTAGTAACCTAATATAGCAGTTGCGATCAGAGACTCACATAAAAAGTTTCAATAAAGCTGTTGAGACTCCGTTTGGCTTTTTTATCGACTTCAACTGAAATTGTACCAAACAGTTTAAAAAAAGATACTTGTTCTTTTTATAAAAGAAGGCGACTTCAACTGAAATTGTACCAAACAGTTTAAAAAAAGATACTTGTTCTTTTTAAAAAGAAGGCAGAGTTAAAGTAAGAGTCACAAAAATGTGACTTCTCTATGACTCTTTCATTCACGTGGCAATTTTTTTAACTACTTTTACGAAATAAGAGAGCCCACAGAAGAAACTGTTCTACCAGACATATTAAGGAGCCGAAGCCGAAGCTATAAAAGCCTCTTTTTCAAAAGAGGCCAGAGCCAGAGCCGTTTTTAAGAGCCAAAGCCCTACCAGGGCCTAAGTTTAACATCAGGATACATGAGCACATAAAAGTTTCCAATATGCTACAGGGATCGTTCGATGTTCCAAAAAAATCTATAACTAGAATCTGCCTCGCCCTCTGAAACCACCACGGCCACCCCTCGGAGGGCCACGGCCGCCCCTTGGTGGACCTCTTCCACCACGGAACGAACCACGGCCACCACCGCGGCCGCCACCACCGCGGCCGCCACGGCCACCACCTCTAGGTCCTCCCTGAGATTGTCCCCTTCTCAAAACAAGCAAAAGTTGGTGTCAAATAAATAAACTGAACAAAAACAATAAGTTGTACTACTAATCTATTTACGTCATACTGCAATCAGTATGCAGTCTCAAAATAAACTGGACTATTCCATTCCACTAGATTAGTGCAGAAGAACACACCAATTCTTCAATGCAAGACATGCAAACCGAGTGACCTTATTATCTAATCAAGATTTCAATTTAATTAATTATTAACAATATGGTAGGAAACAGTAACAATGCAAGACATGGTAATAAAGTTCACCTGTCGATGGAAATACTCTGATTTCATATTGAACAAATAGCAAGCAAACAATGCATGAGAAACAAAAAAATAGTAAGCAATAAGATCAGCTCGTACTTAGGCTGTGGCAGGAACCGTGAGAGAGGCAGCAGTTTCATGGGGTCAATGTAAAACTTGTCACCTTCCTTGTAGGATGTTGCAATGATCCCCTCCATCATCTTGACAGAGAAATACTAAGCAGACAAACAAAAAAACAAATTAGTATGAAAAAGTCTCATGATTATAACAATAATACCAAAGCAATGCAATCGCAGTTGGTTGAGTAAAATAACATCCAAAAGCATAGAAAATCAAATAAGATACTAACCGGGCATTTGTTCATCTACTAATGCCAAACTATTCAAGGGAGATAGCTTACTGAAACTAATACGACCTCATTTTCGAGTCTGTATAAAGTGCAGACCAAGCAAAACTAGCTCTCCACAAAAATGAAACCACCTAAGCGCACACATGAAACTGCCCGCGGCGTCAAGTCACAAGCAGCAGGGAAAAGTTAAATTTTAACAGCCGCGCACAGAGATTAGAGAGGCGCTCACGGATTCATTGATGGGACCGAAGATCTCGTCGACCTTGCCGATTTGGGTCTTGTTCTGGAGGTAGATGGGCGCGTTGAAGTAGGGGACCTTCTCGTTCGTCAGCTTAGTCACCGCGTCGCCCTCGCACGCTTGCAGGAACGTTGACACCTCTGCGGACAGTCACACACGAAACCCCCAACTAAATCAGCGAGCCCAGCGCCATTGAAGGACCGAAAACCTCAGCTTGGTCGGGGACAAGTGGCGAAGGCACCTACCAACGACCTCCGCTGGCGGCCCCTCGTCGCGGAACCCGCCGCCGCCACCGCGCCCACCGCGGCCGCCACCACCGAAGCGGCCTCCGCCGCCGCCTCTACCGCCTCCGCCACCGAAGCGGCCGCCGCCGCCACGCCCTCTCGGTGGCCGCATGATGCGCGTGAGGTGGGGGTGCTGTTAGCGGGAGGGGCGAGTGGGAAGAGGAAGGAGAGCTTTGGCGGCGCGGGAAGGGAGGAAGACGAGAGGCGCGAGGGTTTATTAGGGTTTTAGGAGGGGATAGTGCGGGCTTTGGGGGCGGCGGAGTGGGGAGAATGACAAGTGGGCCCGGGATTGTGATGGAAAGGATGGCCGTTGGATTGGTGTCTCGGGCTGGGGGGGGTGGGGGGGGGGACTGGACGGTGATGCGTGGGACAGAGATCCCCTTTTTCTTTGGTTTCCCATCCAAATATATCAATACTCCGTAACTCATAAGCCCTCCAAGCCCTGCTCCAATAAAGAAATACAGATATGTCCCAAACAAGTTTAAAACTACTTATCATTTGCATATGATTCAAGTTTTGACTAGTACTCTTCGAGTAAAAAAATAACGAAAATAAGACATATGCTTTGACGAGAGACAGAAGAAACCCTGAAACTCCTGTCTCACCCTTAGCTGCAACTGCATCAATGTAACCTCTGTGAGCGATCTAGATTGGGTCTAGACTCGTGCTTTGAGGAGGCACATAAGAAGAGTTTTGTAAACCTAGCCTTGAATTTGCTTCCGAGGGAGCTGAGCCAGGGATATGAGCAATGGTACCAAAGCGAAACTGATAAATTCAGCGAGACACCTATTCACTTGATGGACATTAGTGATCTTAACCCTTAATGAACTTACTAAGTCGACACAAAGAGTATAATATCAGGCTTGTCTCTGGTCAATTATGGTAGAACAATCGATAGCTGCTTTCAGATGAATTCATATGTCATGTTATTTCCTTGCATTTGTACCCTATGATGTCCTTGCATTCCATGTGACTTGCCACGTATTAGAAGTTTAGAACTAAGGAATGGTGATCAGGACCAGGTTTTTGTGGGACACCATAATGCCTCAATTCTCAAGTTTTTTATGATATGTGAATTTTACAATGATTTTCCGTGTGCATGGACACAAACTGAAAACCAACATGTATGTCCATCTTTATGTCTTTTTTCTGTCCAGAAATGGGCTTTGCTTGTGTCGAAGCAAAGCGCTACTGTAAAGAGCAGAAAAGAGCTCGATTTGGACTAGCACGGGCTCTGTTAGAGTTGTGTTTAGGATGCAGAATTTAGCTTCAAGAAATTCTTTGTGAAGCAGATGGTTTTAGATGCGGGATGCAAAAAAATGAATCAGTTGCAAAGAAATTTTCATGCATCCAATCACCTGGTGGGTGAGGAGCTGCTGAGGTAACAGTTCTGTCACTTGTAACTGAAGTGATCGCTGTATTCGAGTTGTACACATTTTTTCAGCAATCACATCTTGGCAGCAAGGATTGTCATTCTGGTGCTGTAAGTCTAACACTGGGGTATTAATAGTTAGGGGCATTTGCTTTTCTGGCCCTCTTTTAAGAGGTAATAGCCAATTTGACATTATTTTTTCAACTTTGTTTATTTGACTCTAATTTTGTATTTTAAATAGCCAATTTTGACTCTCATTTGCTGAAAGAGAAGTGTCAAATAAGCAAAGTTTTAAGTCAAATTGGCTATTCAGAGTCTAAAGGTATAGTCAAATAAGCAAAATTAAAAAAATAAGATCAAACTAGCTATTAGCCTTCAATACCGGGTGAGACAAGCAATTTTCTCTAATAGTTACAGCGAAAAGTATCTGTAATTGTGTTTCTTAACCATATATGTTTATGAAGTTCAAATTCATGTGCATTGTGGATATTATTTTGATCAGCTGATTTTTTGCAACATGGATAATTGATTGGTTTTCATGAGTGCTCAAAAAATTATTTTCTCTCGGAGCTTATTAGTTAATTTCTCACCTTTCAGTTAACGGGCCAGAGGAGTTCATGTGCTGTAACCCTGGGCCCGTTAATGCTGCCCCGTCGGCCCGTCTACAGGCGCGCCCGGTTCATCGGCACGCTTGACTCGCGCCAAAACTCTCCCGGTCTCTTTCTGACCAGAACCTCCTCCACTAACCTCGTACGTTCTGCTCGCCCCGTCTACCACGTGGGTAACCGCCTCCTACCTCTCATCCCTAACCTCCGTCCTCCGCGCAAAACCTCCACCATTACTGCCACCGCCATTGAATGCTCCGGCGGCGATCTGCTTCCCCGCCGCGCGCAGCAGAAAGCAAGCCGGGTTGTTCCACCAGCAGAAAAAGTGCCGGACCATTCATTTCCGATAGTACTTGCTCTGATCTCCTGCCGGTGAGCGTGAGCCCGTCCCTTTTTAAGCCCCGCGAGGTTGTTGTCTCGAGGGACGAGAGGATCTCGACGATGGCGGCCGCGGCACTGGGACGCGTTCTCGTGCTCGTGGTTGGCGTTACGGCGGCGGCGGGGGCCGGGGTGGTGGACGGGCTCGGGGTGAACTGGGGCACGATGGCGACGCGCCGGGTGCCGCCCAAGGTGATCGCGCAGCTGCTGACGGATAACGGGTTCAAGAAGGTGAAGATCTTCGACGCCGACGAGCGGACCATGAAGGGCCTCGCCGGGACGGGCATCGAGGTCATGGTCGCCGTGCCCAACGACTTGCTCGCCGCCGTCAGCGAGTACGACCGCGCGCGGCAGTGGGTCAACGACAACGTCACCAGGTACAGCTTCGACGGCGGTGTCAACATCAGGTACGTTTCGTGGCTACGTGCCACTATTCTTGCCGGTGTGAGTTACTTTGGGTGTGCCTTTGTGATTGGTCTTGGTAATCGAACCCGGCCAGGTTCGTCGCGGTGGGCAACGAGCCGTTCCTCAAGGCGTACAACGGCTCGTTCGACCGCGTGACCGTGCCGGCGCTCAAGAACATCCAGCGCGCGCTGGACGAGGCCGGGCACGGCGGCGTGGTCAAGGCGACGGTGCCGGTGAACGCGGACGTGTACGACTCGCCGCCGGACAACCCGGTGCCGTCGGCGGGGCGGTTCCGCGGCGACGTCGCGGGGGTCATGGCCGAGATGGTCCGTTTCCTCAACCGCAGCGGCGCGCCGCTCACCGTCAACATCTACCCGTTCCTCAGCCTCTACGGGAACGACGACTTCCCGCTCGACTACGCCTTCTTCGACGGCGGCGCGCCGCCCAAGCCGGTGGTCGACGGCGCGGTCAACTACACCAACGTGTTCGACGCCAACTTCGACACGCTGGTGTCGGCGCTGAGGAAGGTCGGCCTCCCGCACCTGCCCATCGTGATTGGGGAGGTCGGCTGGCCGACCGACGGCGACAAGCACGCCACGGCGGCGTACGCGGAGCGGTTCTACCGGGGCCTGCTCAAGCGGCTAGCGGCAAGGCAGGGCACGCCGCTCCGGCCTGGAGCGCACATCGAGGTGTACCTATTCAGTCTCATGGACGAGGACGCCAAGAGCGTGGCGCCGGGCAACTTCGAGCGCCACTGGGGAATCTTTACCTTCGACGGCCGGCCCAAGTTCCCGCTTGATCTGCGCGGGGACGGGATGCCGGTGATGCCCGTGCCGGCAAGCGGCGTCGAGTACCTTCCCCGGCGGTGGTGCGTGCTGAACCCGAACGCCGCGGACACGAGCCGGCTCGCCGACAATGTCGGGTACGCGTGCTCGCGAGCCGACTGCACGGCGCTCGGTTACGGGTGCAGCTGCGGCGCGCTGGACGCCAGCGGGAACGCGTCGTACGCGTTCAACGCCTACTACCAGGCGCAGGGGCAGGTCGAGTCGGCGTGCGACTTCCAGGGGCTTGCCATCGTCGTCGACAAGGACGCGTCGCAGGGCGCTTGCAATTTCAGCGTGCAGGTCGTCGGGTCGCCGGCGACTGTGGCCGTCGCGCTTCCTGCTGCCGGGGCGCGGGCGGTGGTCGTGCTGGCTTTGCTAGTTGTGTTGGTTTGAGGTTTACGGTGTGATGGAATTTTGCGTAGACTTGCAGTGTGGTATGGAAGTACCTACTCACATGAGATGAATATGAATATTTAAAATTATGAAAAAGAAGAAAGACTACGACAATTACAAATACTCCTTTCTTTTTTTTTAAAAAAAAAGGGTGCTGTCATCAGAATATCAATTTTGGTTTACTCTTAGGCTAGATTTGTTGTGCTAAAAACATCAATTTAAGAAAAGAACATTAATTTGCACTCTGTAAATTTCAAACTTGAAACATGAGTTGAAGTTTTGTGCTCCTTGACGTGCTTGCATTTCAATCTTCATCTTATTTCATTTTCTTTTGAACCAAATTGGAAGAGAAATGTCGG
>BCLF01000097.1:4689-39180 GCA_001602275.1 Zoysia japonica
CTCCACCACCGTCGCGCTAACTCAGCATGCGACGCCCTCGCCCCGACACCGCCCACCGCCGGCGACCTCCTCTGCGGTCGGCGCCGCCCCACCCGCACCATACCCCCCACCGCCAGACCTACCTTCCTCCCTTTTCTTTGTGGGGTGGCAGAGAGGATGAACTTTGGGAGTACAAATCCACGCAGTTAAAGGAATCTCCGGTGACGATGGTGTTGGCGGCTGCGCCTCGAGCTTGTCGGTGATGAGATTTGGTCTGAAAGAAAGAAATTACTGAATGAATCTAGTGAAATTACTGAAAGATAGTGAAAAATTACTAAATGAGTATGAGAAATTACTGAAGAATTAAAGAAAATTACTAAAGAAAATTGAACTAACATTACTAAGGAGAAGGAATCAGTGAGGGCGATGAAATTACTGAATCGGTCGAAAGAAACTACTGAATGTCTGTTTTTAGTGAGACAACGTGCGCGGGGGGCGGGCGGGGAGGTGGGCCGTCGGTCAATCCGTGGGGTGGGGCGCGCGCGGGGTTGGTGCGGTCCCGGCGGCGCCATTCCGACATGGTCGCTCTGGTGGCCTTTGACCGAGCCTAGGCACGCAATTGGAGGCTGACGAGCGAGCCAGGCTGGAGCCACGCAGGAGGGGGGATCTAATCAAATCGGGCGCAGGAAGGAAATGGGTTTCAAATTTGCCGCTCTCGCACATGATTGCGTCCCGTTGCCCGCTGCGGTTTAAGCCAGGTCGCCGCGATTTCAGGTCGCCGACGCCCCACCGCGATTCTAGGTCACCGCGCCGACGCCGCCGCTACGATTCCAGGTCCATCCCCGACTCCCTTCTCTTCACTGCGGCAGAAGCGGCTTCTCGAACCCATCCCTAAGGCGGCACCGGTGAATCCCGGACCCATCCTCAATGCAGAGGCAGCGGCACCAGTACCCAACGCGTCCTCCCTATCCCCACCAGGCTACTCCCCCTCATCGACGCGAGAGCGGCGCCCCTGGTCATCAGCTGGTCCTCCCGGTCCTCGCCGCGCGTCACCGCGTCCGCGTCGACACCAGAACTCCGATCCCCGTCACCGCCTCCGCGTCATTCCAGTAAGGAAATGCTAAAACTTACTGAATGGTTTCACAAATTACTGAATGATCTCCAGAAATTACTGAATATAAAGAATCCTAATGTCCTTCAAAATATACTTCAGTAACTTCAGCATCCAATAAGACAAATGCATAACTTTAGTAAACAATGTGAAACAACATTCGGTAATTTGATTCGGTAATTCTTTTGCCAATATGTATGTTATTGATTTGGTCCAGTAATTTAGCAATATACTTCTGTAAACAATGTGAAACAACATTCAGTAATCTGTATGTTATTGATTTGGTTCAGTAATTTAGCAATATACTTTATTAATGTCACAACCAAGATCTGCCTGATAACCAACTGCTGTAATTGTAGGGTAACCGAAGAGACCATGGCTCTAGAACCGTCACAGGAGGCATCATCCACTGCTAGTGCTAATCAAATAATAACACCACATCCCCCTGCTCCTAATCAATCAACACAAGCAATCAGTCCTGCGTGTATTCAGGATCCACTGCGATATAAGGCAGCTCTAACGCCTCCGATTCCCATTCCACCAGAAAGTATGATTACTCCTGAAGTTGAGATGATATACACACATGTGAGTACTGCGTTATGATGAAAAATTTATATTACAAACAAAAATGCTTGTGCTGGCTGCCATAGACAATTTTACTGAACAATTAATGTATGCAAGATCCGAAAATCAATGTGAGGTTTATTCCAAATCTAGATATGCACTTTGAGACCATGGATGAAGCATTTGAGTTCTACAAGACGTATGGACTGCTTGCTGGATTTAATGTTAAAAAAACAGGAAGAGATATGGGAATTATGCACAGGACTTTGAATGCTCATTCGAAGAAAAAAATGTAAAAAGTCCAGGGACAGACCGTGTACGAGAAAAGACAACAAAGAGAGTGGGATGTAAAGTAATGGTTTGTGCCATTAGAGCAAAGGATGGAAGCAACAGAGTCTTTTTAAGAAGGATTGTCCTCGAGCACAACCACATCCTCACTCAAATGCCAAGTATGACCAAACGAATGAAAGCTCACAAGTTGAAACAGAAAGAAGTAAATGACATGATTAACAAGTTACAAAGGGCTAAAGTGAAGCATGCTAACATCATGGGTGTCCTTAGGGAGTCTGTAGGCGGATCAGAGAATCTGAACATAACAAAAAAAAAGATGTTCAAAACAGGTAGCAGCTCAATTCCTGTGTTCGGTAACTTCTGAATTGCATTCTTATGTTCAGTAACTGTTACTGTTCTTGTTTGCAGGAGAGCTGCTTTGGCTCGTGAAGACCTAGCTGATGATATACCAAAGTTGCAAACATTTTTCGAGAAATGCAAAAACAGCAACCCGCAGTTCTTCTACAAGTTCCAAGTAGACAACAAAAACATTGTGCGAAATGTATTCTGGAGTCATGCCAGCCAACAAGGCCACTATAAAGGTGACAATTACTCTCACATGTTGCGTAAATTACTGATTACTGAATGAAACATTACTAAACAAAAAATCTCACATGTTGTAGATTTTGGCGATGTAGTCACTTTCGACACAACCTACAGAACCAATAGATACAGCATGCCCCTGGCAATATTTGTTGGATGCAACAACCAGCTACAGAATGTTATATTTGCCCAAGAATTAGTACGGGATGAACAAGCAGATACATTTGAATGGGTATTTAGACAATTCAGGATGTGCATGGGCAACAAAGATCCCATAACAATATTCACAGGCATCAAAAATATTGAACTCATATTCTTAAATTACTAAAGCTGAGAAAATACAAAGTTCCACTGAACCAAATGTACGAGCAGCACCCAGGGTTGTGTGACAAGCTCATTTATGTGATTAATCACCCACTAAATTCTACTTGAGTTTGAAGCTGCATGGAAACAAATAGTAGTGAAATTCAATCTGCATTAGAGGAAGATATTCGATAAGCTTTATGATGAGAGGGAAATGTGGATTGCATCATACTTCAAGGAGATTTTTTGTGGCACCATTTAGTCAACTCAGAGAAGTGAAAGTGTGAATGCCGTCGTAAAGGCTGGCTATGTGGACAATGGTACCCCGATTCATGATTTTGCGAAACGGTTCCTCGATGTCCTGGATCACACAAGGGATAATGAGGCAAGGGAACAGTATAACTCATAGGTATGCCAACAATAAATTGATGGTACCATCAAAGTATATCCTGTATGTTATTCTTTTGCTTTCCAAAACTTACTGAATGCTATCAAAAATTAGTGAAATGAAAGATTACTGAAAATTGTCTCTAAAATTTCTGAGAAGTACTTTGCCAACCTCTATGTTATTCTTTTACTTTTCAGAACTTACTGAATGCATCTTGATTATCATTATTCTTCAATCTTTTTGCAGTCAGAAAGCCTCACATCAACATACTAAGTGTATGAAACACAACTCAGCAAGCTGTAAACGCGAACTGTATACAAAAGGTTCAAGATTACCACGAAGTCAAGCACAAAATTTTCTATTCATGAAAATAGTGAATGGAATGGTTACTACCTGGTGGAGCACCGGAAAGAAAAAACTGATTTTCCCTAAATTCAGAATGCATTCAATTAAGAGCTCTTGAAGAATCTATATTCAGCTGCCAGTGTATGGCCTGGGAACACACATGTACAGTTATTTAAGCATGGTAATTACTGAATTCATAAATAATTACTGAAGAATCTCATGTGAATTACTGAATTTGTGAATAATTACTGAATAATCACAGGGTTGTTCCGTCCGCACTTGATATGCGCCTTCATGCATGTTTACGTGGATCATATACCATCAAAGTATATCCTGAAACGCTACACACGACATCCATTTGTAGAAACAGGATTCGACAGATATGATAAAATGTACCAAGGTCTAGATGGCGACACAAAGGCGCATCAGACTTCATCTATCCTTGGAGATCTGTTCAGGTTTCAAAGGTCAGCAACAATATCATTAGAGGTAAGCAAATTACTAAGAAGTACTTTGCCAATATATATGTTATTCATTTGCTTTCCAGAACTTATTGAATGCTATAAAAAATTACTGAAATGAAAGATTACTGAAAACGGTCCGTAAAATTACTGAGAAGTACTTTGTCAACCTATATGTTATTCATTTGCTTTCCAGAACTCACTGAATGCTATTAGAAATTACTGACATGAAAGATTACTGAAAACTGTCTGTAAAATTACTGAGCAGACAATGAACAAGGCAAGGGCTATCTTAAATAATGCAATTGCAATCCTGGCTGCAATACCACATGATGTGAGTTTAACGAATAATGCACATTTTGGCACTGCAAACACATCAACTATCCCAGATCCTAGTACAACTAGTGGGCAGGAAGAGGCTAATGTTTCGGCCTCAGCACCTCCAGTATCAACCACAAAGGGCAGCCGCAAGAGAGGGTTAGAAAGTGAAGATACTCCTAAACCCCATTTTAAACGCAACAAGACAAAGAAGAGAAGAAGATGTGGTGGATGTGTAAAGTTTGACACAGGACACAACCATGCAACTTGTGAAAGAGCACAGATCAAAAATGCAAGAGGCGGTCCTACAAAAAGGCCAAGAGGGAGACCTAGAGAAAGTGGTCGTGGAAGGGGAAGCATGGGAGGAAGTGGACAAGGAGGTGAACCGGAATCAGAAAAAGTTACAGTTGACACCGAGATTATTTTGGAAGATGTTCAGTAAGTTTTAAATGAAAAACATCACAATTCCTGAATGACAAATGTAATTACTAAAATTACTGAATGTACAAATATAATTACTGATATATTTATGGCACATACATCTAAACAGGCCTAGGAGAAGCGTTCGAGCAACAGCTGCCGGGCATGGTGGTCGTGGTGGAGGAAGGATTGGAGGAGGAACATGAGGTGATGAAGAGCGTGAATTCGAGGATACCTCAGAAAGTGAAGAATAGTTTCAAGACTGGTACAGCAATGATGACAACGTTATGACAACAGAGAGGGACAACTGATGCTTGCACAGTTCATATAGTTCTACAGAATCAAAAGAAAATTACTGAATTAATGTAATTACTAAAACCTTAGTTACTGAGTCAGAGGAGGAGGGCGATTAGTGGCAGCCATGATCATGAAATCTTATATTTTATAATATTTACTGAATGTCTTTCAAAGAACTACGTTGTATGAGGTCTATGAATTACTTATTCAAAAATTGCAGAAGCAGGATATTTATTGAACTAAAACACAATCATAACTTTATAGTGAACACATCACAAAAATTCATAAGCAAGTAGAAGAGTACTCTGAAAAATTACTTAATCAGATGGATACTTACTGAACTAAAAAAGAAAATAGTATCTCTTTGATTCCAGCACATCACAAACATTCATAACCAAATGATCATCATGTTTGCATCATGAAATCACAAAACACAACTTTCTGGTCTCGAGAGATACAACCACTATGCAAGTTGAAGAATTACTGAAACATTACTGAAGCAGATGTATAATTACTGAACTAAAATAAAGAGCACACATAGATAATTACAAAACTTGAACATAAGTAATCAATATATACAAACATAACAGTTAGATTCTAACACGTCACAAACATTCATAAGCAAAGTAATAGCATGTTTACATCACAAAAACACACAACTTTCTAGACATGAAGATCCATCCCAACTTTCTAATCTTGAGAGCTACCCTCCCCTATCCTTCCCTGTGGAAATTGAAGTGTGCTCTTTAATGTACTGCGGGAATGGCCTCGGAGCCTTGTTCATCTTGTGGAACAACATGTAGTAAAGATACCGTGTCCGATACTCGCAACCATGGATCTGTACAAAATAAAACCTCAGTTATACATACAACAGGAAAAAACATAAGTTAGGGGGAAAAAGTACACTAACTTTTTCAATTGTAACGTCACTGGTACGGGTATCAGCGCCATAATGCTCGATGAACATAAGGCAATAGAATGAACAATCATTATCAATGCTTTGATAAGCAATAGGAATATATGGTTTAGACTAGATCGTATACGTAGACAGAACTTCCCATGAAATTGATGCTTGTCGAAATGCTGTTCCCAGCCTAGGGGGTTCAAAATGTCAATTTTATTATGACACATGTTAATGCAATACACTGTCCAATGACTGCCACTGTGGATAGGTACGAATATCTGTGATATAAAAAATTAATTAGATGAAAAAAAAGATAAAGAAAAATGTTTGCAAATTAATATTAAATTACATAAAAACAATAACTTACAGTAGTATAATGTTGTTCCAGAAAAGGAATTAAATGATTAACACTTGCAGAAGTAGAGAAATCTCCTAAAAGGATTCCAGTCTGCACAATAATCCCACAAAAACATTGAAAAAATTACTGAACAACGTGAACATTAAAGGACTATAAGAACAAAATTACTGAATCATATAAAAATTACTAGACATATAAGACAGAAGTTACTGAACAAATTACTGAAAATATTATAAAAAACAGAAGTTACTAAAAAATTATGTAAGTTACTGAAGCAATAGTTGAAAAAAAACTTATCGGTATTTGTGTCAGAATGATGACCCTGAAGCCATAACAAGAACCCTGAGCTCCCCATCATTACACATCAAGCACTTGGCAAAGCAGTCAAAAAGATCATTATCTGCCATTGCATTATCACTGAAAGTATCTACAACTGCAAAGCCATTGAATTCGTAAGAACTAATATGTGCCAGACGACTCTTCTCTGAAAACTTGAGAAAACATCGCCTGAAATTGTTTAACAAAAGAATATCAAAACAATGAAATAAAATATGTTCAGACAACACCCGTCCAACTACACATGAATATTGAACATTGAAAACATAGTATTGACAATTGACATAGGTAATAAAAATTGTGAATAGAAGCTTTTTAAAAACTACTGAAGCAAATGGATAATTACTGAATTAAAACAAACAGAACATATGGATAATTATTGAACTGAAACCGAAGTAATCAGAATATATACAAATAACTATTAGTAGATTCCAACACAACAAAACACAGCACTGAACGTTGAATTGAACTCTGGAAAATTACTGAAGCAGATGGATAATTATGCTTATGAAAATAAAACATACCCTTTGAAATCGTCCTCGTATTGATCTTTGAACAAATCAGATCTGAGCATTAGCACTTTGTTGAAGTTTAGCTATGGACGACGCCAAATGCCACTCTCAAAAACATTCACATGACCACCAAAATCATCTTTGATATAAGAGGGGCCATTATGCCATGTTGGATCAACAGCAATACAATCGGGCAGTGTATATACATCAAACTCCCCAACCTGCCACTCATCAACATCAGCTTCCTTTTTCTTCTTACTATTCTTCTTATTCTTCTTATTTTGAATTTCTCTCATCTCATTTGTCTTTAAAGACTTCAGTGAGACGTCAACATTCTTCATTGAGCGAGTAACGCGAGTTTGAACAGAAGTGATAGGTGTGCTTTGATCTTTATCAGGCTGTGAACACCGAAAAACAAAAATAAGGCTTGAAGATGCACTACTGAAATAACACACATGTGTCATGAGAAAGAAACGCTAAAAATACTAAATAACACATCACTTCAAAAAAACAAAGAAACAAAAAAAAAGAGGAGTGGATAAAACATATCTTTTTCTTTCGACCCATTTGACCTTTGGTTACCTTGGCACTGGGGGATTGCAAAACAAAAGAAAAAAGACTTGAAGATCAGAGCATAAGTAAAAAGATACATAAAAATAGACAGTAAATTACTGAATGGAAATTTATCTACTGAACCTTCTCCACTGCATCAGAGGACTTTTCCGATAAAGGTTCCTCATGCACCTGCTTCTGTGTTATATCCTCATATAAATCACGAACGATTTTGGTAACATTGCTCCATTGATCATAATCAAAACCTTGCTCTCGGAATCTCGAAGATTGAGACTGAGAAACAATGATAGATGTTTGGATATTCTGCCCAGCCACATCAACGAGAGATGCCTGTTGAAACTGTTTTAAAAAAATATAAGATAAAAAACATATAGAAAATTTGAAGGAAGAACAGTATTTAGAAACGCATTTTCTTTAAGATCCTCTCCTGAAGCAGCACGTGACTGTACAGCAACATTGTCATTCTCCTGCATCATTGAAATTACTGAATGAAAAATTACTGAAAAGTAACACTAAAAATTACTGAACTAAACAAGTACACATGACAACAACACAAATTATTGAAGTCAACAATTAGAAAAATTACTGAACTGCGGTCAGTAACAACTTTTGAAATTACTGAATGAAAAATTACTAAAAACTAACACTAATAATTACTGAACTAAACAAGGACACATGACAACAATACAAATTACTGAAGTCAATAATTAGAAAAATTACTGAACTACAGTCAGTAACAACGCATGCAAATTGCTGAATGAAAATTTATCAACTAAACCCTCACCTCTACTTCTGCAAACTTATCCTTTTCATATTTCTCATGTAGCTGCTTCTGCGTTGGATCATCCTGCATGTCACGGATAACATTCGCAATATCCTTTTCATAATCCTCTTGTAGCTGCTTCTGTGTTGGATCATCCTACAGATCACGGATAACATTGGCAAAACCGTGCCATTGCTCATAATTAAACTGTGAATCCTAGACATCGGATGATTGAGACAGAGAATAACAATAGCCAAATCAGAATTTTGGCTCGTCTGTGCATCCGCATCAACGTGCCCAGCCTGATCAATCTGATGAAAACAACAAAAATAATTACTGAACTCGAAATAAAATATTAAAGAAAAAAGTTAACAAAAAACTACAAAATACTTAAAATTACTGAAGAAAAAAAATGATTGAAGCACCTTTTCTTTGACCTGCTTTTCTGCAGCAGCACATTGTGGTGGAGACGTAGGCACCAGTGGTGAGGAAGGTGGAGGTGGAGACATAGGCACGACTGGTGAAGAAGATGGAGATGCAGGTGCTAGTGGTGAGGGGTCTGGAGATGAAAGTGGATAGGGTACCAGTGCTCGACATAAATTTGGAGGAGGCTTCGAATGTGGAGATGATGGTGGTGAAGAACGAGGAGATGACGGCGTAGACATCACAGTGTCATGGCTTTCCTGAAAAAAAGTTAAAAACAAGGAAAAGCTTTTGTCAGTTCCATAGTTTTACATACCGAATTCAAAAACTATAGGAAAAAAGATGTTACTGACCGATTCTGAAGTTTTCTTCTTTCTTTTTGCACTTTTCGACACTCCGTCAGCTGCTGCCTATTTTACAAAAGAAAAGTATAAATCAAGAAAAATAATCTTGGGACACAAAAGAGAAAGCAATTACTGAACAAGTAAATAATAAATTAACAAATTACTGAACAAAATAACATGAAGAGAAGCTCACAGATCTACGTCGTTTTGAACGTTGCTTCGAAGGTTGTTTATCTTTTTGAACAGGTTCATTGGCAGCAGCATTGTGTGTTGGAATTTCCTCTAGAATGTCTTTAATATTAGTAACAAGCTTCTTCTGAGCATCCTACATATCTTTCTGAGAATCAAAAATCTTTTTCATTGCAGAGTTTATAGTCTTGGACGCCTTCGTCACATTTCTGTCATACTCAGCTAAAGAATCATTAATTGCATGCTTCACATCATCATCTTCAACCAAATCTATTGAACTAGCCAAAAATTTCTGAGCCCTAACAAAAGATCCTTCTGCCACTGGTTTCTGCAGCCCCCCACCCCTAGCTTGGATAGCAATAAACTGACTAGATTGTTGAACATTCTCTTCTTCAACAGCTTGCTCATCCTCACGAACATCCACATAGCATGTTGCCTCTTTATCTCTCAGCTAAAAACCCAAAAAAATAATAACAACAAATGAGAGTATGAAAACTAATTTACTTAATATCAAAACAAATGCAATTATAAAGCAAAAACAAATATAAATGGGAAATACATAATAGCACTTACAAGTAAATAACCAAAAGCAACAATTTAAGTCTTTGAAAGTCTTCTTGTCAGCCTTTGCAATCTTCTCAATCAACACACTATCAAAAATGCTGGACCGAGGTAACGTTACAAAATCAGTAAGAATGTCACCGCATAATATGTTGTCTAGATAGTATACCTGAATAAACAAAAAATTATTACTGAGATGCAATGCGATACATAAGCGTCACACAACATCAGAATAAATCAATAGAAATTACTGAGATACAATTCAAACAAAAAATTACACTACATTACTATAAATAAATGCAAGAAAACCCTAGGATAACATGGAACATGAGAAAGAAAATTACTGAACTTAAAATAAAGAATTACTGACAAGCATTACAGAAATTACTGAAATGCAACGCAACCACATGAAATTAGTAAGAACAAATGCAACAAACTTGTGATAAAGAAATTGTCGAATACCATAAAAACAAAAAAATGGAGAAAATTACTTACAATAAGAAGAGCAGTACAGCTCTGCACTGTTGGCATGGCATCGCTCCCAGCAGTTTTCTTCCATTTTAAGGCCTTCTAACAGCAAGACACCAATCAATGTTTTTCATTGCCTCAAGGTCTTTGCAGAATAGGTAGTCATTGGTGCATATTTGTAGTGAGCTCGTGGGGAACAGCAAGGCATTGAACACAAGCATAAAGAAACACTTGACAGTCCAATCATCTTGCTGTCTCAATGCAAATTGCTCAATGACTCATCTGGGAATAGCATTCTTCTTCAAATCTTCATAGCGCTTCTTCTTATCACCACCTTTCCTATTGGATTCAAACATATCCTTCATACCATTCTCATTACACAGTCTTCTCAGCTCAATCACCGCTTGCTTCTTCTCTTTATAGGTACATGATGGCAACTATACAGTACCCCCGATGGGAATACCAAATACCTTCTGTACAACTTGGGGAGTGATTGGAAGCATTTTTCCCCTAAACTCGATACGAAGAGGATCATCCTTAATATGGTTCATTAAAAACATAGCAAGGGCTCTGCGTCAATTCCATTCATATTAAATTTCAAAAAATCACCAAACCCTAATTCAGTGATCTTATTCCTCAGACCTTCAGCTATAGATTTAATGACAAGCAAAATACAAGCAGGGAAACATCGAATAGTTGCATAGTTTCCATTTTTAACAACCTACCAAAAAAACCACATCAGTGCACCAAAAACATATGTTTGCAATGACACGGAACATCAAACAAATATCAATTTGGTACACAAAAATATTATTGGGAATTGACTACAAAAAAGAATTACTGGCATACAGAACAACAATTACTAAGATGGAAAAGAATTACTGGTATACACAACAACAATTACCAAAATGGAAAAGAGTTACTGCCGCACACAACAATAATTACTGAGATGAAAAAGAGTTACAGCCATACACAAATTGTACCTCATAAACATCCTCATCGCCATCATCATCCTCAACATCATTGCCACGTACAACTATTTTTCCAGCAGAAGCAATGCGAGAACTCTATCTACGAGGAGGGTTGACAAAATCATCATCATCAGCAATAGCACTGTCTGTGGCGAAGAACATCCTGACTAGATGAAATCTTCCTAGTAACTTTACGAGTTCTCCTCTCAACCAATGGATCTGAGTTCTCTTGATCACGACGATCCATTGTATAATCCTAGTGTTGATACCTGAAAGATAGAACATATAATAATCATGAGAAGAAAATTACTTAACATAAAAAGTAATATTACTGAAATAATGTTTAAACATTTCACAAACAAATTACTAAACTAAAAACATATTTAATACCATTTTAATTTTAAAAATGTTATTAGAAGTTACACGCATAAATTACTGAGCATTAAACTACTAAACAACAAAATTACTGAGCATTAAACTAATAAATACTAAAAATTACTGAACAATGCAGGTTAGAATTCAAAAATATTTTCAAGCACCCGCCATAAAAAAGACATGAAAACCTTTCTAAACAATTATTGAGACCAAAAACAACTAAAAAATTATTGAACCATAACGCTAATGAATAAAATTACAAATACAAGCCGCCACCAAAATCAATACCGATCGCCACGAACTCTGGTGAAGACGAACTCGAGACCAAAGCACATGACGCATCAACAAATGGCTAGGATTTCAGGAACACGAAGCAACAGAGGAAAGCTAGGGTTTAAATCTAAGCCCTAAACACAATCCAACTGACCAACGACGAAGACACGCCTCCGGTCAACTCACACCATCAAGTGTCGCCGTCGACTCGCTCGATCGGAAATGGGGGCGGAGAAATCGGGGTGGTTCCTCGCTCCACAAGGTTGTTTCGCTCCAACTAGCCGCCGACGAAGACGAACCTCCTCCAGCAAATGTCGCCGTCACCACGCTCACTCGCTCGATCGGAAATGGGGGCGGAGAAATCACGGCAGTCGCTCCGCTCGCACGAACTGAAGGAAGTGGAGAGTGCGGTTGCGAAATGGAGAGTGGGATCGTAACGAGTTTCGGGTGCGATAAAAACCGTCCACGCGTGCGGCGCGCTTGGTTGGACCGCACCGGAGCGACCGGTTGCCGCGCCTGAGCTCGGTTGGTTGGCCAGGGTGTAGAATAGTTATTCTACACCCTGGGTGCCAAATAGTATATACATATAGATATATATATATATATATACATATATATATATATAGATAGATATATATATATATATATACATATATATATATATAGATAGATATATATATATATATATACACACCACACACACATCCCCAACATGAGAATCCACAGATGGATAAGACCTGCTAAAAGGAGATTTCAATTCCCCACCCAACACCCGCATGAATGGAGGAGGAAGGGGAGGTAGCAATGCAGCAACCACATCATGGGTTTTACGTGATAAAAAATTAAGAAGCATCCATTGAAGCAAGTGGGCATAATTGGGAGAACCGAGTTCGACTCGGGTGGCTAGCGGCCGGAGTGCTCCAAGCCGGCGCGAGTTCGATTCCTAGAATCGCAACTCGTGTCTCTCACCGGGACTCATTTCCTTAAATAATTTCACAGGTACCTAGACATCGTATGGAGGCACAAAGAGACTGCGACGCCCCGCATCGCTGGTGGAGCTTTCGGGTCTTCGTCAATCTCTGGAAGGACACGAAGCATGAGTATAGTTTATAGGTCTAGCGTAAGTTGTATGGGTGTGGGGTGTGTGTAGGTGTGAGTTTATGAGTACATTCAGATACTACCGCTGTATTCATAGAAGGCCAGGTTCAAAAAAAAGTGGGCATAATTGGATGACAGGCATCAAACGGAGAGGGACAAGTAAAAAAGTTATCAGTAGTAGCCTCTGTAGTACTAGAGTCGTTTGGACTTGTCACTGTAACACCTCTTTTTTGAATAAATTTGGAGCTGTCAAAAAGATGAAGAGTCAGGTATCCATGCCAAAATAAAAAAAAGTGAAAATTTGAAAATGTATAAAAATTTGAAAATCAGTCAAACCGGTCAGTAGGCCGGCGAAACTGAGAGCTTTAAACCTAGTTTCACAATTTTTTATAGTAAAACAGAAAAATGCTTGATAAACAGAAAATTTTGTTTTAAAGTTTGAAAAGGGTCCGGGCGGCAGGTTCAGGCGATGACGCGGGGCGACGAGCGACGGTGTCTTCAGGCGATGGCGCGGGACGGCATGCAGCGGCATCTTAATTCCGGCGACGGCGTCGGACAGCGACTTCGTGGTGCGCCGGCGCCGGGCGGCAGGACATCGGCTGGGACGACGGCGGCTTCGGCGTCCGGACGGCATGAGCGGGGCGCTCTCGTGGATAGCCGCTGGAGCACCGGCGTGCAGGTCAGCACGGCATTGGCTGGGAAGCGGCATCCTGCAGGTCCAGGCAGCGGCGGCATGGTGAGGGGGCGACGGCACTTGGCGGCGGCATGAGGAGCTGAAGGAGCGAGCCGTGGCGGCAGTGTGCAGCGAGCGGGGCGGCGCGGCAGTCCACGGGGGCGTGCGGCTAGCGGGGCATGGCGGCGGGCGGCAGCGCGCGGCGAGTTGCGATGGCGGCTGGAGCCTCAAGGACAACGGCCTAAGGAGTGGCACGGCCCTATTTTTTAACTGGTCCTACCAAATTTCCCTAGGAGTCTAGGAAACGTTCTCTAGAGGTGTTCGAAGAGAAATTATTTCCTTATAGATTTTTATGCTTTCCTTAGGGTTTTCATCCCTAGAAAAAATGGTTAATTTCAGTAGTGGACGAACCCATCAGCAATCTGAAGCTGGTTCCCACAGCCACACCTCTGTGAACCGGATGCACAGAATTTTTTTTCCGATTTAACCTAGCATTATGAAGGCCACATAGAAAAAGGAATCTGGCATCCAGATGCAGGGCCGAATTCAGGAGTGAAATGGAGCAGCCAATATTTAATTTAGAGTAAATTTCTTATTCTCCCTCGAAAATTTATTCATTCCTTTATTCATCTTAAAAAAATTTCAATTCTTTTATATATCCGAATTCTTAATTTTTTCTTCTCTAATTCGTCATAACTGTTATATAACAGATTTTTTATCCATCTAAGTTAAAAAATACTAAAATCTCCGTGAAACTAAGAGAAGTAAAATTTGATACTCTTAAACACTTATGTTTTCATAACAAAAAATGATTTCAGAATTATGAAATTATATCAAATTTCAGTCTTTTTCAACGTAGATGAAAAAAAATTCTGTTACAATGTTATATGTCAGTTTGGGTGAATTATCGAAGAAAAAATAAGAATGAGGGCGAGTAAGAGAATTAAAAAGTTTTTAAGGTGAATAAGGGAATGAATAAATTTTCAAAGACGAATAAGAAATTTGCTCTTATGCTTGATCCAGAAACATCTCGAATAACTCAGCTGCAGATAGATTAGAACTAGACCCCGGGTATACGTAGGAACCCAGCTTTGCTGCTATAAATCGAGCCCCTCCGTTCCTCTCGCCCGTCAACCTAGAGCAAAGAGCTGCAGACGAGCCACCCAAGGTTAAATTCTGTCTGGCCCGTTGTGCAATATTGCATGCATAGCTATGACTCTTCTTATTGGGAAAAAAATATTTTCCTCAAAGATTTTATATCAAATTCCTTTTTAATTATACGCCAAAATTAAGATGAATTTTACAAGTCATAAGGAATTTAGTCTAATTTCCTCGGAACTTTTTCCTTGGTTAAGAGTTTGGCACCACATTTCTTGACTTAACTTTCATACTGGCAGATCACTTGACCTTTCTTTCTTCATCATAGTCTTATTTGATTGTTGCAACAAGTTTGACCACATATATTTTACTACTACCTTGGTCCCTAAATTATCAACACTTTTGACTTTTAAATATGTCATGTTTGACTCTCCATCTTATTAAAAAAATTGTAAAAATATCATTTATTTTGTTGTGATTAGTTTTATCATAAAAGATGCTTTAATTATGACTAATTTATTTTTATATTTGTAAAAAAATATTTTAAATAAAGCGAATGGTCAAATATGGTGCCTAAAATTTTTAAAAGTGTGAAGAATTTAGAGACGGGAGGAGTACCACTTTGAAACTTAGTTAGTCTGTCACAAGAAAACATAGTTAAGAGCAAGGTCAACATTTAATTTAACTGTGACACAATTGTTTTGCAGCTAGCCGTGCATATCTAGCAACAACAGAGGTGCGAAATGCCAAGGGTGAGGCGGGTATGGATCAGGAAAGTTCCACACCACTTGAAAGACATTTTCAAGGAAGCTGTAAAAGCAGGCGTAATATCTATTGGAGCTCAGCATGTTGAAGATGCTCTTGTGCATGTTTACGATGACTATTTAGCAGCTCCCTTGAAAAATTTCTTCGACAATCTTCCAAACATGGCGGATCAAGGGTATCACAGCGCAGTGCCCTTAGCTGAAGAAGCTTACAATGAAGCTCAACATTTCGTGGTTCATACAGTTGGTGATCCTGTTGTTCATGGACTTGAAGACTTCGAAAACACTGTTAGTAGAGAAGCTGGATATTTTGCCAACACTGTCAGAAGGGAAGCTGGATATTTTGCCAACACTGTTGAGCATGCATGGCATGATGTTGGAGGGTATTTCTCCAGGATCTTTAAGGTTCATATCCTTGAAAGTAAAGGTCAAAAGTCAATAGAGTGGATAAATAATAGTGTAAGAATTAAATACTCCCTCAATCCCCATGAATCTGCCCCTGATAGTGACCACTATGGAGGCAAATTCATGTGAGTCGAGGAGTAGTTTAAAGAACCAAGGGAGTAACTCAAAGCTGTGTCTGGAATAAGTATAGGTTTTAGTCACTTTTTCCTGTCGATGCAAAAAAAAAAAGTGACCGAGAGTAAGGCAAACTTATCCTTGCTACTTCAAACAGTATGGTTTGATATGTTATGAAACCAAAATAGGAGAGGAACTAGGAAGACTGCTGATGGTCTAGTCCTAGTCCTACTCGGTGTGGGCTACTTTACTGATGTATGGACCTTAGTACGATGAATAGGATTGTACCGCCCCTATATAGTTCCCCCTGTTGTCGACACAAGTTGAATAAAGAGAAGGGCTTGGCATACATTTGTATCTCGTCTTGTGTGATTGTTCTTCCTCATCGGCAACGCGCACTATATGCTACTCGGAATCTTTAGTTTCACAACACGTTTATTATGCATATGTCTCATTGATTTTCTAATTGCTCACAAAGTTTCACCCATAAGTAATGCATAATTTACCCATAGTTGCATTTTCTAACATCTCTATTTTTAAAATTTAATAATTTATTCATGCATACTTTTTTTAGCATAATTTATTCATGCATGCTAAAACCCCAAGTTTTGGCCGGAAAATAGGTTACAAACCGAAGAAACCAGTCGATAAACGGAAAACCGATCAGTTTTGGTCAAATTTCTTTCAAATTTTGATTTTTCGATTTGAAACATACATTTGCGTCTCTTGTCTTCTGTGATTGTTCTTCCTCATCGGCAACGCGACGGAATCTTTGATGATAAAAGCAAATTATAAGACATATTATCGTTTCAAACACCTTTGATGATAAATTAAATTATAAAAAAAATATATGATATTGTCATTTTTTTAATAAGATGATGATGTTATAAGTTAGCGGCGACAACAATTTAGAAACGGAGGAAATATCTATGCACTACGATTTTTTTTAATAAGTAGATGTAGCATTCTCATCTAACATTTTCATACTATGTGCATTATGTACTCAACTAACAATTTAGAAACGGAGTAGTGTTTTTTATTTTTGGTAGCTTAATTAGAAAAAGATGGAGAGAAAGGGAATGGTTGATGGTGGAGGTGGCGATGAGAACGGTAATTGGTGTCCTGAGAGGTTCAAGATGAACGAAACCATAGTTTGATTCATTCAAATAATTGGCTCAGTTGCCTGAAGATTAGCTTCATCGTACAAAAGATTCATATCCACCAAGACTATTTCCCTCATCTTTGATACAGAGACAATCATCGTTTAAGTTCTCGGCCTCCAGTTTTAAATTATTGACACCGTTGAAAGCAAAAGAGGAGGCTATGTGAGTGAGATATTACATGATAAAAAAGAAAGTAGCAGAGCATTACCATACACTCCAACATTCAACATGGAAGGGAACTACATTTATTTCGAGTCAGCAATATAGGCTCACTGTGTTCTCTTTACCTTGTGGTAGTGATCAATTCCGAATATATTAATATGTATATATATCTAGAGTTAGAAGTATCTGTCCTACTGCCTGCACTGTTCAGTCTTCCATGTTATTGGTTGTCCATTTCTTTCTCAATCTAACACTATTATGTGCGAAATAACTACTCCCTATCTCTGAATTACTTGTAAATATAGAATACGATTATTTTTCTTTTCAGCAGTGTCCAAGACACTATTAACCAACTTTCTTTACTTGCCGCGGATCAACAAGTTGTCCGTAGCGGAGCATGGGCATTAAACTAGTAAGCTATAAAATGACAAGCATCAAAATCAGTTCGGATCCGCAAAACGTTACCGAAATCCAATCCATTGCAGATCAGATCCGTAACAAATGACAGCCGAAGAGAGAGAGAGAGAGAGAGAGAGAGAGTGAGAGGCAGGGCAGGACCAGATGCTGGCTCGAGGAGGCGGGGGTGCCACGCCCTGGCTCAGATCTGCCGGAGACCGCAGCGGCGGAGATAGGCATGCCGGAGCACCCACTGTGCTCCAGGCCGGCAGCAGGCCCACCCTGTGCTCGACCCGCCAGAAAGAGGGAACAGTGAGCAGGAAGAGCCTAGAGAGAGAGGGATAGAGCGAGGACGAGGACCACGGGTCTCGAGAAGGTGGGGGTGGCACGCCCCGGCTCAGATCGATCGGAGACCGCAGCGGCAGGGATAGGCATGCCTGAGCCCACCCACTACTTGAGGCCGGCGGCAGGCCAACCCTATGCTTGACCCGCCGGAGAGAGAGTAGAGAGCAGGAGGGGCTAGAGGGAGAGGGACGGAGTGAGGACGAGGACCACGCGCGCTGGTGGTCGTAGGAAGAGAAAGCATGATCAAGCCTGCGCACGATCGGACGTGAAGGTGGAGAAACCGGAGTGAATCCATATTTCGGATCCGGAAAGCAGCAGCGACGAACGGATACGAAGCCAAACAAATCGGAACGAATAATATTTTCGGGTACGGTCGCAGAAGGGCAGCAGTATTCGATGAAAAATCCGACGACTGTAAATCAAAGAGTGACGTGGTTCGCTCTCGGCGTCGGCTAAAGCCGCGCCATCATATTACAAATGGTTTGATATGTTATGAAACCAAAATAGGAGAGAAACTAGGAAGACTGCTGATGGTCTATTTCTAGTCCTCCTCCGTGTGGGCTACTTTACTGATGTACGGGGAGGGCTGGGGGCGGCGGCCAGGATGAAGAGCGGAGAGGCGGAGGGGCCGTTCAGCGTGGCACGAATTGAGAATTGACGGTAGACTGGAGGTAGCGTGATACGAAAATTACAGATAGAAAAAGTGACAAAAAAATAAAGATAGAAAAGGGCAGAAAAAAAGTAAGATAGACGACGTTTACAAACGTTTATATTATTAGAAGAGATATATAAAAATTATATATTAAAAATATTTTTCATAATAAATCTATAAATATAGATCTTATATTGATTAAATTAATTAAATTTAAAAAATTATTAATCAAAGTCGTAATCAATGAATCTTAAAAAGATTTGAAGTATCTCACTCTAAATTCAAAATAAACGAATACGATGAAAAGCCACCCGTACTCGTTCAATTATATCTCGCACTGTAACAATTCCATAAATCCAAACTGCACCTGGGGTGACCGCTGAGTCCGCCATCAGGCCCGCCACAACTGATCGAGAGCCCCCTGCCCTGTAGCACAACCAAGATGGCGAAGGCAGGCACCGTGCCTCGGTCTAGCTTGTGTGGCCAGCGCAGATGATCCTCACTGCGCACTGGCAGGCTGGTAGGCGCCGCTCCCTGTTCTAGGTAGAAAACACGGGCGAAGAAAATAAATTAAAAATTGTGATCGAAACTCTATTAATTTTTAAATTAAAATTATTAAAAATTAAAATATTTTGTAAAAAGATTCGGACCTGAGTCCTTTTTAACTTCCCTATCTGCTACTGTGCATGGCACCCTCTTGTTGGTTGTTGCTTGCATGGTTTCTGAGCTTGTATGGCATGATCAATTCTCCCTCCGTGGTGGAGTCAGTAGTCACACATGACACAGACCTTCCTCGATGAATTAGACCATGGATCTATTTTTTATTAATTTAATATATGTCATTACAATTTTGTAAAATTTAAAATATATCATTTGGTCTCACATGTCATTCATTTGCAGAATTCCATCTGTTATTGACATATTAATAATATATTTTGAAGTTTGTAAAATTGTAATGATATATACCAAATTCACCAAATTTTTTTCGTTCCAGCACAGCCTTTTCTGCACGCAATGCTGCACCGTACTCCTACCTCCTGCCCTGCTGCGCTTTGCTTGTTCGTATGGGACCCCCTCGCAAACCTGCATTTGGTGTGTTTGGCCACTGCATCTCGATTTTGGTTGGGAGAGAAGACGGAAAGCAAAGGAACGCAGATGCGGAGGAGGCAAGCGTCCGCGTCCTAAGCCCAGTATCCAAACACAGGAATCAACAAACCAAAACTTCATTGCCATACGAAATAGAATCCCCGGACATTCCGTATGTGTCCCGGACAAATCAACCCCGACCCGATCGAGTCCAGTCCTGTTATAGAATTGCATATAATAGTATCAATTTGTGTTTCATTTCTGACCACCTCACACTTAGTTTGAGTGGGCTGAATTCGTAAATGGGCTGCCTCAACCATCGCTATTCAGAAAACTAAAAATGATTATATACTTTATATTTTAAACTTTTAATTGGATTTTCTCTCTTAAGTAACTCAATTTGTGGTTCATTTCTGACCACCTCACACTTAGTTTGAGTGGGCTGAATTCGTAGATGGGCTGCCTCAATCATCGCTATTCAGAAAACTAAAAATGATCATATACTTTATATTTTAAACTTTTAATTGGATTTTCTCTCTTAAGTAACTCAATTTTTAAATCTGTTTGAAGTAGAATTAATACAATAAATAAGATCATACATAAATATATATTTTTTTAATTTTTAAATTCAAATTCTTGAATGTTCCTTCTTCGAGTAGTAAGGTACCATTGTTCCAGTTGTGAATAAATCGTTTCAATAGTAATAGCCAATTTTTCTACTAATAAAAATAAATTCTTTAAATGTTTCACTGAAAACTAAAACATTAACAATAAAAAATATAAAATATAAAACTAATAATATGAAGGTAAAAAGTAAAATTAATTATTTTTAAAAGAAATTAAAAATAGAATTATAAAAAAACATGTACTAGGCCGCAGCAGATAGAAAAAACTTATACTGGGCCGAAAAAAAAGAGAGAAAAAACTCAGGTAGAAGGGCTGTACGGTAGAGGTTCGACGTTAGAGGGGGCATGATTCCCGGACCTGACCTCAACAACACCGGAAGCAATCCCTATCGGCTATCGCGAGGGGAGCGAGGCTGCTGGCGGCGCGTGCCAGGCGAAGCCGCGGCGGCGTGACGACGGGGACGCGGCCCTCCCTACCCGACGTCCTCCCCCTTCGGAGTGCTTCTCGCTGGTAACATCGCCGTTCTTTTCCCGTCTTCTATGGCTCTTTTTCCTCGGCCAGCGCCCCGCCGCCCCACTTCCTCGCGCTGTCTGCCTCGCTCCCGCTTCGCCGCTGGGCGCGCCACGGTGGCTGGCCTCCGCCTGCGCCTGCGCAAGCCGCGACCGTCGGTCGCCACCATGGCTGGGACTGGGAGCGGTGCGTGAGTCCCTACAATGTTTTGTTCTTGAATTTTTCATCTTTTCTGTGGTGCGTCATTCTGTTGCTCGAGCTAGGAGTGGGCGCGCGAACATCCGACGTACTGATAGTGTTTGTGGAAATGACCAAGATATGAATCCTTGATTTTCTTTTGCAAGCCAGGAGACGGCAGATGTGAGTGTCAATCAAATATGCTTCCTTGATTTTCTTTGCATCTGTTCCTCTGTCCTTCATTCAGATATATGGGGGCTAGGTGCTAAAAAGAATTGTTGAAAGGAATTTGTGAATATTCATCCAATATGCAGAGTTGATTTTGCATCTATTCCTCTGTTCTTCATTCAGTGAAAAGTGAGAGTTTTTGGTCTGCTAATGAATGCTATAATCCTGGCCGGAATCAATCTTGTGCTGCTGAACAGCTTGGTGTCAGCAGAACGAATTTGCCGTAATCAAACCGCTTGTGATCAGGTGAAACACCTGGATCAAGTGAATCGCCCAGATTCACTGGTTCCTGTCCTGAAATGGTTCCTGTTCTGGTTTCAATTCTAAGGAAATGAACAAGGCCTAAACCAAAACCTAATCCGTCGTATCCCATCTTATTTCCTTATCCCCAACCCACTGGGTATCCAAAAGCCACCTTAAGATCATGGGATGCCTTGTGTTTACTGTAGGTCTAAATTCTAAAGGTGAAAATGGTTTATTGCACTAGTGTCACGTAGTGTCTGATCCACCGCTGCTATTTATTTTGTTAAGTATGCTTGCTTAAACTCTGTTTTCTTTGATCACTGTTTCAAGCCAAGGAACCAAGCCTCATGTCGGACCGAGGTCGCATCCCGCGGCGTATTATTGAAGATCGCAGGGGGTATCCTGATGCCCGCGTGGTTGATACTCATAGGGCCTACGCAAACATCCCTATGGTTAATGACCATCGGGCCTACCGTGAAATCGGTGTAGTTGAGGCTCGTAGGGCCTGTCCTGGCATTCCTGTGGTCCAAGATCATAGAGGCTACCCTGACATCCATGAAGGTCTGCATACTAGAGGTGCTCCTCGCCCTCGCCCAGCTATTCTAGAGGAAGAGTATGAATGGCAGGAAGTTGAACTAAGGAGACTGTTGGCAGATAACCGTGCTCTGGTTGAGGAGCGTGATATCTTACACAGAGATGTACAAGCTGGAAAAGATGAGGTCAGCTACTTGAACAGGATCATTGCAGACATTAACACCAAGAAAGAAGACTATATGAGCAAGCATGTTGATAAGAGGAGGAAGCTTGAAGATGAACATAGAGCAATGAAGCTCTTACGAGATGAGGTTCTACAGCTTCGTGGTGAAATTGATAAGCATGCTGCTGCTAAGAAAGAACTCTCTACAGAGGCTGCATCACTCATGCAACAACTGGCAAGGGAAAAATCTGGGAACCAACAGTTACCTATGCTGAAAGCAGAGATTGATGAACTGCGAGAGGAAATTGTATATTTGAGGTACATCTACACTGTCATTTGCTTGGAATTATTCACATGCAAACTAGTTCGTCATTCAGATGTGTATATACTTTTAAGGTCATTGATTATTCTTCTGCAGGACTGCATGTGCATTAGAGCAAAAGGGTAACTTTGAGTTGGTGGAACAAAGGAAGGCAATGGAGAAGAATATGAATTCTATGGCACAAGAAATAGACCAAATGCGAACTGAATTGGCTAAATTTGAAGTGAGACCTTGGGGCGCTGGTATGTTGTTGGATCCAATTTACATTACAGCTCTGCTTGTTCGTGCAGTGAAATATTACTTTAAATCACAGCAGGGGTTTCCCGTGCTGTATTTATTTAAAAAAGAAAACTTGAAATTTTTGCAAGCTCCTTATTTGTCTGAAAACATGTTTATATACAGTTCATTATTACTTGTAAGGACTCCAGGGACAGTGCTGCATATCGTTGTATTTCTCTTGAAGCATCTGTGATCTATCTGCAGTATCCCAATACTCCTAAAAATAGGACCTTAGACGCTTTCTTCATGGTCATACGAGGACACTGAACTTGTTCCCATTCAGACCTAGGAGCCTTAGGTCATTAAGTAGCTGGCTTTAAAACTAACTCTCATGCATATACCCTGAAGATATTTCTGAAACATTTAATGCAAAAGCTATTTGAAGAGTAGAACATACAAAGTTTGATGATCTTAAAGCTAGACTACGCCTCCTTCTGGTACATCCCCTCATGCGAAACCTTCCAATTAGAAGTCACAGCTAAATCTTACTATAATTGGTCAAAGTTCCCATTCTTCTTAGATTCAAGAGCAAGAATATCTCAAAAGAGCAACCACAAATTGTCTCTTGTCATGCTTGTGCTATTCTGGTTTAAAATGCCCCTTATCATTATTCGGCCTGAAAACGGTTAGGATCGAACCCCAGAAACCTGCAAACCGCACCTCAAAATTTCATTCGATCCGGTTCAACCTGATCCAATCTTCAAGCGGTTGCAACAGGTTAGTGACCCTTTTACCCTGAGGTCAACTCGATCCTCCAACTATACCTCACTCGACTGCGTCGCCGCCAAGCGCCGACTCAACCACGCCGTTGGCCCGTCGCCACTAGCTGCCAATGCTACGCACTGCAGGCCTCCACTCGAAACTCCCACGTTGTGCCTCGCTCATGAGCTCATGGCCATAGTACATGTGCTCTCGAGGCGAGAGGCCAGCCTTCGCCGCCGCCGATGGAGGTCACCGGCCATGGGCTGTTCCCAGCAAGCCCACCCTCCCGATGGGGCCTAGGAAGCAGGCCACAACGCTACTGCCGAGGCCAGTGCGGAATGGCGCCGCCGACGTGACCTCGTTCGAAATGGTCATCCGCAAAACGCCGCCTACACTATGCTCGATGAAATGCCACTTCCGCCTGCATCAACATCCGCCTGGCTCTCATCTTGCGCGGCCACTCTCCCTGTCTCCCACCGTCGCTGCGGTATCCATCCGTGCAAGATGTGAGGCCCGTACCCAATGATTCTCAGGGCCATTTTGTGGTTGTTTCCCCAGGTCAGTAACTCGGCACTTCAAGTACTAGACCACCACCCCGTGAATGATTCTGATTTTTCATTTCTCTCTTCCGTGCATTTTTTTTTGGCAAACAATCGTCATTGCTGAGAGTACAACCGTACCAGATGAACATTTCTCATTTTCAATTCTCTCTTCTGAGTTCACTTTTAGAGGCACCATCGGCCACACTCAGTTCTGCTGCCGTCACCAAGGAGTCGTGCTCCCAGTTTTTTCTTTGCTAACATTTTGGTATTGTTGCTCTTTTTTTTCTCTCTATTAGTTCTCCCTTCATTTGAAAGCAAATCAGTGCTTGAGCTCATTGCCGGACTAGTGCTGGAGCTTGTTCGATCAAATACTACAAGCTTTATCGTTTAAACTTGAGAAAAGGTTCGGTGCAATCTCGTGGGTCAACGGTTTGGAGCAAAAGTTAGGAGCGGTTTGACCCTAAACCATTTTTTGCAGAAAAGGATTCAAGGGGCAGGGAAAGGCTCGCCTCGAACCATTCCGTTTTCAGGCCGAATCATTATGTCACAATATTGAGGCAAAGTATGAATATAATGCTGCAATGCCTTTGACATCGCAATCACTGAATCAAGCACAAGCACTTAACATACCCTGGATACGCATAGTCATGCTCTTCTTGATCTGTAAATTGGAATATTTGATGGCTGCCACTAAACTTTCAGCAGATCTACCTCTGAGAGCATTGAATAACATACATGGAGGGGGTTTGATTCATATTTAAATAGATAATCAGCTACATGCTTGCTAAGTTGTGCAGAGTTTGGGCAATAAGATACTTTAAAATTGGAAAATAAAATCTTATTACAAAGTATAACTTTGGACATCTCAGAATATTTAGACGCGATAGTATCTTTTTCGTTAAGTTTTGAAATGTCCACTTTCCCAGTACATATTGTACTGTCTTGGCCATGATTTTTTGCTCATGGGCTATTAGAAGTAAGCTTGAGACCTGAAGAGTCGACTACCGACAGAAAAATAGTCTGCAATCTTATATTTCTGCAATGTCGGTAAAAATATTCTCATATTATTACTTTTTGTATACCCTTCAAGGTGGGGCTTATGGGATACAGATGGGTAGCCCTGAAGTGACCTATGCTGCTCCATATGGAGATAGTTACAACATCCATGCGGTATGAGCTCCTAAAAGATCCCAGTTTTGGACCATTCAATTATTTCCTGATTAGCTTAAGGTTCTCATTCATCTGCAACTATCTATTTTGTAGCAGGGAGTTTCTGAGAAAGGCTCTTTGCTTCCTTCTGAATCTAGTTCATGGGGCAAATATGACACGAATCATTTGCAGTACCGCTAAGATCAGAACTGTTACACTTTCTTGGGAGAAAGAGTCACCATGGTGCTAACAGTCATGCCACATGGTTTACAACATCTAAGCTTTGTACTTGCTTGGTTACTGTTAAGATTTGTCTTGTTTAAATGCTTCTAGTCATTTTTATTTGTGGTAGTGCTTTATTATCTTTCGATCAGCATCCGATATGCTCAGTACCAAAATGCTGAGAGTTCCACTGCTATATGGATCTAATGCTTATTACTGTTTTGATGCATTTGTTACAGTAGTTCATGCATGTTCCATATGGCAGACAGGGTTTTAGAAACCGTTCAAAACTGGCCGGTTTTCGTGGTTTTCGGTGAAACCGGTCCGGTCCGGTTTAGGTAGGTGACCAGTTTTCGGTGGAAAAATCGAACCTAGCACTATAGTAAAACCGGCTAGCCGGCTAGTTTTTGGCAACTCCGAAAACCGGACCTGGACCGGTTTCTAAAACCTTGGTGGCAGATATTCGGAATTGAATGTTAATTGTTGAAGTTCAATGCAATATATTTACAAAAGTACATTTTCCAGTGCTAAGTAGTTAATGTTTTGGCGTTTTGCTGATTGCTGAACATCAAGGCATGTAGATACGAGAACAATAACAATAAAAATGAAGCCTTTTAGTCCCCAAGCAAAACCATCAAGAACTAGCATGAAAAGTTAAAGAAATAAAAAGAAAGCAAAAGCAAAAGCAATAGACAATATGCTGAATTAAATGGTCCATATAAACTGCTACATGATTGTTTTTGGCATGTGGATGGCTGATTTCCACGCACTCCCATCCATGGATTTCTTAGCGCATGGAGAAATGTCTACAGTTCTGTATGCTTCATTTTCTATTATGTCTGGACTTAGGTTGGATTGACCTCTAGGGGCGATAGGATCTAAGTATAATTGTACACATAAGCAGAAACACATCCCTCAAATTTAAGCTGGATCAAGAGGTTTTGAATATGAGACAAGTTTGAGATGGTGGACCGAATGCTGATCTTGAGCCCAAGTCTTTATGGAGAAGTCTAATGCTTGAAGCTTAAGGCGTATGAAGATCAATTGTTGAGTGCCAACAATGATTGTTTTGAAAGATGCATCAACACCAATGTCGATGTGCATACTCAGCTCTCAGCTCTTGTTTCACGGGATCATTGGCAATTTTGGATTGCACCAGCATTGTCACACGGAATAGGAGTAGGATCAACATATGAAGTTCCAAGATCAACCAAATACCAGGGAAGCCAGAATAGTTGACTGCTTAGACTTCCATGCAACAGGAAAAGATAAAAAATATGGTAGCTAATAACAGAGTGAAGACCAACAGGATTACTGTAGAGTCAGAGTAAGGAGTTAAAGCTGTGCATGGTGTGGTGAAGTTGTACTTATAAAGGAATTTAGCATATAAAGCAAGTGTCAATGGTTGGTGACCTGAGCTAGGTTGCACAAGCCGGTGCCATTAGTGCACAATGGTTAAAGATGTAACTGTGGTACTGCAGCTATCAATGTAACTGATCAGAAGGAGCATTAAGATGTTGAATATATTTATATTGTGATATGTAATAACCATCAGCTGTGGAAGTGATTTCAATCTCCAAATAGAAGCTTCATGGATACAATTAGAATCTATTGAGATGGTTCTTTAGAAAATCAAGATATTTCCTGTCATCTCTATACCATTAGAAGTAGGATTGAAATGTTGACACCCATAGAGGCATGAACAGATAATGGAGGATTATGAGGAATATAACCATTGACTCTGGCTGCTGAACTCTAGTGCTCGGTTTTTGGTGTTTGCTTCAGACTTCAAACCATATAGAGCACGATGTAGTTGGCAAACATAGCTTATAGTAGCCTCAATAGGATTATCTCTGATTTTAAGTTTGGTCATCAACTCATCCTTTAACCATCAGGATGCATGGATCTTTTATGTGCTGCTGCAGCACTCCTCCAGACATGAACAGTCAAGATATTGAGTACCATGTCTCAATTGTGCTAGCTCTTAGATTAGGTGAAAGCAGAAGAATTCTATGCTGTCTTTATGTGGTAGATGCAGTTGGAGGTTAGATAGTACATGAGTTCAGTTTGTTTCAGTAGAGCCACTGGACTCTTCAGTGTGAAGCACTTCAATTCACTCACCTTCCAGTTTAAGGTTCATTGTAGGAATAGCTATTGGCTACAATGGAAAGGACAACACAAGCAGAGATCCTTCCGAAGTTATGGATGTTCAATCTTTCACCTCATTTGAATGGAGTAAGGAGTATATTAATTTGATGTGACAGCACACATCCGTAGATGGAAGTTTGATACTATGAAGATCTTTTTCTAATGCTCTGATAGTATAGCAGATGGAATTTGATATGTTCTAGGCACATGGTGCAAGCAAACAGCATACTTGAATATAAGTTGACTGAGGAGTTTGGTGAACAACTGGATCAGATGGGTTTACACATCCAAATAAAGTCTTATCAGACTGGACTTAATCATCCCAAGTACAAGACTGATGGATATAAGTCATGTTAGTATTCTGGAATATGAGTTCTTTGCTAGCTTGCGGAAACCAATCTGAGATAGGTCAGATCATCTCGAAGTTTTTTTTTGTTGAATGACAAGCTGGTGATGGCTTACCAACCATGAGGCAAGTAGTTTCTTCATCCAAGCAGAAGTTCAGCGTTTCTTTCTACTCTTAAATGACCATTTTATAGTGTTCTATAATTTGTTATTTGCATCTTATCTGGGGTAATCAATAAAACCTACAGCACCCCACACATTATTTTATTACTGTAGCATAGATCTTTTCACTATAAAATTTGTGATTAGGGTCCAGTATCACTGCAATCTGCAACCACACCCTCATATTCCTGAACTGTATTTCTTTTTTACCTTTGGGAAATTCATTTTAGTGAAGCTGTTAGACATACCATCCATTGGAGAAGCCTCAGTGCTGATGTGCCGTTTCCCATTTTGGTGGCCTGACCTCTATATATGATAATTTATTGCCGCAAATAGACTTAAGCTGACTGACCAGAAAGAACTTTTGGAATCATGTCTCATCACTATTTAGTCTATTATTTTGGTATAATTGATACTCCCTCCGTCCCTATTTAGTTGTCGTTTTAGGTGTGGCAACGGGGATTAAGGATGGTGGAAAAGGTGGGATGCGCTGAAAACGAGGAGGAAAGAGATAGAGATAGAGATGTACTGAGAATAGAGAAAGGTGTATTGGAAAGCGAGAATGACAAGTAAAAGGGGAAAACTTGTGAACTCTAAGATGAAAGTAATTGGGGACGGAGGGAGTAGTTTATAAGTGCTATATGATATCATTTGCAATAGGATTCAACAAGGAGCAGACATTATCTTTGATCAATGTTACCAGGAGGTGCAATTTGATTCTTATAACAGAAACAGAGTAGTTGAGATGTCCACTCTTCTGTTTGCCTCCATGATGATCACATTTGCTGCTCTACAGCATAGATGATTGATCTTGAAGCACTTGGGACTTAAGATGCTATATGCTATAGTTTCTTTGGTGATTTAATCATTCCACTGATCGAAAGATCGAAGGGATTTAGCAATGTGAGAATGAAATATGCAAAATAGAGGATCATCAAGATGGGGAGTGGCTGCAATTCCACTAGCTTCCACAGATCTTATGTCGTGACAGGGAATATGAATACCGTTGTTATTGGTATGGGGTAGGAAACAGTCAAGCTTCATGAAACAACAGTTTTGTCCCCATTAGTGTGGAAGAATATGTTGGATATTTTTCTAATTCTCTGTCAGATATCATGGACAGCTGAAGAGAAGTTGCCAACTTGTTTGGACATTGTTCAGCTACATTTTACTTTAGTGAACCATATGGAGGAATACAAAAGTCGTATCTAGTGCAGGTTTAGCTTGTCTTGCTATAATTTCAGTCAGTTGAGCTTTTGAGCACATGCTAGGTTTGCTGTAGTTAATTGGCCCAAATACCTTAGTTATCTTTAGTTACCTTAGACCAATATCTCAGGTTGAGATCTTCATTTCTTTATATCCTGATAACTTCGCTTCAGTGCCTAACTGTACATGTGATATTGCGTTGATAATTCAAAAGGCTATAGGGCCTCTTTTTTCAGCTTTTCAGCTGGCTTTTCCAGTTGAAAAGCTGAAAACCGAGAAGCTGAAACAAATAGGATTCTGAAAAGCTCGCTTTTGGAACGCTGAAAAGCTAGCTTTTGGAGAAATGAACTAAAAGCTGAAAAGCTCACTGAGGGCTGCTTTTCTGGCTTTTGGTGTGCAGAGAAGCTAAAAGTATATTACAAAAGCCAACATCCAAATTTCGTCATCCAGATTTTCCAAAAGCTCAAAAACTCCAGCTCAAACAAAGAGGGACAGTCTGGAACTGCAGAAGCTGATCACACAGCACTGTTGAGAGAACTAGGTCGACTAGGCAGCCGACAGGGCCAATTAGTTAGTCTACTAGATTACAGTTGTTCTGGCACATCACACGGCCAGTGCCTTTCTGCACTTGGAGGGAGGTGGCAGGCTGGGGACCTGTTGCTGTGGTAGACGGGAAAGAGGATAAATAGATACACATCACGCTAACTCAGCTTGGATGGGAGAAATTTCATTCTCCCACTTGAGATTTGGGTGATGGTGTCTGAACAGAACTGGTGATGGGGGCAGAAAACCCTATATATTGGCTCAAAACAACTGAAGCCGTACTGGGCCATACCACTTGTCCCAACATATCGTTGGCCGCCCCTCCAAGCAACCCATTGTAGTTTATTCTAATTGACTAATCATAATTAGTTGGATGTCCAAGCATTTAGGCTCCCAAGTTGTGTTGCAGTGCATAGTAGCATCTGACTGAGTTGTCAATTGATCAGGATTAAGTGTACATCTCAAAACATGGGTGTCTAGAGTTTTTAAAGAGATTTGAAATGGAAATATATTAGATTTCTCGAAATCCCAGTTATACTGTTTGATTAAAACCCAACTTTATGGCCCTGGAAATGCACTTTCACTTGTGATGTGATGGGGTACTGAAGCATGATGACCTCAACAAAAAATAAGGATTAGGTTTTGATTTTAAGAAGGGAGATCCAAATCCACGTGTGAAACCTTTCGCAGATTGTGTCGATGTCCCAAATCACTGATACATCCTTCAATTAATTGTCTGTTGAGTTTGACTTATGGTTCTTGTGCCGTGAAACATAAGGTGCTGAACCAGGATCAGGACATTATAATGTCTATGACGTGTGCTGCTTTATCATACTATATATTTTGTTGTATTGTTATTGCTTTGCAAACTTGGTCTGATTATATGTTTTAGTGCAAATGGCTAATGCTTCTTCTTTAACGTTTCAGGATGAAATCATTGGTTGGATTTTGCCACTGGCAAAAATGCATCTGATTCAAGAGGATAAGCAGCAGGCACTACCATAAGACAATTGAATTGAGGATATATCTGGGATTTGTCTGATGCCAAATATTCCATCAGACTGTTTGCCGCATCAAGGAATGAACTCTTTCCAACTAAAACATCGGATAGAAATCCAGAGATGTATGCAAAAGCATGAACCTTGTTAGCAATTGGAGATAACCTGGGTGACTAGCATATGCATGCAGCTTGCATTGGAACAAGGGAAATTGTTTTTTTGATGGACCGTTAAATTGTATAATTTCTGTAGGAAAGATTAAAAGTAACAATGCTGCAAAGGAGAGCGCATACAACTACGGGTTGAGTTCAGGCTTCCTGACATCTCAAGGGTACTTTTGAGGTTAGCTGCTCATACTGGAATGACTAGTCCAACATCTTGATGTAATTATTTGTGGTCAGTCTCTTGATCGATGAGCTTAAGAACAATGGAGTTATGGAGCCGTCTGACTTCTGCAACCAATAGCATAAATTTACCTCTTCATATACTTCAGTGAAGATGTGATGTGAGAACAAGATTTTAACAAAAAGTTCAGCTTCTGTTGATTGCAGTCGAGGCAAAGAATGTGATTCTACTGCTGACTCTGCTGATGGCAGTGTCATGTTCTTGTCTGTCACAATGTTAATGACCACTGGGCCTAGGATGACATGCTTATGTTGTTTGATTTTGCTACTCCTACATTTTGGCTAAAAGATTCTACATGAAACTGAAGATTCTTCAAATCCCACATGCCTGTACATGGAAACCATGTTATCTTTACTGGAAGCTCAGGAAGGTTCTAGTACATGTGAAGCACACATTCGAAGTACATACAATTTGCCTGGCAAAAGAATTCCAGATAACCTCACCACCCTGCAAAATTCCCGTGGAAAATCAGTCATATCTTTGCAGATTTACTGTCCCGAATTGACCTTGTTCTGAAGTGGACAAAAATGTACCATTGCTATAGGCATTGAGTGTCTGAGGGATCAAGTTTTCTGGTTACCACATGCTATTCATGGAAGTGTGACGTCTGCAGCATACGTCTACATTACAGTGAAGACTGGTCTGAGGCTATTTGCTTGAATGAGGAGTGGTTTGGGCAGCAGCTGCGATCCAGATTTGGTTAAGGTAATACCGTAATAGCCTCACTTAAAATTCTGGGAGTTCCATCTCGTAACCTTATGAATCCTCTACTGGCATTGGTAATGGGAACTGAACTATGATGGGGCAACTAAAGTGAAATGGCTTTAGGAGGCATAGTAATTACGTCAAATAATCACTTGCTCTGGATTTTGAAAAAAGTTTCATAAACACGATTAGTTCCTGTTAGAAGGCTATGTCGTGTAGGAACTTCACCAGTAAATCAATTACCATAAACCATTTTTTTTAGAAAAGGGAATATATATTAATGTTCCAGCCTCTATATAGGTGGATACATATAGCTATCCTTTATTACAGCCCAAATGTAAGTTAACAAAAGAGTATCTAACAATTTTTAAAATAAATAGTATTTTAAAAAGTTTGAAATCAATGTTCCTGATGGGACCGTAGTGGTACTGTTGCTGCTGGCTTCGAAGGAAGTGTACGTTGGCATGGTTGTGGCTTCCTGTTTTGAATATTGTATTGGCGATACGGATGCTTGCGTTTGTTGTTTGCTATTCTCAGTTATGTTAGTATTCAGCGCCACCGATGCAAATGGATGGGCACCACAGTTGACACGGTCGCATCCTGTCCATTAGGGCTCATTTGGGAATTATTTCCCTGGGCATTTCGGCCTATTCCACCGGGATAATCTGGCCTATGGTTGTATGTTTCCACCAAACCCGCTGTGTATTAGTGTTTTCTCTCAATCTTTTGGACTTGTTTATGCGAGTTGTAATTGTTATGTTGTAGATCATACCATTGCAAAATAAGCTTTGAAAGCTTTCAAACTGAGGTGTGGCGGGAAACCCGAGGATGTATAACTCATCTGACAGCGATTGATTGTACTTCCAATGATCAATGAATTATGGTTAGTCAAAAAAAAAACTTGGTGTAACTCGGGGGTGGGGGTCGGGGCTCAAAATCTCTGGGAAAGCCTATACCCCTTTCTTGTCCATAAAGGGGAGGGTGTGGTTGGTTGGTTGGCTGTATATGCACCGGCCTGGCTTCACATATGCAACTTTGCATTGATTGGTTGCTGGCTCTGTTTATGGGATGCAATTTCAGTTTGATTGGTTGGCTGCATCAGAGACTTCACCAGGCTTGTTCGATGCAAGAAGCTCCACTCGGTTTGACTGGCCAGAAACAAAAATCCAAATGGATTTGGTTTCCTCCGAGTCTGGGTCGTTTGGTGCGATGAAAGCGGAGCCTACACGAGCTTGGCTGCAAACCAATCACGCTCGAAAACTCCTCCCATATCGGTTTTTCTTTTTCTATAATCTCTCACCTGCTGCGCCATTCCCCTTACTGGTTTGCTTCCCTCATTGTCGCCCTAATCCTTTTGCCGCTGGAAGGCTGCAAAACCAGGACTCTTTCCCCTCGTTTTCTTGGAGACTTGACACTGAGTTCAATTTGTTTGATTCATTTTTTCCGCGCAAATGTAGTGAGCATGGTTGTCGAATCAACGATATCAAATGGCTGGGATTTTTATCCCTTAGACTCGAATGCTGGTTGGATTTTCATCACTAGTGGGAGGGGGTGGCATGTACATATAAAAAAAAACCTTCGCTTCCAAAGCAACCTTTAAAGTACTCTCTCCGTTTTTAAATTAACGTCACCATTGATTTTAATCACAAATTTGACCGTTCGTTTTATTCAAAAAAATTATGATAAAAATTTCATATATTTTGTTACAATTTTCTTTATTATCAAATGTATTTGAAATATAGTTTAAAATTTTACACATTTAAACTAATTTTTTGAATAAAACGAATGGTTAAAGTTGAGATTTGAAGTCAACGGTGACATTATTTTAAGAACGGAAGGAGTAATTTTTTTTTTTATAAACCAAGAACCTGTAAGAGCCCAGAGTGCTTTTGAAGATCAGGTTCGAGTCCCGCATATCAAAATCGTGTGACGTGAACAGCGAGACGAAAGAGGCAAGACAAAGTAAATTACTGCTACGCAGCGATCCAAATATCCAATCACTGGCAGGCCGGCCGGCCTGCCGGCCCATGCATTAGATAATCGCGTTGTCTTGGATTTGCACGAATTTAAATCAAAGAAACATTATCGGGATGCCAAATGTCGACCCTCAGCTGTTCGAATCGTTGCTTCCAAAGTTACATCGGAGGCACCCATCTTCCTCCTTTGTCGCACAAGATGTCACCATCTAGCATCAGTCTATAAATCCCAACTCATCT
>BCLF01000097.1:39315-53468 GCA_001602275.1 Zoysia japonica
AGGTGGTAGGCCTGCCGTCGGAGGAGGCGAAGAAGAAGATCAAGGAGGACAGGCCGGAGGCCAACGTGCAAGTCGTCCCGGCCGACGCCTTCGTCACCATGGACTACAACACCGGGCGAGTCAGGGTCTTCGTGGACTCCAACGACAAGGTTGCCAGAGTTCCCCGGATCGGATAGAGCGGCTCACCATTTCATAAGTTCCTATATATACGAGCAATAAAAGTCATATATATATATACATCTGGTTTTGCTTTCCCTCGCTTTCTGCGAAAAATTGAGAACGTGTGGCGGCTTCACTTATATTTGTATGAGGAACTGAGGAAAATCTCGTTCACGTTATCTGAGAAATGATGGTGGAAAAGGATGGCATCGTTTATCAAGAGATAAAAAGATCGTGTTCAGAACAGCCGTCGTCGATTTCAGTTCTCACTTGCGACGGTTGCCTTGCTGTTCGTTGTTGTCCTAAACTTTTGGGCATCCACGGAAAGCATGGCAGAGCCAACCTTGGAAAGGGATCGGCATCCGCAGCGCTCCACCAGCGGCCTGACTCTATGATAACCACGAACCCATGCTGTTAAACTGCCTAACACTTGTTCGGTTGTTAGGTTAGAAATCATTCTCAACAAAATTGATTCTCGATATGAAATAAATCATTCTAGATTAATAGCTTAATTTTTATTTATAGAAAAAATTCATTAAGTTGGAAATAAAACCTAACTATTTTTACATTTTCTCCTTTCATTACTGGATTGAACTATGTTAAACAAAACTGGCAGCGGAAGACGAAATACAAGTCTAGTCTAGATTGAGTTTTATTTCTATCCTAATAAAATTTTCTATGAACAAAAATTAAATTATTAACTTAAGATAATTTATTTCATATCGAAAATCAATACTGTTGAGAATAGCCTAGCAACCGAACAACCCTAAAACCCGATGTTTTGGTCTGAAATGGCGTGGAATGCGGTCTAATCCGGGTGGATCAAAGTAGTCCGGTTTCAAACCTGGTCCAAGTTGGAATGGGCCTTCGGTTAGATCTGGTCTGGAATTAAATCGACCATTCACAGCCTTTTCGTCTCGTCGTTAGCCCGGAACGAAAACCTGCCTCATACCGTCTGGATCGAAACCGAGCGAGCAGGAACGCGAGGCTGGGCTGGCGGCGCAGCGCGAGGCAGAGCGCGAGGAGACCGGTGGGCCGGCAGCGCAAAGCGAGGCAGGGCGCGAGACTGCGTGGCCCTTCCCCCACGGACGAGGCGCGCTGACGGCGCAGCGTGAGGCGTCCGGCGATGTAGGAACCAACGACGGTGGCTTCCGAGATCCCAGCACTTCGATGACCTCGGCTGCGCCCACAAGGAGGTTCAATGCTGAGGTCCAGGCTGTTGACTGCTATGCTGAGCTATTTCTATATTTCTTCTTTCTATCACCTGAAATGAAAACACACTTTCTATCGTATGAAACAAAATTAGACTACAAAAGATAAAATATAAGTATAGACTGTGTTTTATTTTCATCCTAATAAAATTTTTCATAAACAAAAATTAAATTATAAATCTAAGATAATTTATTCTATACCTAGAAACCTAAGGGGCTATTCGGTTATTCCCAGCTTGGAGGATTAGCCTGGATTGAGGAGGATTGGTTCCCCACCAAGCTAGGTCAGAAATTGTTCCTCCTCCGTTCCCCTCTAATCCAAGTCAATTCTTGATCAATGGGCACGACCTAAATAGTTTGTACTGTAGGTTTCCATAGCAGATTTATCAACATTTTCACTAACATTGCTTGACTTAAAGTAAATGACCCAACATGAATTCTTTTATGTCCTGACAGCCTTACTGCCCCACAGTCATAGTTTGAAGTGAAGGCCACAGGCCCACATCAATAATGAAATCACATGGCACATCCTACTTATTTGTCCTCCCTTCTTTTTCCTAAATGGGCTATTAAACTGTCAAAACGGCCTCTAAACCTGTTCACAAGCCTTCTCATGTAGGCCGTCTAGCTCTTTTTTTCTCTTCTGATTTTGACCGTCTAAATGGGTCAACCGTTTGGAGAAGCATTTATATGCCAAACTATGCGACGGCTGCTATTTGCTGTCTAAACCCCATTTAGTCATCCATTTAAAAATTGTTTAGGATAACACAGCTGGTGCCACATTGTTGATGCTGAAACGGATCTCGGACCAACGCACCACGCGCGCGTCCGTGTGCGGAATGACGAGATCGTCTAATCACGATTACAAGGACCCGTCAAAGCAAGTTCTTCCTAAGGTTGATCTAGGCTCGACAGGCCAGCTAGATCGGCTTCAAACGCCGCCAAAACGAAGGAAGAATAGAAACTAGAGTTTGAAAAAGATTAGGTAAAAGAAATAGTAAGTAAAAACATATTTGATTCATGATTGAAGAGGGGTCTCTCAATTAGCTTTGAGCCTCTTTGTATAAAGGTGAGATGGTCTTATCCCGTGGAGCAACGAATCTTATCAATTAAAAAACAAATTAGATCTGATCTATTATTAAAAACTACCAAAAACCGACCTTAGCTATCGAACACTCTGGCACATTACCGAACACTCCGGTAGGCAAAATCCCAGTTTTAAAGATGGGTTACCGGACACTCCGGCACATTGCCGAAGACTCCGGTGGGCAAAATTCTAGGTTCAGAGAGGGCTCACCGGACACTCAGTCACATTACCGAAGACTTTGGTGAGCAAAATTGGTCCAGATAGGGCTTATCGAACACTCCAGTAATGTATCGGACACTTCGGTACCAGCTACTCTGACGCATTGCTTGACACTCCGGTGTTGACTCGGATTTTTTTTGCTAAGGCCATGATTTCCTCATCCATCTCCGATTTAAATGATCCATATATCATATTGATTGTCTCGTCGAGGGCTACGTCTTGAAACCTTTAAATATTGAATTTTGCTTTATCTTCATATTTTTTAAGCACTTCTTTCATTTTTTAGTAGAATTTAGCCAAACTCTTTGAAAATATCTCACGTCCTGAAAAACATATTGAAAAACAATTCTTGCGAAATACTCATTATGGTATGGAATTTAGATATTTTCGGTCATTTTCGATCTATTAAACCGGAACTTTCAATCTTCTTAGCATGCAATTTTTGGGTGTAACACACATCATCTGAAGATGCAGGTGAATCAGTCAGAGAGCACCGAGTACCTGTAGTCTCATCAAAGAAACCATAGACCCTCACAGAGGATGGGAAGTTAGTGGCTTGGGAAGAAACAATGTGCTCATCAAACAACAATATGATGTTAAATAACCCAACGAGAGATGTCAAGGTATATATCCTTTGCGAGCACTAGGATGACAAAAACACACAAGACGTGGATAGAGGAGAATTTATGAGATGTAGCCACATTATTAGGAAAGCAAAGACATCCGAGAACACAGAGATGATAGTATGAGGTGGGGTCTGGTGAAGTTTTTCATAAGGCAAGATATTATTTAGTGGCGAGAGGTGTCTACTGACTAAATGGACAGCTGAGAGAAGGGCCTTGGTTAAAAATGATAGTGGCTGTGTGTTTGAAAACAAGAAATCGAACTACATTCTTAAGAGTTCCCAGAGTATGCTCACCTTTGATGTTCTGGGGAGAAGTAGGAAAATGTGATAGTCTGCCATGCCATCAAAGGAATTCTTGTTATAGGGTTTTGAAAAACTCGTTGCCATTGGCAGATTGGATGTGCTGCATAGGAATTTGGAACTATATGTGAACATAAGCAATAAAAGGTCTTAATATTTTCAGGTAAATAAGATTTTTTACGAAGTGAAATGCCCAATAGAAATGCGAAAAGTCATCCACAATGACAAGATAATATTGGAAACTAGTATTACTTAAGACATGCAACGTACATCACAATGTAGCAATTGAAAAGGGTGGTGGAAAATGAGTTGGACCTAGCAAAAGACAGATGGACATGCTTACCAAGTTGGCAGGCATGACAATCGCATGAAGCATCTGGTTTATTACACATGAAAAATTGTAGAATTATACAAGCTAGACATGGTGTCATGGCGAGCGTGTCCCAAACAACAATGCCTCACCTGGAGGAAGCAGCAATGGTGGCAAAAGCAGTGGTGGATTTCCATCTAGAGCCACTAGGGCTGTGGCCCACTAAAAGAAAAATGACTTTTAGAGACCAATGTCCTTGGTCGCTAAATGTTCTAAATTGGTCACTATTGATCTTTAGTCACCAACATACCTTGGTGACATCGTGGTGGCGATAGCCTTGTCGCTACATGTATTTAGCCACTAACATTGTCAAACCTTGGTGACTAAAGCTTCTACCCATTAGCTACCAACTGTTTATTGGTGACTAATATAACCTATTAGTAACCAATCCTTTGTTGGTCACCATAAGTTTCTAGTAACCAAATGTACCTTGGTTGCTAATAGGATGTGGCCACTGATCATTTCTTCACCACTGAAGATCTATAGTAACCAACATAGCAAAAACCCTTAGTGACTAAAATGGATGCCAGGGATGGCTGAGATATTACGTAATGCCACATTGTTCCAATTATATAATTTGTTAAAAATTGACCGAGCAAGCAAATCATCCAAATTTCACAGGTGTTGATCATCTATCATATAACTGAGATAAAAGAGTTACAATAGTAATGTTGATTTGGAAAAAAAAAATAGAGAAAAGATGATGCTACCACATCAGCTCCAGTTAAAACAAAACAGCAAAAAAAAAATTTACAAGTTATATATTTTTTTCTTCTAATTAATAGGCTTTGAGGATAGTCCATGCTTCGAGGAGTGGAAGATATTGAAGTCTTTGGTCCTGACCTGCACAACGGCAAATTTATTTTGTAGACTCATTACTTGTCAGTCTCCAAAGGTGACTTGTTTAACTACAAAACATGGTTTATGATATGTGAAGGTGGAACCTGAATGAAGTATTATATCTCACCAATATTCTATGATATTTTGTAGGCGCATTACTTTGGTTTGCTTTCTTGTCTGGGCAGCTCCCAATAGAACATCCTCCACCCCTCTTGCTTTATCAGGCTTGACTAAACCTATGCGGGAGACTGCCAATTACGGGCAAAACATTTATGAAATATTATTTTAGGCCAGCATATTCATTGCACAGAACATGAAGCTACAAGCCTTGAAACCAACAAGTGCTATTGCCCTAATCACAAACTTTCCCAAATGAATTGGCAAATTACATTATTACCAAATTAATTTATCACATTCTCTGGTTCAAATACCAAAATATTTTTCATATTTTTTCATCATTTTTAAACAAATGAGGAAGTACATCTAATGATTTCACGAACATAGCTGTTGAGTTAGTACGCCAAAGCTGAAACATTATCTCACCTCAATCCAGAAAAAAAGTCAGCATATAGTTCATTTAGCATAATGTAGGAGACATAAAGTACAAACATCTGCAATTATGCTTGAACCAAGGACAAGAATTCAACTGTTTCTGAGCAGAATTGAAACTGAGATGAATTACCTATACTGATTCTCATGCAACATTAATCTTGGGCAATTGCTACTTCCTTTGCTTATCATTTCTGCAACTGGGGAAGAAAAGCCAATAAACATGAAGGCCTTTGATCTAGAGAAGGAGAGCATTTAGGGAATAAAAAACAAATGTGCCCCTGACATCAGTTGTTGTTTTGCCCAAGGCGAGTGAAACAACAGCCAACTATGTGGATGATCAGTGTCAAGTCTTTACAAGCATCCCGTATGAAAGCCTTAATAAAAGCAACAAAACGAAATGAGCCAGTGTCCCAGAGACCCGAACTACCAAATAAATAAGAAAAAAGTCATAGAGAGTTAAAGAAAGCTCAACGTGCCAAAAGCTCCTTCAATTCTTATGAGGACATGCATTTGACCCAAATGCATGTTGCCTTGCCATCAACTCTGAATCCTTACCACTAACTCTTCTCTGTAACAGTGTTCGGCATACTTGCTACACCTGAAATCTGTATCAGATTGTAAGGCCGAAACTCAAAGAAAAAAGATGTATTGCAACGGCAAATGAATTAGCGTACCTCTTCATACTGTTGAAATGCAGAGTAGTGTATTCTCTTGTCAATTGGTAACCTGTTCTTTAGAGAACTGGAAGACACAAGTCACAGAAAAATCAATGACATAGTACATTGATAGTCCTTGTTTGCCCAGCACACAACTAAATTATTTGATTGTAACAAACAAACTGCAGAGCTCTTGACAGTTTATGTACAATTGACTGCAAATCAGCGATATAAAGGAACACTAGGAAATTGACTGCTCCTGTGAAAACACGAATAAAATAGGAGCGGTGGCTTACTTGAGTATATATGACATATTCAACCTAAGCTGTAGCTGCCTGCCTCTCCCTTTGAAACGTAGGAGTGGGACACAAGCAAGCCAACCGACGTTTGACCTAAATAAAATTATGTTAGAGCCAACGATTTATATATCCAGTCCAGTTTCATATGCACAAAATATGTGCAGAGTGATTTCTTATAAAACCTATATCAACCAACAAAGCAAGGCCTGAGGATGACATTGTGAAGGGAAATAGGAATAAGGGAAGATGGATTTCTTACTTCGAACTGGTTGGAGAAGGGGATTTGTTGGAGTCGGTACCTGACAGCTCGCTTGCCCGCTGCTCTTCCCGCGCTGCTGCTCCAGGCCTGTAACCCCCGCCGCCGTGCTTGCTCCGACTCCGCGCCGCCGACCCGCTTTGGACCCATGTCTCCGTGCGCCATACCTGCGTTGGCCCTGAGTCACCGCACGCATCTCTGGCTCTGCGCAGCTGGCCGTGAGTCTCTGGACCCATGTCTCCGTGCGCCATACCAAGTGCATGAAATGTTGGTTACTAAAAGTAAATATTTAGTGACCAAATTAGTTGGTAACTAAAGGTATGGTAACTATTTCTTTGTTTTCTTGTTGTGGCCCTAGTCGTCATTGAAAAAATCAATATCTTGTAGTGGCCTAGTCTGCTTGGCGCTGCTGAGTGCTTAGATATTGGCCCTAGTCATGCTGGAAGCAAAGTTCCGCCACTGGGCAAAAGGTTGGTTTGCAAACTGCAAACATGATAGATTGATAGTTTAGAGGTTGCCAAGCTATTGCAATGAAGAATCATGCGCCGGGTTCAAATGTCCTTTGATAGAGTAAACAAAAAGTGTCAAATTCAGTGGTGCAAAGATTGTCACTGACAAATTGTCAAAAAATGAAAAGATTATGGACTAGAGAAGGAACAACAGTGACATTATGTAGGTGTAAAAGATGGAATGGTTGGGTCAGGAAGTATGAACCAGAGTGAGCAGCGGACACAAAGGCACCGTTGCTGACAATGACTGATAAACAAGAAATATGGGAGGAATGTGAGAGAATACCATCGTTGGATGCCATGTGCAACGATGCGCCAGAATCCATCACCTAGCCAGGTTGAATGGCCATGCTGTTCAGGACAGCGATGAGATCGGTTGGTTCCAAGTATTGGAATGGAAGACGGGGAAGGGGCTGACGGCGTCTTGTAGGCCTAGCGAGGGGCAGCAGCGCTGAGGATGAGGGACCTGTCTATTGGTATGTTTAGCCGGAACCAAGAGAGCAGCAAATTCAAGGACCACCAATTGGAGCTGTCGTAGCGGGGCACCCACTATTGTTGCTGCAGTGATTGTTGTTGTTATCTTTTCTCGGTGTCTAGGAGTGTAGATCCGAGAGTTTTTGTGTCGGTAATAGATCTGTGATTCGAAGGTGGTCAATACCTTCGGATCCGGTCGTCGGAGTCGAGAAAGACGATCCGGCCATCTGCCCTTTGTCGGTGCGGTCTTCTGCACTTAGGCAGCGTCGGTCGGTGGAGAGGGCAGTGGCGTTGGAGTCACGGCGACGTCGTCGATCTTCCGGTGACGGCGGTGGTCGTGGTAGTGATGGCGGTGGTGCTTCCCGTCGGCACAACGCCCCTTATAGATCGGGTTTAGGGATGTTAGTGGGGTGCGGCGGTACGGACAAACTTAGTCCTGACCGGCCCCTCACCTCTATTTATTGTGGCGCTGGCGACAGGGGCTCACCAGGTATAATGGGCTGGGCGCCCCCGATTAGGGCGCTATTAGGTCAAGGGCCCATTAAGGCCGTTAGGCCAAAACGGATGAAGATCAATTTCTAACATTCTCCCCCTTGATCTCACTTTATACTTTTATCTTTATTACTTTTTAACTTCACTCATTTCATTACAGATTAATGCATAGAACTGTCTCATCGTCACGGTCAATCGCCGATAGACATAACAGCTACAATACATTTTTCTGTTCTGAAATAGTTATTATACTTTTTGGGCCATCTTTTCGTTCAGGAATCATAGGCTTTCCCTTAAACCCATACCGACAACATGTTCAATAAATACTTTGGGTGGTAAGCTTTTAGTAAGCGGATCTGCTAGCATCTTTGCAGTGCTTATATGCTCAAGATTTATGATTTGATCCCGAACTTTATCTTTCACAACATAGTACTTTATGCCAATGTGTTTGGCAGCACCACTTGACTTATTGTTGTGGGCATACGTTACTGTGGATTCGTTATCGCAGTACAACTTAAGTGGTCTATAGATGTCGTCAACCACTTTAAAACCGGGTATGAACTTCTTAAGTCAGTTCACCTGCCCCGTAGCCTCATAATATGCAACGAACTTGTCGGCGTTCTGACCACCGGCACAGTAAATATACGATCGTGGGGGTGGTGTGTCTTCGGACTCGATTTGGCCCAGTCTAAGGAAGACTCAAGAAGATTTTTTATCTGGTTCGGGCCACCTCGAGCGGTGTAATACCCTACGTCTAGAGAGCGGGTTATCTCGATGATAATGTTACAAAGGCGGGATCCTCTCTTCGCGGGAGGATCCGGAATGTGGGCGAGTGGGGGTGGTTGCTTGGAAGGATGCAAGGACCCTAGGCTCTGATGGAGCTCGTGGTTGTCTTTCGTGTGTTTGTGGTTTTGTTCGCGGTGATGTTGGGTCATGTTGTTATTGTTGTTGTGTTTCTATCGCTCCCCGGGCCTTCCTATATATAGGAGGGGGCCCGGGGTTACAAGTGGTAGGTCATACACGATCCTGCCGTCTCGCCGACAGGTGGGCCCTTCCGTCTTTGTCGCCATCATTTCGCTTCGTCCAGGCATGGTCGTGACCCGTCGCGTCGTGCGCAGCGGCGGGTACTGTGATGGTCGTCCGGCGCCACTGTGCCGGCTACAGTGCTGTCATGTTTTGTTCGGCAGCCGTCGCAGCTCTCTGCTGGAGTGTCGCCGTGGTGAATCTCGTCTCGTCCCGTCAGGACGGATGGCAGTTGGCCATCAGAGTAAATGTACCATAACGCGGTACCTACCCTCCAGGGGTCGCTCCCCGGAGGTCAGCCTTCGGAGGCCGAAGTCTTCGCGTGCCCGCGCGGCTAAGACATGACCGCCGTAGATCGCCATTGGGGAGTCGGAACCCGCGATCGCCCGACCCCTGACCTTGTGCGTACGAGCGCGACCTGTTGGGTACCCGGGGTACGTGATACCGACAAAACTCGGCATACATTGTGGACGATGTAGTGACGGTTTGCTTTGAGCTTTTCCACGAAATAGCTCCTCCAGCGAGAGTAAACACATATCCGGATGTAGACTTTCTATCATCTCTCGCATAATCAAAATCTGTATACCCCACTATATGGAGTAAATCTGATTTTCTGTATGTCATCATGAGGCCTTTTGTTCCTTGCAAATAACGCAAGACTTTCTTTATCAATTTCTAATGCTCTATTCCAGGATTGCTCTGGAATCTGCCAAGTAACCCGGTAACAAATGCTAAGTCAAGGCGTGTACATACTTAAGCATACTGTAAGCTTCCGACAGCTGAAGCATATGGAACCGCTTTCATTTGATCGATCTCATATTAGTTCCTGGGGTATTGAAAATCCCTATATCTATCGCCTTTAACTATAGGTGCAGGTGATGGACTACATTTATGCATATCATATTTCTTTAATACTTTCCCTATGTATGCTTTTTGTGACAGTCCCAATACCCCTTTATTTCTATCTCGGTGAATTTCAATTCCCAGAACGAATGAAGCTTCACCAAGATCTTTCATATCAAAGTTTGAGGATAAAACCTTCTTTGTCTCCAGTAGCAGACTGACGTCACTACTAGCTAGTAAGATATCATCCACATACAGAATTAGGAAGATAAACTTCCCATCTTTAAACTTTGAATAAACACAGTTGTCCTCAATATTTTCTTTAAACCTAAATTTCTTTATCGTACTGTCAAACTTCAAGTACCATTGTCTTTAAGCTTGCTTTAACCCATAAATCGATTTCTTTAGACGGCATCCCAGTTTTTCACTTCCTTCCATGACAAACCTTCGGTTGTGCCATGTAAACATTTTCCTCCAAATCTCCATTTAGGAATACTATCTTTACATCCATCTGATGTAACTCTAAATCATAATGAGCCACTAGTGTCATTATGATTCTGAAGAAATCTTTACATGAGACCGGAGAAAAGGTCTCATTGTAATCAATCCCTTCTCTTTGAGTAAAGCCTTTTGCCACGAGTCGTGCTTTATATCTTTCTACATTTCCTTGGGAGTCGAGTTTTGTCTTGTAGACTCATTTACAGCCTACTGTTTTGGCTCCTTTAGGAATTACTTTCAAGTCCCAGACTTTATTAGCCTTCATGAATTTCATTTCTTCTTCTATGGCCTCAAGCCATTTTAAAGAGTTTTCGCTTCTCATGTCTTCTTCAAATGAGGTGGGATCATTCTCCATTTGAAATTTTTCTGTCTGATAAACTTTATAGTCATCAGGAATAGCTGATCTTCTTACTCTTTGAGATCTCCTCGGGGCCTCTTCATTCTGTACATTTTCTGTTTGAGGCTGTTCTTGCTCCCCTCATATGTGGCAATGGGTTCTATTGGATCTTAAGGAACAGGTTCATCATTCTCATTCATTGTTGCCACAGGAGGAACAATAACAGGTGCTTGCACCACAGTATCTCGCACTGTCGGTGCAGCGACAGCAGGTAGTGTAAAGAATAGCTCTTGAATCATCAGAGTGTGCGCATACGCCCGCTTCTCTTCAAGGTCAATCTCTCGAGCTACCATGCTCCTCCTCATCATCTCATCCTCTAAGAAGACAGTGTATCTCGTTTCTACAAACTTTGTATGTCTGTCTGGACAGTAGAAACGATAACCTTTTGACTTTTTCGGGTAACCAATAAAATGGCAACTCACAGTTTTGGGATCAAGCTTCTCAATGTTTGGGTTAAATACTTTAGCCTCAGCTGGGCTCCCCCACACTCGTAAGTGGTTTAACGTGGAAACTCTACCTGTCCACAATTCGTACGGTGTTTTCGGCATCGATTTACTTGGTACTCTGTTGAGAATATGAATGGCAGTTTTTAACGCCTCCATCCACAAACTCAATGGCAGTGTGGAATAGCTCATCATGCTTCGCACCATATCCATCAGGGTACGGTTGTGTCTTTCAGCTACTTTATTTTGCTGAGGTTCGCCCGGTGTAGAGTACTGGGCCACTATTCTATTTTCCTGTAGAAACCTTGCAAAAGGTCCAGGAACTTGTCCATACGGGGTATGCTAACCGTAGTACTCCCCCCTACGATCAGATCGGACTATCTTTATCTTTAAATCGTATTGGTTTTCAACTTCAGCCTTAAATATCTTAAATTTATCCAAGGCTTCATTTCTTTCTTTGATTGGATAAATATATCCATATCGGGAGTAATCATCTATCAATGTTATGAACGAGTCATAACCATCTATACTCTTCACAGAAAAGAGACCACAAATATCCGTGTGAATAATTTGTAGAACTCCTGTGCTTCTTTTTACATTTTTTTTAATTTTCTTTACATATTTTCCTTTAATGCAATCTCGACATTGTTCTAAGTCTGAGAACTCTAGTGGAGGAAGAATATCATTCTTAACTAGTCTTTCTATTCTCCCCCTCAAAATATGAACTAAACGACAGTGCCATAATTTCGACGACTCATCTAGAGTTCTTTTTCGTTTTCTATTTTCATTCATGGACGAGGATTCATTTATCTCGCACACAACATTATCATTATCGCATACGACATTCACATCATCACGTAGTGATAGCAAATAAAGCTCATTTTGTAAGATGGCAAGACCAACACATTTTTTATTAAACATTATTTCACACTTGCCATTTCCAAAATGACAATCATAACCATCATTATCCAAACATGAAACGCTAATCAAATTCCTCTGTAGAGAGGGTACATAGAGAACATCTCTAAGTATAAGAATAAAGCCATCAGCTAGCTCTAATGAAAGATCGTCAACGGCTTTAACTTCAGCTTGGACTCCATTTGCAAGTTTAATGCATCTTTCTCTTTTTTGCGTAGTCCTCGTCGAACGGAATCTCTGCAATGAATTAGCAACATGAACAGTTGCTTCAGAGTCAATCCACCAAGTAGATTTCGAATATTGCACATATAGGGATTCATTTATAAAGGTAATAATGTTCTCACCTTTCTTTGCCATGATCATTTTTAAATAAGAGGGACAATCCTTCTTGTAGTGTCCCGTCTTCTTGCAGTGAAGACACTGATCCTTGTCTACTGCAAATTTGTTCTGTTGAGGCTGATGGACAGGGGCTTTTTCTTTGTTCTTTGAGGAGTAGTTGTTGAAGTTCTTTCTTTTGTTATCCTTCACATAGTTAATAGAACCACCATGTGAAGCTTTAATTCTGTCCTCCTCTTACACACACATTGTTATGCACTTTTCCAAGTCCCAAGACTCGGGTTGCATATTGTAGTTGACAACAAAGGTGTCAAACTCTTTTGGCAAGGAAGCAAAAATCAGATGGATAAGGAGTGCATCCTTGAGACCCAGATCCATTGGTTTGAGCTTAGATGCCATGTTTTTCATTCTCAGTATGTGCTCTTTAATACCACCGTTACCACCAGAGTACCTTTCTGTCACAAGTTGTTTAATAACTTGTGTGGCGTATGCCAGTAAACTGACTCTTTATTCTTTCAAGGTACTCTGTGACGGTGTCACACTCTGCGATTGAACCCACGATTGCAGGCTCAATCGTATTCTTTATCACAGCTATACACTTCTTGTTGGCTGTGGTCTATTTTCTATGCTCAAGGTCATAGAACATCTTTAAGTGAGCATAGTCCCTCTGTCTGGTCTGCCAAGCAGTCTCAGCCTCATTTTCTTTCCTCACTGGCTCCTCAGGCTCAGTGGGACATGCTGTGGTGACAACCCAGTCCACCTCAGCCAAGATAAACACTAGGTTTATCTTTTTCTTCCACTCTCCATAGTTGTCACCTGTGAAAGTGGGAATCTCTTTGATACAACTCATTAAGTTGTATCCGCCTGTAAATAAGTCAAATAAAGTGAGAACATAATAACAGTAAAATTATATGTCTTATTTTCCACGTTGGTCAAAAATATGACACACAATTTTATATTATACATGAAATATATGTCATCGTTGGGCAGAAATAGAAATAATGCATAAAATGTCAATTACAAAAATTATAATACTGTTATTATCAACGTTGATTAGAAAATAACAATATCATAATTATCTGAAATTTATTACTATTTTTTCAAAATTAAATTCTCCCGTTGGTTCGAATTTAATAATGAAAATAATTTCTTTAAGTACGCAGCGGAAAAACAAAATTCTTTAATTTTCAGAAGCATTTACTTTATTTTTCAGTTCTGTCAAAATTATCCCGTTGGTTCAAATTTTAACAGATTGAATTAGGTAAAAAATTACTTTAAAAATGCCTCTGAAAAAAAATAGAAAAAACTTTTCTTTTGGGCCGAAATTGAAATTCGGCCTGGCCCATTGGCCTTTTGCAATTCACGCAAGCCAATCTGGGCTTGGGCCAAAAATTCACTCTCCCTCTAGGGCCAAATCTGGCCCATTTATCCATTGTGCGATCTGGACCGTCGGATCTAGATCTGACGGACGCGCTCTTTTTTCGGAGGGTATAAAAAGAGTGGGGTTCTCTCCAACCCTAACCCTAACTCATTTCTCCTCTTTCCCAGTTCCAGCCGCCTCCATCGGGAGCTCTGGCGGCGGCAGCCGAAAAATGCTCGCCCGCAGTGCTGCCGCACTGCCTGAGGCGGCCGCTCGCGCGCTGTCG
>BCLF01000097.1:69918-81021 GCA_001602275.1 Zoysia japonica
ATGCAAATTTAAAGCCTATAGCTCCAGTGGCATACATTATGTAGTTATGATCGTGAAAGAAAAGAAGCACTAGACTGGCAACATTTTAAGCATAGATTTAAATTTTTGTACTTAATAACATGCATCTCAAATTATATCAGTGATAGAAATTGTCTTATGGTGATTTAATCGAGCTTACATTGACTTGGTTTTTCCTAAAGGTTTATTAGTGCTACATATAATCCTTAACACCTAGAATTTCTTCTTTATAAAATATGGAAACATATATATCGGCTTCTCTGTATTGTGACACATTCATAACTATAAGTGCTCCATTAATTAATCTCATAATCTCAGTGAACATTAAGATCTAAAATTTTTCTCCTAGGGAGTATGGAAGCACGTCACAGCCTCACACATAGACAAGAAATCATATAAATGTTGCTTAATTCCTAACCATCCTTTGGATGTGACCTATGGCTTGGTGGGGATGAAAAGTCAATAATTTGCTCAAACATATGGAAGGAAAGGAACGTAGATAATTTTTTTTTCAACATGGATTTGTATATCAATATTGGTGAAGGAAGAAGTCAAATCTAAATTGGTGAATGTGCGGCGATGCTCTAGCTGTTAGCTAAGGATTTCTTTTGGGGTTCCTATGTATTAGTGCAAGGTGCTTTTCTTAGCAACTCCCTCTTGTACTTTATCATCCAAATGCCATGTGCATTTTTTTACTAGATGCTACTATTTGTATAAACATTCTTCTTGAATGAATGGTGGAGCCCCTGCCATTTTTCTGTTAAATAAGTACTCCCTCCATTCTTTAATTGATGTTGCTTTAACCATTCATTTTATTAAAAAAATTGATAAATTTCATATATTTTGATATAATTTGATTTATCATTAGAGTTATTTGAACCACAACTTAAAATTTTACACATTCGAGCAAATTTTTTTTGAATAAGACGAATGGTCAAAGTTGAATTTAAAAGTCAACGGTGATATCAATTAAAAAACGGAGGGAGTACCTCTTTAGGAATTGAAATGGTATTTTTGAGCCTTACCCTCTTAGTATTTATACTGCCCTAGTGATGGAAATTCTGTTATTATAATTTTTATATCTTTTTATATATATTTTCTAAAAGTACAAAGGCTTAGGACCATCTAGGCTAGGCACGACTGTGCCCGATTATCTGCTTATAGTTATCCTATTTTTCTTAGGCTTTGTCAAAAAGAAGGCAATTTTTATGATGGATTTGCCATACAGCTATGAAAGTTGCATATAAAATTGTCTTGATGAAGGTCAACAGAAAAGATGGTGTCATAAGCCATAAAAATTTGGAGTGAAGAGCATATGGTCAGTCCTTCAATTGTCAACGATTGCCCTCTAGGTCCCCAAATTTTTAGTTTGCTTGAGTTCCAAATCATTCTAATTTGCTGTGATTTTGCCTATTTGGTGCTGACCATGTTTCAGTCAAATGTACGAAATCATCATTTGTATACCTATTAAACCCACACCAAACTAAAAAATTGAAGTAAAATTGGAATGCTGTACTATTTATGAACTATAAAGAGTATGTTTATTTTTCTTCCCAATTCGACATCATCCAGATAGAAATGCAAATAATGAAACTTAAACAAATCAATACTTAATGGAGATTTGGACTACAAGTACACTGCTCAGCAAGTTTAGTGACCGAAATGTGTAAATTAAGTGTTTAGGACCTAGATGAAATCCTCAAACACATTCAAGGAATGGCCATTTTTACATATTTTTGCTCTTTACCTTACCTCTCTTTGCCTTCAACTGCATCTGATTGAAAGCCAAGCTGACCAAGCTAGGCCTTAACGTGGGTGTTTAGTATTTACAAACCACTCTATTAAAAAACTGCAGTTTTTGTTATGACACCCATAAAATAGTACAGTTTCAAGGATGCTACAGTTTTCTTAAGTTCTGACCCAAACAGTTGTGAATTTAATTCAATTTCACAGAAAAAAGAAGGAATAGGAAATTTTTCCTTCAATCCAAAAGAGGCCTAAACATTTTTTCACTGTATTATGTTGCTTTACGTTGCAAAGTTGATAGTAAGCCAGTTAGCGGAGTTCTACCAGCCTAGTATCTTAATTATTTATTTTTGGGGCAATTGCATTTTGGTAACAGTTTTAAAGTCTATCTAGGCCTTTAATTTCAGATTTTACATTTTAGCCACAACTTTTGAATCCGAAACCACACTTTAACCGTAAGTCTGTTTAGCAAGGAAGAGGACGAACTGGAGGGTGGCTTGTCATGGTGCTCTGGTGATTTTTTTGGATATGTATCATCTGAACATATGTTGTCACTACCTAGTTTTGGAGAATGTGATTCTGGTTATCTTTTAACCATAAGATGTTATCGCCTATTGCATATGATTCATGTTTGAAAAATGTGAAAAATAAAGGCATAATGATGATCAAATGCTGCTTGAATTGTGCCCAACTTTCAGTATTTTTTTTAAAAAAAATTCTATTAGGATTTCAAATTTCAAATTCATTTTTTTTTGTGAAATTCTATCTAGGGTGTATTGATCTAAATTTTTTTGATCTAAAATCTGCTCTAATGTTTCACGTCGAGACAATGGTATAAACACACAATGTCTACCATTAAATTATGAGAAATCAGAAAGGACAAAGTTGCCTTTGCGCAACAAAGTTAACAACATAACATGCACTGAACGGACTTACGGTAAAAGTGTAGTTAGCTAAAACACAAAAACTTAAAATCACGGTCTAGATAACCATTAGGCTTCACAATTGTGGTCAAAAACGCTTTTGATTCTTAAATTTTTATGTTTTGCATACAGTTCCTTTTTTTGCCCTGCCTTTCAATAACCCATTATTTTGTTTCCAGGTTGCAGGGCAATGAAGGTATCTAACAAAACTTTTTGTAATAGCATGATTAATTATCAGCAGGTGTCAATAATGCATATTTTGGATTAAATGTATCGGAAAACAAAGGAGTTGAGGTCCTAGGATTTAGGCCTGAGGTATAAGGCATTGGAGACACGCGAACAAGCAATAGAGCAAGGTGGCTGACTTGTTTTCGTATAAAACATAATTCTATTTGACATAAGCTAGTTACATACGGGCCAGGCTGCGCGCCCGTCATGCAAGACATCCAGCCCCATGCACGGCCCGTGCTAGCCACGTGATGCTCCGGATATCATGCTCATTCATTTGACACGGCATATATATAGAGACACCTTAGTTATCATGTGCATGTTCTCTCAGCTTTAGAAAAAAAAATAGGTAGAGAGCGGATTTTTAGAAAGGCTGAAACTACCATGGCATTAGTTACACGTTGTTTTTTAAACAAGCAGCTTAGCCTGGGGTTTCTAATACTACAGTATTCACAAAGCCATGGAATCTTCTGAAAACGACTAAAAATACTTCATATCTAAACTGGATCACATCTACTGCTAAAAACAATTCATCAGCATGAGCATCGAAGTGCACAAGTACTCCTAGCACACGAACATAGAGAGATAGGAGAAACCAAGAAACGTACCGGCTGAAATGCCTGCTACACCTCCTTCTCTGCAGCTATCTTTCTCACCACTTCCTGAGCCCAGAACAAGATACCTGCTGACAGGAGAAAGAACAAAACCAAGCAGTTTCAGAGATCGCACACCGATCGCCGCCAAGCAAGATGGCATCAACGACGTCAAATTAACCAGACAGAAACGATCGAGAATTAAGAGAAGTTTACCTCAATCTCGGACGAATATGTTCGACGTCGCAAGAAGGCAGCAGGAACCTGCTCAAAGGGAGAGGCTTCTTGACAAGGCAGAGAGAGAGAGAGAGAGAGAGAGAGAGAGAGAGAGAGGCTCTATCTGCTATGTGTGGGCAGCGTTAGAAACCCCCACAGAGCCTGGGTAACCTCTGCCCGGAGGTAGCCTTCGGTCTGGTACTTTATTACGGAGCCAAGGCGGACAGGACGACGGGCTTTTGTCTCGGCCCGGTAAGGTTTGTCTCTTGGTTCCCGCCTAAACTCGTGGACGAGGATATACCATCTATATATCAAAAAGGGGAGAAACAGTAAAAAAGCAGGAAATACCGTATAACCACATTTGTTTCAACGAATTAGTTAACAGTACTACATCAATCTCCGAACTCTTGACATTTTTTAGTCAAAAAATTGACTTTTAGATATTATATTTCACTCTTTAATTATCTTATTTAAAACTATAAAAAACCATTTACAAATATTATGGATTGCTTTATCATTAGAGATACTTTAAGACTTATTTCTTTTATATTTATAAAAAAATTTAATAAGATGAATGCTATTAATGCAGTTTCTAGAGTTAAGTGTCAAGAGTTGATGGACGGAGAGAGTACTCTTTAATAATTTTACAGTATCTACCAATTATCGTCTAAATTTCACAAAAAAAAAAGGTTAGTTGCCAGGTAGAATGTCCCTAACAATCTAGGGCACGTCACAAATACCAGAGCTTATTTGATAACAAGTTCCCGTGTAACATGGACATCGCGCTCGATAAAAAAAAATAATTTAAAAGTCATTTTTAACATCATGAAATAATTCTCCTGTGTAGCATTTTTTACATCCAAGTGATGCAAAGTGCTATGAGAGCCACAGAAAACAGCCGCAAAATAATATAAAAAAAAGAGAGAACCACATAAAATTGACGGCACGTACCGCATCTTGACCAAACTGCCAGTCTATCCAAACGCAAAGGCCTGCGAAATTTGGTACATTTTCCATGGACACGAAAAATGGTTGTTTTGAAAAAATGTTCAAGGCGCGACACCTGGATGAAGCTACGCTACCATATATAATAAATTTAAATACGAGTTGTTGTGTTGCTTTTGCGGTCCTTGGTGGTTATTGCATCTAGGATTATCTTCCGATCAGAACCATACGCGCAGCGCTTTGTGCTATTTCTTCCTTTTGTCAACTACCGGTGTCACCTTCCAATTGTCGGGTTGCACATGTGGGGGCTGGTGCCCCACCATTTTCGTCCACTAGATCAAATGGTGCTAGATATGCGATTGCAATTGTAAGGATAATATGGCTCTTGTTGTTTCCTCCACAAGGAATCTTGGGGTTCTAACCCATGAACTCCATAGAATTTGGTGGTGATCAGTTTATGATTTTGTTAAATAATCAATATGCCGATGTTATCAATAAAGATAACTCCATTCCAATCAGTGCTAAGTATACATACATCAATAAGCACCAATCACTACTACAAAGTACTCCTTCCGATTTTAAAATATTAACACATTTAACTTTTAATATCAATTTTGACTATTCATCTTATTCAAAATTTATTGAAAGGCCTAAAATTCAATTATTAGTCATGTTTTAAATATCACTAATGATAAAATAAATTATAATAATATATATTACATTTATCATACTTTTTTAATAAGACGAGTGGTCAAAATTAATGTTAGAATCAACAATGTCAGTACGTATTTTAAAACGGGAGAAACAATGTCAGTACGTATTTTAATAAGATTGTTGTATTCTTTTCTCGGTGTCTAGGAGTGTAGATCTGAGAGTCTTGTGTAGGTAATAGATCTGTAGTTCGGAGGTGGTCAATACCTTCGGATCTGGTCGCCGGAGTCGGGGAAGACGAACCGGCCATCTGTCCTTTGTCGGTGCGGTCCTCTGCGCTAGGGCAGCGTCGGTCGGTGTAGAGGGCAGTGGCGTAGAAGTCACGGCGACGTTGTCGATCTCCCGGCGACGGTGGTCGTCGTGGCGGTGACGACGGTGGTGCTTCTCATCGGCGCAGCGCCCCCTCACAGATCGAGTTTAGGATTTGTTGGTGGGGTGCGGCGGTACAGATGAACTTAGATCATAAGTCCTGGCCGGCCCCCCACCTCTATTTATTGTGACGCTGGCGACAGGGGCCCACCAGTCATAATGGGCTGGGCGCCCCCGATCAGGGCGCGATTAGGTCAAAAGCCCAATTAGGCCGTTGGGCCAAAATGGGTGGAGATCAATTTCTAACATTCTCCCCCTTAATCTCACTTTATACTTTTATCTTTATTACTTTTTAACTTCACTCATTCCATTACAGATTAATGCATAGAACTGTCTCATCGTCACGATCAATCGCCGATACACTTAACAGCTACAATACATTTTTTTGTTCTGAAATAGTTACTATACATTTTGCGCCATCTTTTAGTTCAGAAATCACAGGCTTTCCCTTAAACCCATGCCGACAACATGTTCAATGAATACTTTGGGTGGTAAACCTTTAGTAAGCGGATCCGCTAGCATCTTTGCGGTGCTTATATGCTCAAGACTTATGATTTGATCCCGAACTTTATCTTTCACAACATAATACTTTATGTCAATGTGTTTGACAGCACCACTTGACTTATTGTTGTGTGCATAAGTTACTGCGGGTTCATTATCGCAGTACAACTTAAGTGGTCTATAGATGTCGTCAACCACTTTTAAACCGGATATGAACTTCTTAAGCCAATTCACCTGCCTCGTTGCCTCATAACATGCTACAAACTCGACATACATTGTGGACGATGTAGTGACGGTTTGCTTTGAGCTTTTCCACGAAATAGCTCCTTCAGCGATAGTAAACACATGTCCGGATGTAGACTTTCTATTATCTCCCGCATAATCAGAATTCGTGTACTCCACTATATGGAGTGAATATGATCTTCTGTACGTCATCATGAGGCCTTTTGTTCCTTACAAATAACGCAAGACTTTCTTTATTAATTTTCAATGTTTTATTCTAGGATTGCTCTGGAATCTGTCAAGTAACCCGGTAACAAATACTAAGTCAGGGCATGTACATACTTGAGCATACTGTAAGCTTCTGACAGCTGAAGCATATAGAACCGCTTTCATTTAATCGATCTCATACTGGCTCCTGGGGCATTGAAAATCACCATATCTGTCGCCCTTGACTATAGGTGCAGGTGATGGACTACATTTATACATACCATATTTCTTTAATACTTTTTCTATGTATGCTTTTTGTGACAGTCCCAATACCCCTTTGTTTCTATCTCGGTGAATTTCAATTCCTAGAACGAATGAAGCTTCACCAAGATCTTTCATATCAAAATTTGAGGACAAAATCTTCTTTGTCTCCAGTAGCAGACTGACGTCACTACTAGTTAGTAGGATATCATCCACATACAGGATTAGGAAGAAAAACTTCCCATATTTGAACTTTGAATAAACACAGTTGTCCTCTATATTTTCTTTAAACCCAAATTTTTTTATCGTACTATCAAACTTCAAGTACCATTATTTTGAAGCTTGCTTTAACCCATAAATCGATTTCTTTAAACGGCATCCCAGTTTTTCATTTCCTTCCATGACAAACCTTTTGGTTGTGTCATGTAAACATTTTCCTCCAAATCCCCATTGAAGAATGCTGTCTTTACATCCATCTGATGTAACTCTAAATCATAATGAGCCACTAGTGCCATTATGATTTTGAAGGAATCTTTACATGAGACTGGAGAAAAGGTCTCATTGTAATCAATCCCTTCTTTTTGAGTAAAGCCTTTTACCACGAGTCGTGCTTTATATCTTTCTACATTCCCTTGGGAGTCAAAGTTTTGTCTTGTAGACCCATTTACAGCCTACTGTTTTGGCTTCTTTAGGAATTACTTCTAAGTCTCAGACTTTATTAGCCTTCATGGACTTCATTTCTTCTTCCATGGCCTCAAGCCATTTTGAAGAGTTTTCACTTCTCATGGCTTCTTCAAATGAGGTGGGATCATCCTTCATTTGAAATTCTTCTGTCTGATAAACTTCATAGTCATCAGAAATAGCTGATCTTCTTACTCTTTGAGACCTCCTCGGGGCCTCTTCATTCTGTACATTTTCTGTTTGAGGCTGTTGTTGCTCCCCTTCATCTGTGGCAATGGGTTCTATGGGTTCCTGTAGAACAGGTTCCTCATTCTCATTTATTGTTGCCACAGAAGGAAAAATAACAAGTGTTTGCACCATAGTATCTCGCACTGTCGGTGCAGCGACAGTAGGTAGTGAGAAGAATGGCTCTTGAATCATCGGAGTAGGCGCGTACGCCCGCTTCTCTTCATGATCAATCTCTCGAGCTACCATGCTCCCTCTAATCATCTCATCCTCTAAGAAGACAGCGTGTCTCGTTTCTACAAATTTTGTATGCCTGTCTGGATAGTAGAAACGATAACCTTTTGAGTTTTTTGGGTAACCAATAAAATGGCAACTTACTGTTTTGGAATCAAGCTTCCCAAGGTTTGGGTTAAATACTTTTGCCTCGGCTGGGCTCCCCCACACTCGCAAGTGGTTTAATGAAGGAACTCTCCCTGTTCACAACTCATACGGTGTTTTCGGCACCGATTTACTGAGTACTCTGTTGAGAATATGAATGGCAGTTTTTAACGCCTCCATCCACAAACTCAATGGCAATGTGGAATAGCTCATCATGCTTCGCACCATATCCATCAAGGTACGGTTGCATCTTTCAGCTACTCTATTTTGCTGAGGTTCGCCTGGTGTAGAATACTGAGCCACTATTCCATTTTCCTGTAGAAACCTTGCAAAAGGTCCAGGAACTTGTCCATACGGGGTATGCCGACCGTAGTACTCCCCCCACGATCAGATCGGACTATCTTTATCTTTAAATCGTGTTGCTTTTCAACTTCAGCCTTAAATATCTTAAATTTAACCGAGGCTTCATTTTTTTTGATTGGATAAATATATCCATATCGGAAGTAATCATCTGTGAATGTTATGAACGAGTCATAACTATCTATACTCCTTACAGAAAAAGGACCACAAATATCTGTGTGAATAATTTGTAGAACTTCTATGCTTCTTTTTGCATCTTTCTTGATTTTCTTTACATATTTTTCTTTGATGCATTCTCTGCATTGTTCTAAGTCTGAGAACTCTAGTGGAGGAAAAATATCATTCTTAACTAGTCTTTCTATTCTCCCCCTCGAAATATAGCCTAAACAACAGTGCCATAATTTCGACGACTCATCTAGAGTTTTTTTTCGTTTTCTATTTTCATTGATGGACGAGGATTCGTTTATCTCGCACGCAACGTTATCATTATCGCATATGACATTCACATCATCATGTAGTGATAGCAAATAAAGCTCATTTTGTAAGATGGCAAGACCAACACATTCTTTATTAAACATTATTTCACACTTGCCATTTTCAAAATGACAATCATAACCATCATTATCCAAACATGAAACGCTAATCAAATTTCTCTGTAGAGAGGGTACATAGAGAACATCTCTAAGTATAAGAATAAAGTCATCAGCTAGCTCTAATGAAATATCACCAATAGCTTCAACTTCAGCTTGGACTCCATTTGCAACTTTAATGCATCTTTCTTTTCTTTGCGTAGTCCTCGTCGAACGAAATCCCTGCAATGAATTAGCAACATGAACAATTGCTCCAGAGTCAATCCACCAAGTAGATTTCGAATATTGCACATATAGGGATTCATTTATAAATGTAATAATGTTCTCACCTTTCTTTGCCATGATCATCTTTAAATAGGAGGGACAATCTTTCTTGTAGTGTCCCGTCTTCTTGCAGTGGAGACACTGATCCTTGTCTACTGCAAATTTGTTCTGTTGAGGCTGATGTACAGGGGCTTTTCCCTTGTTCTTTGAGGAGTAGCTGTTGAAATTCTTTCTTTTGTTGTCCTTCACATAGTTGACAGAACCATCATGTGAAGCTTTAATTCTGTCCTCCTTTTGCACACACATAGCTATGCACTTTTCCAAGTCCCATGTCTTGGGTTGCATATTGTAGTTGACAACAAAAGTGTCAAACTCTTTTGGCAAAGAAGCAAAAATCAGATGGATAAGGAGCTCATCTTTGAGACCCAGATCCATTGGTTTGAGCTTAGATGCCATGTTGCTCATTCTCAGTATGTGCTCTCTAATGCCACCGTTACTACCAGAGTAACTTTCTGTCACAAGTTGTTTAATAACTTGTGTGGCATATGTCTTTGAAGAGCTAGTAAACTGACTCTTTATTCTTTCAAGGTACTCTGTGACGGTGTCACACTCTGAGATTGAGCCCCCAATTGCAGGCTCAATCGTGTTTTTTATCACAGCCATACACTTCTTGTTGGCTGTGGTCCATTTTCTATGCTCAAGGTCATAGAACATCTTTAAGTGAGCATAGTCCCTCTGTCTGGTCTGCCAAGCTGTCTCAGCCTCATTTTGTTTCCTCACTAGCTCCTCAGGCTCAGTGAAACATGCTGTGGTGAGAACCCAATCCACCTCAGCCAAGATAAACGCTAGGTCTATCTTTTTCTTCTACTCTCCATAGTTGTCACCTTTGAGAGTGGGTATCTCTTTAATACAACTCATTAAGTTGTATCCGCCTGTAAATAAATCAAATAAAGTGATAACATAATAATAATAAAATTATAAGTCTTATTTTCAACGTTGGTAAAAAATATGACACAATTTTATATTATACATTAAATCTATGTCACCGTTGGGCAGAAATAGAAATAATGCATAAAAATATCAATTATGAAATTATAATACTGTTATTATCAACGTTGGTCAGAAAATAACAATATCATAATTACTGAAATTTATTACTATTTCTTCAAAATTAAATTCTCCCGTTGGTTCGAATTTAATAATGAAAATAATTTCTTTAAGTACGCAGCAGAAAACAAAATTCTTTAATTTTCAGAAGCAATTACTTTATTTTTCTGTTCTGTCAAAATTATCCCGTTGGTTCAAATTTTAACATATTTAATTAGGTAAAAAATTACCTAATTAATCAATTAAAAATGCCTCTGAAAAAGAAATGGAAAAACAATTCTCTTGGGCCGAAATTGGAATTCGGCCTGGCCTATTGGCCTGTTGCAATTCGGTCAAGACAACTTGGGCCTGCGCCGAAAATTCACTCTCCCTCATGGGCCAAATCTGGCCAATTTAACCATCGCGTGATCTGAACCGTTGGATCTAGATCTAACGGACGCGCTCTTTTTTCGGGGGTATAAAAGAGTTGGGGGTCCTTCCAACCCTAACCCTAACTCATTTGCTCCTCTTTCCCAGCTCTTTTGACTCGCGCTCGTCGCGAAAAACGCGCCGCCCGCT
>BCLF01000097.1:81639-113481 GCA_001602275.1 Zoysia japonica
GGTCGCGCGCTTGTCCACGTGGGGCCGCGCGCCCAGTCGCGTCATGCCTGCTCTTTTTTTTTTGCGGCTGCTGTTTTCTTTTCTTTTTCTTTCTTTTTCGCGGTTCTTTCGCGGAGCCCGAGGCTTCCGCCACAGTGTAGCCCACGGCTACGATTTTTCTTTGCGGATCTTTGCTCGCGAGTTGGGTTCCGGCGAGTTTTTCCATACTCGTCGGGATCCACTCCTAGATCTGGTTCTGATACCAATGTTGTATTCTTTTCCCGGTGTCTAGGAGTGTAAATCCGAGAGTCTCGTGTAGGAAATAGATCTGTGGTTCGGAGGTGGTCAATACCTTCGGATCCGGTCGCCGGAGTCGTGGAAGACGAACCGGCCATCTGCCCTTTGTCGGTGCGGTCCTCTGCGCTAGGGCAGCGTCGATCGGTGGAGAGGGCAGTGGCGTAGAAGTCACGGCGATGTCGTCGATCTCCCGGCGACGGCAGTCGTCGTGGCGGTGACGGCGGTGGTGCTTCTCGTCGGCACAGCGCCCCCTCACAGATTGGGTTTAGGGTTTGTTGGTGGGGTGCGGCGGTACGGACGAACTTAGGTCATAGTCCCGGCTGGCCCCCCCACCTCTGTTTATTGTGGCGCTAGCGACAGGGGCCCACCAGCCATAAAGGGCTGAGCGCCCCCGATCAGGGCGCGATTAGGTCAAGGACCCATTTAGGCCGTAGGGCCAAAACGGGTGGAGATCAATTTCTAACAAAGATGTCTTTCTGCAGGAGAAGCTTGTCTGAGGCGCTTCAGCCAAGGCCGCCTTGCCTGGCGTTGAAAGAACGCGCTGCTTACTGGAAGCAGCGTGGAAAAAGACGTGCTATTCGCAAAGGGGGCGAGAACACAGCATACCATCACACCCACGCATATCAACGTTTAAGAAGCAATCAAATCAAAGAAACTCATGGAGTGCAGCACTTGCATCTAGAATCTCTTATGATTTTTGAGATGAATTATAATAAATAATAGAAGTATTTGATGGCTCTTTGTGAGTACGTGTGCAGGGACTAAAGTTTATGGATGATTATAGAACGCCAAAAAGAAAGAGAAAATTGTTGGCTCCATTGCTCTGGTGGTTTTAGTATTTATATCTTTTTTAGTCATAGGACCACCGTACTATCAAGAGGGGTTCAGCATTTTCTGTCTTGAAAATAGTTAAGTCTCAAACTTTCTCCTTTCATTTTCAATCTAAATTATCTATATTTGGTCACTGGCTCCGGACTTGTCTGGAAATGGATATGTCCACCTAATGACCGGACTCCAAAGAGGGAGCACGCAGTCCCTCCGGACTTGTCCGGCAACGGACATGTTTGGCCTAGCTGCGAACTCCAGAAAGTTGTCTCTCCGACAGAGCCAGACTAGTCCGCTAGTCCGGGCCCGAATTTGTCTGTCAAAGCCTGCGGACTCCATAGTTGGAGCACCCTGTTATTTTCCGGACTTGTCCAGACCTCCGGACTTGTCAGGCGGACTCCAGAGCAGTTACACCACGGCTTGACCGGACTTGTCCGCTCGGCCGAACTAGTCCACTAGCGGACTTGTTCGTGCCCTCTGCGGACTCCAGAGAGATGATCATGATATCGTTAAGCCCGATGTCTAAACTTATCCGAACCATCGAACTAATCCGCTCCTGCTATTTTTGAAAGGTCATACTTGATTGATCTATATAATCCCCCTTCCCCCACGTCTTAGGGTTACCAAAAGCATTCACATCTTTTCAAATCATGCCCTGAGACCCTCTGAGATCTGCCTCTCCTCCTCCACTCGTTCTTCATTGAATCCCCTAGGGTTTTGATTGAAAGAAGAGGAGATTGTGAGTCCTTCATCTTTTGATTCGTTTTCAGCACTTGATCTTTTTCTTTTGATTCGTTTTCAGCACTTGATCTTTTAATTGCAGGACTTGCAGGGCTTATTACTCTTGAAAATTCGTCTCCTAAACGGTTAGGTGTCACCCGGAATCCATCAAGACCATTGTGGTGAGATCGGAGAGGTTTGTATCACCCCCTTTCGATTTAGTGAAAAACTAAGTTGATCTTTGTGGTCACTTGGAGAGGTTTAGGGTTGAGTGCAACCCGGTCCTTTGTGGACTCCTCAACGGAGACGTAGGCTTTTATGTGGAGCTAAACTTCAGTCAAAAATCCTTGTGTCTCGCGTCTCCTTTTGGGTTTGTGTTTGATCTATTTTTTCGCTGCGATTAGCGGACTTATCCGCAAGGACCGAACTTGTCCGCTTATCGACAAATCTGACTGACCGGACTAGTCCGCCCTCTGTTTTTCTAATCAATTTGTTTTTAAGTGTCGATTTTTAGGTCGTTGCCTATTCACCCCCCTCTAGGCAACTTTCAATTGATATTAGAGCTTGAACTCTCTTTTCAATAGCTTAACAGCTAGAAGAGTTGAAGATGTCTACCGAGAAGATTGGTGATTCATCCACGAGCAAGGAGAACTACTCCAACGTTCAATTTGACTACAACGAATTGAAGAATGAGCTGAAGATGGGACAAGCCTCGGGGAAGATTTCTATCTTTGATGGAACCTTCTACAAGCACTGGAAGTTTCGGATGATCACTTACCTCAAGTCAATGGGGCCAAAAATTCTGAAGATTGTGGAGAAGGGCTTCATCTTCGACAATGAAGAAGAACCCACTCAAAAAGATGAAGTCAATATGCACCGCAACGCTCAAGCTGCCTCCGTGATCATTTTGACACTAAGCCCAAATGAGTACACCAAGGTGATGGGGATAAGAAATGCGCACAAGATTTGAAAGAAGCTCGAGATCATCCATGAAGGGACGGACACCGTCAAGGAAGCTAGAGAAAATCTCTTAAGAGGACAATACAACTTGTTCATTAGGAGGAAGAATGAAGGACCTCAAGAAGTACATGACCGTCTCATGGAGATCGTCAACAAGAGAAGAGCTCTTGGAGTGAAGCTTGAAGATATTGAAGTCAACAAAAGGTTACTTCAAGCCCTTCAACCTTGGAACTCACATTTGTGTACTCTTATTAGAGAGAAGGAGAACTTCAATAACTTCACCACGGATGAAATACTCGGACGGCTTCTTGCTCAACAAGATCAAGATGAAGAAGCAAGAAGGGTCAACTCACTAATCGGCAACACCACTTCCGAAGAAAAGTGCATAGCTCTCAAAGCTAAAGGGAAGAAGGTGTATCTTCAAAGCTCAAGCGAAGAATAAAGTGATGATGAAGAGTCCGTGCTGCTCATGAGGAAATTAAAGAAGTTTGTGAAGAAAAGTGGCTTCCACAAGAAGAACTTCAGCAAAGATAAAACTAGAAAATCTAAAAGAACTTGCTATGAATGTGGAGAGGAAGGTCATTTCATTGCAGAGTGCCCCAACGTCAAGAACAAAGACGAGAAGGAGAAGAAAAGTGACAAGGAGTATGAGAAGGACAAGGGCAAGAAGTACAAGAAACAAACCCACATAGGACAAGAATAGAACTTTGACTCCGACTCCGACTCCGACAATGAAGGAATTGCTACCTTGGCAATAGGTGTCACTCCTACCAACACCTCGCTCTTCGGAAGCTTGAGCGATGAAGAAGAAGCTGCACCCACTTATCTCATGGCAAAAGGGTCAAAGGTAATAAAACTTAAACTAGACTCTAGCGATAGTGAAGATGATAATGATGTGCCTAGCTTGCTTGAATTAATGAACATTCTTGAGAAGCAAAGAAAAAAAATTGAGAGACAAGAGGATATTCTTGAGAAGCAAGAAGACTTGCTCATTCTTGAGAAGAAGAGAAATCTTGATCTTGAGAATATCCTAACTCTTGAGAGGAAGAAAGTAGATGAATTAACTAAAGCCTTGGCTAAAGTTAATGATGCTAGCGAAACCTTTACATTAACTAATAATGCACTTCAAGAGAAGTTTAACACTTTGAAAAAAAAAACTCTACTCTTCTCTTAAAGTGCAAGTTAGCGAACTTAAAGAAGAAGCATCTTCCTTGAAAGAAGCGTCTTGCCCCCCTTCGATTGCTATTTGTGATAGGTGCAAAGATGTGGAGATTGAGAAGTTGATTGAGAATGAGAAGATCATTGTACAACTTTATGAACAAGTCATGACCCTCAACGCACAAGCTGAACAAAGCAAGATCTCCATTGAGCAAGAAAAGACCAAGTACGCAAGAGGAGCGTACATGAACACTAGATGCCCACATGTTAAGGATGGCATTGGATTTGAGAAGGGTAAGAGTCACAATGCAAGAGAGAGCAAGAACGGCAAGAAATTTGTGAAGTTCACCAAAAGAGGAAGCTACAAGGTCAAGAATGAAGCTTCACCAACACCTCCTCCGAAGAATACTGATGCTCTTCATTGTGCTAAACTTTTTTATGATTTTGATGCTTCTTATGTGCTAACCAAAAATACTTTTGGTAGAGTTATTGCTAGATATGTTGGGCCATACCATAAGAACACCAAGTCTTGTGTGGGGGGGCTAAAATCTCTTGTTGCTAATGTGAAAGGACCCAAACAAATTTGGGTACTTAAAAACAAAGCCTAATTTGTTTTGCAGGACTGCTCCGGTGGAAGAAGTTGGATGATAGACAGTGGTTGTACCAATCATATGACCGGAGAGAAAAAGATGTTCTTATCTATTGAAGAGGACAAAGCTCAAGATGACAGCGTGACCTTCGGGATGATAAAAAGGAGAAGGTAATCGGTCTTAGAAAAATTGCTATTTCCAATGACCTATCCATTACGAATGTTCTTTTGGTTGAATCTTTGACCTACAATTTGTTATCCGTGTCACAATTGTGTGAGATGGTTTACAATTATTTGTTCACCAATCATGATGTGACCGTCCACAAAAGAGAAAGTTGTACTGTGACATTCAAAAGCTACTTAAAGGGAAAACTTTATCTAGTAGATTTCTCTACTAATGAAGTAGTCTCGGATACATGTCTTGTTACCAAGTCAACAATGGGTTGGTTGTGGCATCGCCGCCTAGCCCATGTTGACATGAGGAACCTTCATAAACTCCAAAAAGGAGGTCACATCATAGGACTAACAGATGTTTGCTTTGAGAAAGCTAAAATTTGCAATGCATGCCAACCGAAAAGCAAGTAGGAGCTAGCCATCCATTCAAGAACATAATGACGACCACAAGACCGCTGAAGATGCTGCACATGGACTTGTTTGGACTGATGGCGTATATTAGCATTGGCTGTAATAAATACGGTCTCGTTATTGTTGATGACTTCTCTCACTTCACTTGGGTATTCTTTTTGCATGACAAAGGTGAAACGAAGAGTGTGCTCAAAACATTCTTGAGAAGAGCTCAAAACGAGTATGAAATAAAAAGCAAGAAGATAAGGAGCGACAACAGACCGATTCAAGAACACTCAAGTGGAAGAATATCTTGATGAAGAAGGCATCAAGCATGAGTTTTCAACACCCTACTCCCCTCAACAAAATGGGGTTGCTGAAAGAGAGAATCGAACGCTCATCGAGATGGCAAGGACAATGCTAGATGAGTACAAGACGTCCGATCATTTTCGGGCTGAAGCTGTCAACACCACGTGTCATGCAAGCAACCGCTTTTATCTACATCAACTCTTGAAGAAAACTCCCAATGAGCTTCTCACCGGTAGCAAGCCTAACATTTCATACTTTCGAGTCTTTAAAAGCAAGTGTTATATGCTAAACAAGAAACCCAAATCCTCTAAGTTCGCATCTAAAGTTGATGAAGGGTTCTTGCTTGGTTATGGATCAAACGCTCACGCTTATCGTGTATTCAACAAAACCAATGGTTGTGTTGAAATAGCACGTGACGTGATGTTTGATGAATCTAATGGCTCCCAAGAGGGGCAAGTTATTAATGAAATTACAAATGATGAAGAAGCTCCGGCCGTAACGATCAAGAGAATGACACTTGGTGAGATCAAGCCACAAAAATCATCTGTACCCACAAGTGTAGAAGATCATGACATGACTGGTGGTGATGAAACAAGTGAAGAAGTGCAACAAGAGGCAAATAATGAAGTTGATCAAAATGACAAGCTTCCCATTCATGATCAACATATTGAAGAAGAGAGTGAAGGGACAAGACTACAAGTACAACATCCACGAGTACATCAAACTGTGCAACGAGATCACCCTGTCGAGCAGATTCTTGGTGACATTGATAAGGGGGTAATCAGTAGATCTCGTGTTGCTAAATTTTGTGAGCGTTACTCGTTTGTCTCTTGTCTTGAGCCTTTTAGAGTGGAAGAAGCGCTAACTGATTTGACTGGGTAATGGCAATGCAAGAAGACCTCAACAACTTCACAAGAAACAAAGTTTGGACTCTTGTGGAACGACCTAAGCAAAACATTATTGGGACCAAGTGGGTCTTCCGTAACAAGCAAAATGAAGATGGCGTTGTGGTAAGAAACAAGGTGAGATTGGTGGCTAAAGGGTACTCTCAAGTCGAAGATTTGGATTTCGATGAAACTTATGCTCCTGTAGCTAGACTTGAGTCAATTAGAATATTGTTTGCCTTTGCTACTCACCATGATTTCAAGCTGTTCCAAATGGATGTAAAAAACGTCTTCCTCAACGGTCCGATCAAAGAAGAAGTATACGTTGAGCAACCACAAGGTTTTGAAGATGAAAAGTACCCGAATCATGTGTACAAGCTTCATAAAGCTCTCTACGGGTTGAAGCAAGCACCAAGGGCTTGGTACGAGTGCTTGAGAGACTTCCTCGTCAAGAAAGACTTCAAAATAGGGAAAGCTGATTCTACTCTTTTTCACAAAGAAAGTTTTTAATGATATTTTTGTGTGCCAAATATATATCGATGACATTGTATTTGGTTCTACTAACAAATCTCTTTGTGATGAGTTTATCATGCTTATGACCAAACAGTTTGAGATGTCTATGATGGGAGAATTAACATTCTTCCTAGGGTTTCAAGTGAAGCAATTAAGAGAAAAAACTTTCATTTGCCAAGCCAAGTACACTCAAGATATGATCAAAAGTTTAACATGGCAAATGCAAAGCCAATGAAGACTCCTATGCCTACCAACGGCCATCTTGATCTCAACAAGAAGGACAATTTCGTCAATCAAAAGGTATATCACTCGATGATTGAATCCCTCCTTTATTTATGTGCATCTAGACCGGATATCATGCTTAGTGTGTGTATGTGTGTAAGATTTCAAGCCGATCCGAAAGAATGTCACTTAGTGGCCGTGAAGAGAATTTTAAGATATCTAGTTCATACACCAAACCTAGGACTATGGTAACCCAAAGGCTCAAAATTCAATCTCATTGGGTATTCCGATGCGGATTATGCCGGATGCAAAGTGGACCATAAGAATACATCGAGGACTTGCCAGTTCTTGAGAAGATCTCTAGTGTCTTGGTCATCTATGAAACAAAATTCTGTTGCCCTTTCCACAGCCGAAGCGGAGTATGTCGCAGCCGGTAGTTGTTGTGCTCAACTTCTATGGATGCGACAAACTCTAAAGGATTATGGTTACACTTTGAACTGTATTCCACTCCTATGTGACAATGAGAATATCATAAAGCTTGCTTACAATCCATGTGAGCACTCCCGCACCAAACACATAGACATCCGGCACCACTTTCTAAGAAACCACTCCATCAAATGGTACATAAAAATTTCTATGTATCCACACAAAAGCAACTGGCACATAGTTTTATCAAACCTCTAGATGAGAAATGCTTTTGTGAACTTAGAAATGAGCTAAATATCCTTGATTCTCAGAACGTGGCTTGAAGTGTTGCACATCTGTTGTAGCATATGATAGATTTTAAAATAAAAGATTTGTGAAAATATCTTGCATGTTTTGTTTTGGAAACCTTTAAAGTTTTGGAAAATTTTCGCTATGGGAAGTGTAATCATGATTGATTGCTTGATTGCTTCTGGTCACATTTTACATAATGATGTGTTTTTTGAAAATTGTCTAAAAGTTCACCTTTCTCAAATATCAAGTTCTGCTCCTTGATTCAAGACTGCGTGGGTCGGACAAGTCCGCTGTTCCAAACTAGTCCGCCAGCGGACAAGTCCGTAAACCTGGACAAGTCCAGACCACAGGGTCTATTTAAACCCCCGAGTCTTCTTTCTCCCCAAACACTATTCCACTTTTTGCCAAGGAGTAGCTGGTATCTTCTCTCCCTTATTTTTTTTCCTTTTTGGTGTCTTGATGCCAAAAGGAGAGAAATTGAGAAGCTCCACCTATCTACTATCCTTTATCTATCATTGGTGTGAACTTTTTAGACTTGTGTGCTTTTAAAACTTGGTTTGTAATATTTCGTACTTGACCTGCTTATATGGTGATGTGATGCTTGTGGTTTATCTATCCTATTGTATATTGTTTGTGGTTACAAGTTGATATTCATATAAGCTTCTACTGCTATCTTAGTATGTGTTGATGTGCATGAATTTAGGAGGGAGATTATATGTTCTTTAACTTGTAATCCTTATTTATCTTTGTAGCTTCTCATTGGTTGTCATCAATTCACTCAAAAAGGGGAGATTGAAAGTGCATCTAAGATCCCTTGAAGTTTTTGGGATGAATTATGACAAACAATAGAATCATTTGATGGCTCTTTGTGAGTATGTATGCAGGGACTAAAGTCTATGGATAATTATTAAACCCCAAAAAGAAAGAGAAAATTGTTAGCTCTTTGGCTCTGATGGTTTTAGTATTTATATTTTTTGAGTCATAGGACCACCGTACTATCAAGAGGGGTTCAGCATTTTTTGTCTTGAAAATGGTTAAGTGCTCAAACTTTCTCCTTTTATTTTAAATCCAAATTATCTATGTTTGGTCACTAGCTCCGGACTTGTCCGATTTTCCAGACTTGTCCTGGAATGGATTTGTTCACCCAATGACCGGCCTCCAGAGAGGGAGCACGCAATCACTCCGGACTTATCCGGGTGTCTGAACTTGTCCAGCAACTGACATGTCCGGTCTAGCTGCGGACTCCAGAAAGTTGTCTCTCCGGCAGAGCCGGACTAGTCCAGGCTCGGACTTGTCCGTCAAGGCCTGCGGACTCTAGAGTTGGAGCACCCCGTTATTCTTTGAACTTGTTTGGACCTCTGGACTTGTTGGCGGACTCCAGTGTGGTTACACCACGACTTGGCCAGACTAGTCCGCTAGCGGATTTGTCCGTGCCCTCTGCAGACTCCAAAGAGATGATCATGTTACCGTTGAGCCCGATGTCCGGACTTATCCGGACCATCAGACTAGTCCGCTCTAGGTATTTTTAAAAGGTCATCCTTGATTGATCTATATAATCCCCTTTTCCCCCACGTCTTAAGGTTACCAAAAGCATTCACATCTATCTCTCCTCCTCCACTCGTTCTTCATTGAATCCCTTAGGGTTTTGATTGAAGGAAGAGGAGATTGTGAGTTCTTCATCTCTTGATTTGTTTTGAGCACTTGATCTTTTCATTGCAGGACTTGCAGGGCTTATTACTCTTGGAGATTCGTGTCCTAGACGGCTAGTGTCGCCCGGAATCCATTAAGACCATTGTGTTGAGATCCAAAGGTTTGTATCACTCCCTTTCGATTTAGTGAAAAACCAAGTTGATCTTTGCGGTCACTTAGAGAGATTTAGGGTAGAGTGCAACCCGGTCCTTTGTGGACTCCTCAACGGAGACGTAGCGTTCTGTGTGGAGTTGAACTTCGGTCAAAAATCCTTGTGTCTCGGGTCTCCTTTTGGGTTTGTGTTTGATCTATTTTTCCGTTGCCATTAGCGGACTTATCCGCAAGGACCGGACTTGTCCGCTAATGGATAAGTCCAACTGACCGGACTAGTTCACCCTCTATTTTTCTGATCAATTTGTTTTTAAGTGTCGATTTTCAGGTCGTTGCCTATTCACCCCCCTCTAAACAACTTTCAACACTAGTCATGAGGCAAAGACAGCAGAGCTAACAGCATATTTCTCATGGCTCTTTGGTGCTCAACACATTCCACAATGGGACTTTGATATGCAGAATCTGCATAAAGGGCAGCATAACATCGACACAGCCACTCTAACCAAACCATTCTCCAGTGAAGAAGCACTGCACACCCTACGTGTGATGAACCGCAACAGCGTGCCCGGTCCAGATGGTTTCGGACCCGGCTTCTTCCTAGCCACCTGGGACAAGGTACAAGGCAGGATAATGGAATTTGTGATGGACTTTCAAAAGGGGCAAGCAGACCTGGAATGGCTTAACCGTGCCTTTGTCGTGCTGCTTCCAAAGCACATGGGTGCCACCACCCCTGATGCCTTCTGGCCAATCAGTCTACAGAATTGCTCAATGAAGTTAGTGACCCAGATGATGACCACAAGACTGCAAAAACAGATTTCCCACCTCATTCACATTGATCAAACAGATTTCTTACAGGGCAGGTCCATCTCGGAAAACATTGTTTATGCCATGGAGCTTGTCCAGTGTTGTCACAAAAGGAAAGTTGCCACATTGGTGCTGAAACTTGATTTTGCCAAAGCTTTTGACTCTATTTGCTGGAGCAGCTTGGAGAGAATCCTTTTGGCCCGCGGTTTCCCTCAGGATTAGTGTTCTTGGATTCAATCCTTGCTTACCACAGAAAAATCTGCTATATTGGTCAATGTCAGTCCTGGGCCTTGGTTTGCATGTAAGCGTGGGTTGCGGCAGGGTGATCCCCTCTCTCCCTATCTCTTCCTTCTAGTTGCTGATGTCCTACAGCAGCTAATTTCAAGAGATGGCACAGCAAAACACCCTCTCAGTGATGATCTCAGTTGTCCTGTGCTTCATTATGCGGATGACACAATGATTCTGCTGCGAGGTGATGTGGAAGGAGTCACACGACTTAAAGAACTGTTGAACTCCTTTGCAGATGCCACTGGTTTGCTCATCAATTTCAGCAAGAGGACGGTTGTCCCCATGCATGTAGATGCTTCAGTTCTCCCCCAACTCATTGCTATACTGGGCTGCAAAGAAGAAGGTTTCCCTCAGACATATCTGGGACTCCCTTTGTCCAACAAGAAGATGCATCTCAATGCTTTTGTGCCACTGATAGCCAAAGTGGATCGACACCTGTCTGGTTGGGTCGCCTCCCTCCTCTCTGCACCAGGACGTGTAGTTATGGTCAATTCAGTTCTAGACTTGCTCCCCACATATGCAATGGCGGAAATGCCGCTGCTGTCCCTAGTCATTGCGCAGCTGGATGCACAGAGACGTGCCTTCGTGTGGGCAGGGGCATACATGCTTGGTGTCTTGGGCACAACGCTGTAAACCAAAAACTCAGGGTGGCCTGGGCATCAAAAATCTTGCTATTCAGAATATTTACCTCTTGATGAAGCTTCTTCATCAGCTGCATCTCCTCGGACAGTCTGCTTGGGCGCATTGGGCGCGGACTCAATCCAACATCGCAACAATGGAAGGCAACATTGATGGCCCGCACTGGACTGAGCTTCGTGACATGCTTCCCTACTACCATGACATAACAACAGTGAACATTGGCAATGGTATGAGCATCCTTTTGGCATGACTACTGGCTCCCCTGTGGGCGGATTGCAGACACTTCTCTTGCCCTTTTCAGTCACTGCAGTGCACCAGATGGTTCTGTTTCCCAAGTCCTCTCTATGGGGCTGAGATCATTCCTTGCACCTCGGCGATCCCAGGTAGCTACACAGGAACTGCTAGGGCTTGAAGCATATATTGAACTGACTGAACTCTCCAATTGTGATGACACTTGTGTCAGCCCCCTCCTGGACACGGAAGGAAACCTGCGAGCTGGTTCTCTATACAAACACTATACTAACGCTGATGATCACTCCTGTGATTTCTTCAAGTTCATGTGGGAAAACCGGGCTCCCCCCGTGCAAAATTCTTCCTATGGCTGCTAGTGCAGGACAGAGTGCACTGTAAATCAAACTTGGCAAAGAAGAACATCATCGAGGATGCCACCTGTGAACTGTGTGGCGCTGATGCGGAATCGGCGGATCACCTGATCTTTCACTGCTCTTTTGCACAGAGCTTCTGGACAACCGTCGGATGCAGCCCCCCCCCCCACCCCACAACAACCATGACGGTAAAGAAACTTTGGGAATTCCCCAAACCTTTGTGCATTCCGGCACTGCACTTCTCCTATGCTGCTGGCACCTTTGGAAGCACCGTTACGATGTGGTTTTCCGTTCGCTCACCCCCTCTGTGGATCGCCTGATGTTGCATTGCAAAGAAGCGGCAGCATTATTGTGGCGCTGCTGGCTCCCTTTGCACGATAGAACGGTTGTGGATGCCTGGTGTCTATCCTTCTCACCCATGTAATCTTCTCCTTTGTAATACTTTGTATGACAATCATCTTTGAAGTGCCGTGAAGCAGTTCCTCTGTACTCTAGCTTTCAAGCCATCTTTTTATTAATGGATTTTCAGGTGGGGATATCCCCCCCCCCCCCCCCCCGCGTTGACCTTCAAAAAAAATATAAATTAATAATGTTATTTAAAATAACAGTTGGAGCCTCATCAGCCATTGTGTTATGCTATCCAAGTCGCGGGGTTCGAAGTGAACTCTAATAAATGTCTGACCTCATCATGATGAAAATAAATAGATGGTCATTTTTATTGGAGACAAATATATATTTCTGTCCTCTCAATCACCAAAAAAGAATGTAAAAATGTAAGCCTAGTTGATCAAGGAGTGAAGTTTCTTAAAATATGTCATATAGCTAATGACGAGACGGTAGATATCATAAGGAATTCAGAAAAATCTGGAGATGGAAGTTATCCTATAAATGTGGAATCTACCTATTGAAAATGTTAATAGAATAATTTTCTTATGGAAATGAAATAAAAAACATGATATATCTTTTTTCTGGTATTACTATAAAAATTATGTCATCTTATAGGCCTACCAGGTTTCGAAGCCGTTGGACAACCCTTAAGTTTCTTCTTATAGCTTTTTTGTAAAAAATTATATTCATAACTTTTCATGGTAACATAGACGTGCTTAGTTACCTGCCATATATCATTCCCCACGCCAATGATTCAAAAGCACAATAAAAAAAGTCCAACATTGTTTGGTTGCTGCAAAAAAAAATTTCTCTTCGGCCTTTTTCTTACCGCAAGTTTGGTGTTGAATATGACAGGTAGCCGCATGCAACCAACCTTATATTCAACAAATGTTAAAGCCTGTACATGTAACTTTTCATGGCAAACTTACATACAGAACCTTTTGTATATAATGCGTGATGGGATCATGAGAGGTTGTCAGAATTTAATGTATAATAAGAACATCACTCTTTCATTATGCTTTCACGGGTTAAGACGTACCTCAAAATTAATTAGGCCCCGTGAGACATTCGAGCTGATGGCATGCATTTGAAATTAAGATAATTTAGAGAATGCCCCTCTGATCTCCTTTTCTCCCCTGCTCGAATCAATCTCCTACCCAAATCATCTCTTCTCTCCCTCGTGTCATTATCATGAACCCTAACCCTAGGCGGTGCGAGTAGGGGAGAGGCTGGTGCTGGTTGCGTGCGCCACAGGCGAGGAGGAAGCTAGGAGAGGTAGGGCGGGTGTTGAGGCCTATGGGCTCGCTAGCAAAGCAAGAGGGAGGCAGTGCAAGCGCGAGTGACGTAAGCAAGGGTGAAAGGTCGTGCATGTGTGACATGGCACGGGTGAGGCTGCAGGGCCCTACTAGCGGCCCAAGCGTACAAGATTTCAATGGGCAACCATAAAGTGATTGAGGTTGCATCTCCGTAAAGTAGATTGCAAAAATGGCATAGGACATGTGGTCATATAACTGTAAGATTAGATCTCGTAATGATTCGAACAGATAAAGTTATTTTATTGCAAGAGGAATCTACAGTGTTCCACTTACGCATATTGCTTACCGGTGGGCCAATAGAGTTGATGATTCATCTACTTGTCCATTTGTCTACAGCGAGATGCCTATCTGAAGGGGATTAGCACAAGAATCATATGTGAGCATGAAAAAAGTGGCAAGATCATGAAGTTAAAGTGAAACGAAAAGGCTGGTATGGATCAGCTCGATCAGGTGACCTTTCATCTAGCTATCAGATTTGGGTTCACGGGATGCCTTTCGAACTAAAAAAAAGTTAAAAAAAAAGTGAGTATCTCTAAAAGATTCACCATTAACTTCTTCTAAACCAAATTATGAGAAAATAATATAAGAGCGTCTTCAGATGCTTTCAATTAACTCCTTTTAAATCAAATTATGAGAAAATAGTATAAAAATCCTCCTTTAATAACTTCTCTAAACACATTCTTACTTTCGACGGTTCATTTATCCGAAGATAGATCTGTGTAACTTTCTGGGTTTCTAATTCTATCTCTCGTGCAACTAATTATGAAACTGATTATTCATTTATCTCAAATTTAAATTATATTCTCTCCGTCTCAAATTATGTCCACTTTGTACTTCTCAAATAATTTTAAATTATAAATTATTCTCACTTTTTTTGACAATTTTTTCTCTTTCTAATGCATTTCCGCTCTATCTCTCTCCTTATCGTTTTAAAAACATTCACTTTTCTTAATTTCCATTTCCGAACCCAAAACAAGATGGAGAAAGTATTTAGAGGAGCTATTAGAGATGATTAAAATAGACTTAAAATTTTTTTTCTGGCCTCAAAAGATATTTTTTGAGTGATTTTTTAAAAGGAACCGTTGAAGATACTCTGACGGCATAAACATTTGTGGAAATGAAATCCTGTTTTCAGAAGTTCAATTTTTTCCTGAAAGCTGAAGGTTAAAAAGAATCATTCCGATTCCAGTGTCAGAAAAGGAAGAGTCGGGGCACAAAAAAGAACTGGAAATGCAAAAGGTTGACTTGTCACGTGCCGGATTCTATTCCCCTATCGGCAAAGTCAACCACCCGGCCGGCGTGGCCTCTTCGCGATGGCGTCCGCATCGGCATCGCCACCAGTCTTCCTCTTCTCTTCCTTCAGGACCTCCCCTCCGCTCGGGAGCCCGCCGTTCCCGAGGTCCCGGCGACGCAGGCTCGTTGCGACAGCGCGCGCGATGCCGTGGCCGCACGTGCTGACGGTGGCCGGCTCCGACTCCGGCGCCGGCGCGGGCATCCAGGCCGACATCAAGGCCTGCGCGGCGCTCGGCGCCTACTGCTCCTCCGTCATCACCGCCGTCACGGCGCAGAACACCGTCGGCGTCCAGGAACGTTTCGTCCCCTGATCCCTCTCGGCTCTCCTGTTCCTTTTGTCACACAAGTTCACTCCTTTCGGTCCGATTCTTTCTTGAAAATGCGTTGATTTGGCTGCGGTGGCGCAGGGGGTGCATCCTGTCCCGGAAGAATTCGTCGAGGAGCAGCTCAAGTCGGTGCTTTCGGACATGTCAGTGGACGTGGTAAGCCGTATTAGCCTCAGGGTTAAGTGATGGTGACATGGTCTGGCAATGTATTAGGAGTAACGTGATTTTGGGTTAGTTCTTCGGAAATACAGATACAAGGCCCCCATTCATCACAACGAACGGTGAGCTTAGCTCGCCGTGTCTGTTATTGTCATTCTTGGGGCTAGGCAATGGTCGTGTTGCTGCAAATGTTGCTATGAGTTACAATGTTTGGCAGAACTGTTCTTGAAAGAAATTTAAATATTTCCTTGATTCAGGTTGCTGCACAGCATGTTAAGTCTTCTGTAATTTTATTTGCTTGAATGATTTCTGTTTACTGCATTCCAGAAATCGCGAGAATGCATAGGAGGAATAGCGTATCTTAGATTTTTCGGAGGTTAGGTGCTTCCACGTTCACTCTGTCAAGAGCCCCAATGGTACATCGTGTTTTGTTACTCTCTGCAATCCTAATCACTCGTTTCAAGAGTTCGGTTCTCTGTTTCATCTCTGAAATACGGTTCTTGCCTGATGTAGTGATCTTTGCATACCTGAATGCTTGTTGATTCTCTAATCTTCCTGTGTAATGTGTTTTTTATTCATCCTAGCTTCACATGTAACTTATACTGGAAAATTATTTGTTCGTGAACTGTCTAGGTGAAAACAGGGATGTTACCATCGGCTGGAGTAGTTAGAGTTCTATGCGAAAGTCTCAGGAAGTTTCCAGTGAAAGGTCTCTCATAATATTACAAGTTTTCAACTAGAACACAGCTGTATGAGCTCAGTTATTCACTAACTATGAATTATGTTTATGAAGGCAGCTTTAGTGGTGGATCCGGTCATGGTATCCACAAGTGGAGATAACCTTTCAGGACCGTCAACTCTTGCTAAGTATAGGTATCAAGAACTAATAGTTGTCTTATTGTCCATGCATATTAATATATTCCTGGTGGATTCGTATTGCTGTTACATCCTAAATATCGTATGTTTTGAGCAGGGATGAACTGTTTCCTATGGCTGATATAGTCACTCCTAATGTGAAAGAAGCATCAAAGTTACTAGGAAATGTGTCCCTTCAAACGGTTTCTGACATGCGAAGTGCAGCTGAATGCATCTACAAATTTGGTCCGAAGTATGTATTTCAGATTTCTGTAAAATATTTTAGTTGTTATAGAGTTCTTTGTGCATTATGTATCGACCTAGCTGTAGCCTACCATGCAACATCCTGTGCTTGTGTATCCAAATATGAAATATATATATTTTTTAGTGGAAAAATCTTACCTAGATATCCTGTTATTGTGTCTGTACTTTGAGGTATGTCTGCAACTGTAGAAGAAATTGTTTACCATAATTGGCATGAATCATTATTGTTTACTTGTGTTGATTTGTCTTATGTGATATACAGATTTCTGTTACCTCCAATACGGGTGCTAAGCAATTTTTTTTTTCAATCATTTGAATCCTTCTTGACGAGTGGGGCTGATTGTTACCCTGTATTGGATGAGATGCAGAGCTTTGCTAGTCTAAAGCTCTTTATGCATTACAGTGCAAGTTACATTCGTGAATGCCTCATCTAAAAATGAATCGCTTGAAGTTCTGTTCCTAATTATATCCATATTGGTTTCATCCCCTAAAACGAATGCACGTTAATCTAACATTTGCAGACATGTGCTTGTGAAAGGTGGGGATATGCCTGATTCCTCAGAAGCAATCGATGTCTTCTTTGATGGTATGATTGGATATCATAATTACTTTTCTTCACCTGCTGCATGTGTAACTTATATGTGTTACATTTTCCACCTCTGCGCGTGTAACTTATGTAGGTTCTGACATATTTCATCAGGTAAGGAGTTCATTGAACTTCGAGGTCGGCGTGTACAGACCCGTAACACCCATGGAACTGGTTGTACTTTAGCTTCATGTATAGCTGCTGAATTAGCAAAAGGTGCAACTATGTTGCACGCTGTTCAGGTTTGTGCTTGATACCTTGAATACTTTTCACTCAGCGATGCCTGAAAACAGTTAAGAAACCGAGCAGAAGACTTGATGTAATTTTTAACAAATAGATGATTGAGTTTCCCCTCCTTTGTTGTATCACCAGGAAAATAATCCTTCTGTGTCTAACACGGTAAAGATTGAAAGAGTTCTATCGTACTTAAACATTTTTGTGTTATCTACCAAAGTTGGTACCTAAGAATTGTTTTCCATATGTTGGATGACTCTTTAGCAACAAGGTCTCTAAAATTAATTTGTTACTTATCGAGTTTGCATTGCTTTTCATTAGATATTTCCTTACGCATTTACCAAAGCTAACATCTTGACCACTTGACTGGCAGACAATCTGCAGTGGAGTCTAGAACATTTGCCTGCGTGTTTTTGATTATTTTGTCACAGTTACAACTTTGTGTCAAAGAATATCTATACATTCAAATATGTCCCTTAGTTTTTTTTATCCAACGTCTATCTTCTGTGCCTAATTCCTAGTAGCTTTGTAAGCTTGTTCGGTGCAATACAGTTTCTTTCAGTCAGCTGTTTCATCTGTTCTGTTGTCATACGTGAAATTGGCAGGCTGCGAAGAAATTTCTTGACTCTGCTCTATATCACAGTAAAGACCTCGTGATTGGAAATGGATCTCAAGGCCCTTTTGATCATCTCTTCAGGCTCAAGTCACCCTTATATAACATGGGATCACTGCAAACGTTCAATCCAGATGACCTCTTCTTGTATGCGGTGACAGACTCTGGGATGAACAAGAAGTGGGGCCGTTCAATAAAAGATGCAGTTAAAGCAGCCATTGAAGGAGGAGCCACTATTGTCCAACTGAGGTTTCTTTCTTGATAACTATATTTTTTGTTTGCGATAAAATATCATCATTCCTCGCACCAATGTGCTTTCCACTTCATATGTTCAGGGAAAAGGACGCTGAAACACGAGAATTTTTAGAAGCCGCCAAGGCATGTGTGGACATTTGCAGCTCCAGTGGAGTGCCTCTACTGATCAACGACCGCATAGATGTCGCCCTGGCGTGCAACGCCGACGGCGTCCATGTTGGTCAGTCAGACATGCCAGCGTGGGAAGTGCGGCGGCTCTTGGGTCCAGGAAAGATCATCGGCGTCTCATGTAAGACCCCCGCTCAAGCTGAGCAGGCCTGGAAGGACGGCGCGGACTACATCGGCTGCGGCGGCGTCTTCCCTACCACGACAAAGGCGAACAATCCCACCCTGGGATTTGAGGGCTTGAAGGCCGTGTGCTCAGCCTCGAAGTTGCCTGTGGTGGCCATCGGCGGCATCAATGCGACGAACGCTGGTTTGGTGATGGAGCTTGCGCTGCCGAACCTCAAAGGCGTTGCTGTGGTTTCTGCTCTCTTCGACCGAGAGTGCATCGCGACGGAGGCGAGAAACCTGAGATCTGTCGTGATGAATGCTCGCTCTGGGTCCTAGATATAGCTCACAGGTCGTCGCTCTCCATTTGTGTAGGGAGAAAGATGTTTTCACTTATTCCCTTTGTCAAAATGAAGTCCCTTATTCAATAATTTGAAGACTCATCTCCCTTGGGGAAAAAAAGAACAGTTGGAGGGTATTTTTTTTACAAGAAAAAATAGAAATAGACATTTGTCCCAAAAAGTACTTTTGAGACATTTCAGAGCGGCTGAGCTTGGAATAAAGCTAAATGCCTTTTTCTTTTCTGGAATAATTGGAGGGCATGTGTTTACAAGAAAAATTAGAGAAGGTGTTTCTCCCAAATAGTACTTTTGAAACATTTCAGAGCAGCTGAAGTTGTAATAAAGGTAAGGAAATGCCTTTTCTTTTCTGGAATCAGTTTGGTAGCAGGCTGTTATTGCTAGCAGGTGTGTAAGTAGAAGCATGACCGTCCAATTCTGTTTCTGAATAATTTAATCCTCCTTCAAGGTTTGGTCCCCATCACTCTGGATGATTAGTTAAAAGAAAAGAATGGATACCATTTGAACACAAAATAGGAAAATAAAATAATACTGGAGATGCGGGGGATCGAACCCCGTGCCTCTCGCATGCAAAGCGAGCGCTCTACCATTTGAGCTACATCCCCTTCGGTTCCGCTTTTTCGCGAATAAAATACTTTCCTCAACTCAGGAGAAACATGTTTGATGGTTAGTGCATGACCCGCCCACAACTAAGCCTGTTACTACAACAAAGGACCCCCAGTAATTTGAAACCTGACCTCGACTCGAAGAATTCCAAAAAACAATAATATGGGTATAGGTTGTTTTGCTTGTTTCACATTTGATTTTTTTTATACTTTACAAAATGTATATATTTCAATCTTGGTATATATACGAAAATTCTTACACAATCATTTAAGGCAACGTGCGAGTGCACGTAAGATTAATAATCCACTAATCTATAATCTATAATATCTATATAAATATTATCCACTAGAGTCTAATCTCAAGCCACATCACGTTTTTTATTTGAACTATTAGATCTTTACAAAACTTCAGATCCTATCTTTATCACTCAATTCATAAATCTTTCAATTTTTACCACTAAATACATTTTTCACTTTAAAATATACAATTTTTTTGAATTTTTTAACATTTTTATTGTATTATATTGTGTAATAATGCAATATATTTATTATATTATGTTTATTATACTGTTAGCATCACTTAAACTCAAATTTTGTTTATTTTAACACAATATAAAACGGTGAATATAAGTAAAATTTTGAATAAATGGTATATTTTAAAATGAAAATGCATTTAGTGGTAAAATTTAAAAACTTACTAATTAAGTGTTAAAGATATATATATATATATATATATATATATATATATATATATATATATATATATATAGCAGTAAGAATCGAAAATTCTCGTTTTTCTCTCACCGTGCGACAGCGTCGCCTCTCCTCCCCGAGGCTCGAGCCCCGATCCCCTACCTCGCCTCCTCCCCGTGCGGCGCGTCGCCTCTCCTCCCCGAGGCTCGAGCCCCGATCCCCTACCTCGCCGCCTCCCCTCCTCTCCCCACGTTGCCTTGGAATAAGTGCTCAACGGCTTAGCACCCAGCCCCCTTTCCTATCCCCACCCCGCTGCCTCTACATAGTGCTCTGCCTGGTGGCTTCGCCTCGCCCCTAGCCTAGCCTGGCGAGGTCGGCCGCGGCAGGCCTCCCCGAGGTCAGCACCTCGCTGCCGAGGTACCCTGGGAGCACCTTCCGGGTTAGCCGCGTGAGCGAGGAAAAGCAGAGCATGGCTCGAAGGCCCGGGATGCGTGCGGTACAGGCTCGCGTGCCGTCATGCACATATGGGCAAGCTGGTGCACAACGGACAGAGGTGAGCCGTCTTACAATCGCTGCAGGTGCATTTTGTTTAGAAAGATTTGGTGAGAACATCTATTGGAGAGACTCAGGTTACCTCTGTTACAGCATCAATTGCGCACGAGATTCTTTTTAGGTACGTAAGTACGGAGATTTGATTTTGTTTATGCTTTCGTTCTGGGATGCTCCTCACGGCCAGGCACAAGGATTGGATTTCCTTGCATACAAATGTTGATTGCCTCGGTGGCAAGGGACAGAATTTGATTCTGTAGTTGCTTGAATGCTATCTGAACCAAGGCGCGTGCATCTTTTTTCTGAATATCTTTTCAGATGATTTCCACATTTTGTATTGAAGTCATATTGTATCACTAGGAATAGAAAAGATTTCCAACTCCTCAATCGGAGCTCGCCGCTGCATGCTATGAGGCCATTGAGAGATTCCCTGAAGATGGCCGTAAAACTATTGTGTGACTGATAGACATGGAAGCAACATATTTGACAGTAGAGTTCTTCCAACAACTCCCAGAAAGTTGATAAGCAGCTCATCTAAGAGTCAGCTCTTTATCTCCTGCAAGGTGGGTATACATATTTGCATATGAAATTTCACCAGCTCCTATAAGGGCCAATTATTTTTAGAATTAGATATACTGATATAACACTCTAAGCTTCTTTTATTTCTCTGCGGATGAATTTAGTTAGTGATGATATTAGATAGTTTTTTATCATAACATATGATTTAAATAGTTACACTGTTACTTTGTACTTGATATGCCAAGTTTTATTGCATTGCAATTCATATTTCCATATGGAGCGATGTAACTATTTGCTGCTACTTATATGTTCTGGAGTATATTTGGCTCACAAGTCGTACCTGCAGCAATCCAACATGGAGGCGCAATGTTTTTGGCATCGCAACTTTCGTTTGACTTAAGAATCATCAGATTCAAATTCATTTCTACTTAATATAGGCAACTATTTTTGTGGAAGACATCTATCTGTTGCACTTTGTGCAATAGGTGCACTTATTAGTTATAAAAAGTTTGACACTGCATGAGTCATTGAGGTCTCTACATGAGAGTTAGAATTTTTGTGTTCACTGAAGTAATACCGTTTTGCATACTCATAATGTTATATATTTGTTTACTGCAGTAATCACTGAGCAAGGAGTTTCAGGAACCCAAGGTACTGTCAGAGGAAACATTTCTAGACTGATGGAATTATTCTAGGTACCAAATGTTGTTCGATATATTATGCCTTATGAAATTTATATTCCAATTTCCAAGTTAGATCACACATATATAGATCTCCAAAATCTTGAAAACTGCGTGCATACTAGATTTATCTTCGACAGTTCAGGGATGGATTTTTTTTAATATAACCACTTCCAGGAAAGAAAGTTAATAGATATAATTGATCCTTATGAAGCAACATTGACATTCTAATCCTATATGTATTTCCTATCAACATGTTCTAAGATGCACATCGCTTCACTGATGGGATAGCTAGAAGTGCAGTAACATGGATGCGAGTTCGAGTCAATGAAAAATATTATGGTAATATATTCTGAATTGTTTCGTATTCAACTATCATAATTGATTTATTTATTTTTTTATTTCCTCAACTGATTCAGTTTGTTATCTTTTCTATTTTTTATACTTACATTGCAATGTTGTTTTGTGTGTACTCAAAATGAGAGCAAGAAGATAGCCATGATGCTTTCGTTTCATGTAGCTCAACATTTATGTATACATGAAAAATGGTTCTCAAATTATATAATAAATTGTAATACGTTTTAGCTTTTCCATAGTTTCAATTTTTAGACTTTACATTTTCACCAATTTCAAATATCATGTTTGAATTCACGAAAATTCCTATAGCCATTGAATTATATTTTTATATCATTTTGTAACTACTCATAAATTTTCGAAGCAACGCACCGGAGGATCAACTAGCTTCCGTATATTTTCATGCTCGGAGCCTCGGAGCAAGGAAAAGAGAAATGAAGCATTTTTCAGATTAAAAAATAGTAGAAATGTGACGCCGACCGTGGGGATCGAACCCACGACCACGTGGTTAAAAGCCACGCGCTCTACCACTGAGCTAGGTCGGCTTGTGATGATTTAGCTGTTCTAATTCTAGTATCATTGTAATTATATTCAAAAGAAACTACTATATGAAGTTTGCCGTTCCTACTCGTTCCCCTCTGTTCTTGTAGGTATTCAAACTAAACTTCATCAAGTGTGTGGAAAACTGTGCACATGTTCAGACCTGACGTTCTTAGCGAACTCACGGTTTCCTCTCCGTTCCTCCGGATGGATGAATCGATGCTTTGATAAATGCTCAGTGCTGAGAAAAAAAGATCGAAGACTGGGTATATGACTATATATATTTCCTTGAATTTTTTTAAAATCTATCCTGACGCCCTGCTACAAAGCTAATGGCGACGAAAGCTTTCTGAATCAGGTTCACCTCTTCCTGTTTTGCATCTAATCTAATAGGAGTAAGATGCAGCGGAATTTTGTGGCAAGCCGAGACAAAGCTTCATCGTATACACATGCCCGTGGATCATGGCATTCAAGGTCGATGCAGTGAACCATGAAACGCCTTTGTTCTCACTCGGTCACGGGAGGGGGAACGAGCTGACGAAAGCGACAGGCCAGACGCGCTGTCCCAAACCGGCCGCCGCCGGCGCCGCGGTAGTCGATCCACGTAGAGCAAGCGGATCGATTTGGTAAAGACATATCGTGTCCACCGTGACCTCGCTCCGATCGATATAATTTTAGTAATGAACAGCACCCAATTCTGCAGGCAGGACAACATCGAATTCGTCTCCAGTCGAGTTATCATGTGCTAATGAAAAGATTAGGAACCAACTCTCATGCGCGTTTACGCTTGCACCCGTATGTGATCGATCTCATCTTCATAGAGATGGCCAGCTATGAGCAGGGGAAAAAAGCGGGCTAATATATTTAGCGGATAACGACTCTGTTTGGAATAATTGGAAATTTATTTTACAAAAATTAATTTATTTGAACAGCTAGCGAAAAGCAGCTGAAAATAATCTGCTTTTAATTCATTCTAAAAAAGCTGTTGAACTAATAAGCTGCTGAACTTGGTGGATAACAGGCTACAACAATAGTTATCGCCGGAGATTTTTTTCCCCTGGGCTATGACGCCTTTTCACAAGATGGTACAAGAAAAAAGTGGATGTCAATGTCCATGAGAAGGCAAGTCAGGCGCATAAATTTCTCGACCAGCTCCTGATTCAGGCCTTACAACTTTTGATCTAGGCTCTGCATTCAGGCCTTACAACTTTTGATCTAGGCTCTGCAGGAGAGTGCTGCAATGAACCCCCTTCAATCCTCCTTCCCTCTGTCAACATTCAGTAGCACTCTTCTTTACGGCACAAGAACAAGCCTCCAAATCTATCCGTAGCACTACTACTCTCTTTCAGTACAGGCTCGACTGATCTACGAACTCCACATGTGAGAGTGAGTGAGATACAGCACATGCATGCACTTGTTCACTGTCTGAAGCGAGAGTGACAGGCACACTTGTTCCATGTCTCTGTTCGTGCAGCTTCATCGATAAATTCTGGAGCCGGGAACGATCGATGCCAAGACGTTCCTCAAGACAAAAGTTCGGCTGGATCGACGTGCTGCCCGCCATTTGCCGGATCCGGGAGCCTGCGAGCGGCGGCCTATTTATCTCGTCCTCCTCCTCGTGTTGCAGCGTTGAAGGTGGCATCGCGATTTTGGTTGATTGGTTCTGTTGTTTGTTTGCTCGCGCGCTTTGTGGGATCCATGGCGAACCGCGGCGTTGTGTCCGGAGCCGCGGCGGCGATGGCGTATTTGGTAGTGGTGGTGGTGGTGGTTGAGGTGGGCGTTGTCCGGGGAGACCTCGAGGTGGGATTCTACTCCGACTCGTGCCCGGACGCCGAGGACGTGGTCACCGCCGCCGTCCAAGACGCCGCCGGCAACGACCCCACCATCCTCCCCGCGCTGCTCCGTCTCCAGTTCCACGACTGCTTCGTCAGGGTAACAGTCACATAATAGTGTTGGTGATGTAGTCGTTCTCGTCTTGTTGATGTACTGTCTCTTTAATTCCCGGCGATCGCCGGCGACGCAATGCAGGGGTGCGACGCGTCGATACTGATCAGGCGGGCGAGCAACGACGCCGAGGAGAACAGCAGCAAGAACCAGGGCCTGCGCGGCCAGGACGTCGTCGCCGCCGCCAAGGCCCAGCTCGAGGAGCAGTGCCCCGGCGTCGTGTCCTGCGCCGACATCATCGCGCTCGCCGCTCGCGACGCCGTCGCCATGGTAAGTTGGTATAACGACCGTGAAAGTTGACCTGCACGTGACTCGTACGTCGACGTACGTAGTTAGCTGACGCGCTGCTGCTGGGTTTGAGTTGAGAGCAGACAGGCGGTCCGACGTTCGACGTGCCCACGGGACGGCGCGACGGGATGAGGTCGAACATCCGCGACGCCGACGTGCTGCCGGACGCCGACGACTCCATCGACGTGCTCCGGTCCCGGTTCGCCGCGAGCGGGCTCAGTGACCGCGACCTCGTCCTCCTCACAGGTACTGTTACCCCTACGTCCTACGTGTCATCTAGTAGTAGCAGTGTAGCATAGTTCCGCAGGCTTGTGCACTGAGTTGACTAAGGCGAATTAACCGGTCCGCATGACGCAGCGGCGCACACGGTGGGCACGACGGCGTGCTTCTTCGTGAAGGACCGGCTGTACAACTACTCGTTGCCGGGCGGGCGGCGCGGGTCGGACCCGTCGATCCCGGCGGCGTTTCTCGCGGAGCTCAAGGCGCGGTGCGCCCCGGGCGACTTCAACACGCGGCTGCCGCTGGACCGCGGCAGCGAGGCCGCCTTCGACGACTCCATCCTCCGGAACATCCGGTCGGGGCGCGCCGTCATCGCGTCCGACGCCGCGCTCGCGAACAGCAGCGCCACCCGCGCGCTCGTCGACGCGTACCTCGGCCCCGCGGCGCGCCGGTTCCGCCGGGACTTCGCGGACGCCGTGGTCAGGATGGGCGCCATCGGCGCGCTCACCGGCGACGACGGCGAGGTCAGGGACGTCTGCTCCGGGTTCAACAGCTAGCTCATTAATTAACGATCGACGTCGAGCTTTTCATCAGCAACATGAAGTGATTTTGATTTTTCTTTCTTTGGATTGGAATTTGGAAGTGTAAGGTTTGATGATTCTGCAATGCGGTTGAAGTAAATTCAACTGCATGTACTTGTCGATTTAAGCCGTCTCTGATGGTGCTGGCGGCAGGTGAACGCACCCGAATGTCCTGAAAAGGATGATCGGGACCGTCCGGAAAAGTTTACCGCCATTAATCCACATCAAGCACCAAAAGAGTGTTTGCTGCTGCTACTACTCCCTCCGTTTTCTCAAATTAATGTCCTTGTTGACTTAAAAAATCAAACTATTTGTCTTATTTAAAAATTAAATTTAAATTTAAAAATTTATAAGTTGCAATTCAAAAAACTTTGATGATAAAGTAAATCATAACAAAATATTTGAAATTTATTAAATTTTTTTTGAATAAAATGAATAGTCAAAGTTAATATTTGTAAGTCAACAGCGACATCAATTTAAGAACGGGGAGAGTATCTATTGTCGCACCCTGTTTTCGGAATGAATTGTGATACACGTAACAGTCCCTAGATCAGTAACTGATACGCACAAACACAATAAAATGTATATCAAAAGCATACTTCAAAAAATAAAATAAATTTCTGAGACAGAACTTTTAGCGGCAACACGGCAAAGATCACTATGATCCAACACCAGTCGACCAGTCAAAAAGGAAGCAAGCAGCGGAATACCAAGCCCCAAATCCACAAGCAGACTTAGGAAGCAGAACAAAAACCCAGCACATCGTCACCTACGCGGTCCTCTCTGTCTGAAACCACAAATGCAAACGAGTGAGTACATAAGGTACTCAGCAAGCTCCAACACTAGGCAAAGGTATATATAGATGCACATTTGGTTGTAGCAAGGATGAGGCTAAAGGGTTCACATTTGCGCAAAGCCGGTTTTATGCAGAGTTTACTACGGAAGCTTTTAAAAAGGGAATAAAAACGTATATTATCCATATTTTAGTAGGTTGGTCCTACGGGAGATGTTCATCGATCCCATCAGTACCCATATTTTAATCGGGGCACTGGCACGCAACCGTATCAACCCCTGACACACAGCCTACACTTTACAAAAACTCGGGCATCTACACCCACTCACACACCAAGAATATCATAGAAAACTAATCATAGGGTACCCTAACAAGTATCATATCAATACCGTGACAACGGCCATTCCGAAAGTATTTTTACACTCTGCAGAGGTTGTACACTGTACCCACAGGCTATGCCTTCTTTCGCGAGCAAGAAAAGTATAGCGTTTACACCACCACTACATAGGTTTTCACATATTCCATCCAAGATGTACACAGGGGCTATCCGTCGAGGTATCACTCTCCCGATGACGCGACAGTACATTCTCGGAGCCGGATCGTGAAGATTTACCACAATCACGTCTTTTCTTGGTCCCCTTCTCTACACTGGGTATTACCAAACCAGAGACTATATCCGTGGCCTTAAGGTCCCATAATGCGGACAATTACATAGTCGAGAGCCTGGCAGCGAATTATCTCACGCTCTTCTCCTGTCCCCTTGTGTCCTACCGACCTTCTAGTGGCTCGATGTGAAATACTAACATAGCGGGGATAAACCCTGCCCAATACGTACAGGTTCTGTGATTGCACGAAATTGCTAAGCCGAGAACTAATGAACCGGTCCTTATATGGCAGGGGTGGCGGACTCGTCCACGACGGGTGGACCAAACCGAAGCCTACACACCTATCACCATCACCTCTTGTGAGCCCCACCCCACGACCAGAATCTCCCATCTTAACCTAGCACCAGTTGTACTAATCCCTACCCTTTTTTTCACGCACACCACCAAACACAATTTAACGCATTTTGTAAACAAATGGTCTATGGTGTGGCAGTGCAAGGCACCGCTATTGGGGTCCTAAGCATCCTACTACTACAAGACAACTCTCCGTTTTTTAAAAGTATTTAAAAACAGGAGACCTATAGTTAACAAGGTATTATCAACGGGTAATCAAGGTACTTAATATTAATGTCTAGTAACTGACACTAATATCAGTAAAACAATCAATCAAGTAAGATTATAACTAACACAATGTTTTAAATCAAAATATCATACATAACAGTATAGATAGGCACTATAGGAGCATTAACAAAATATAGGTTCAATACGATCAAGGGGTTAGAGCTTGCCTGCAAACTCTTAATCTTCGGAGCTTGAGTCCTGATGATCTTCATCGAAATCTTAATCTTCAATCTCTAGCTTCGCGTCCAAATCTTTGTGCTTCTCTCCACACGCGATCCTTCTGGCTCCTCTTGAAGCTTGACTCTTTCTTACACTCAGCGTTATCTACGCGAAAGGAAACACCTAATAAAACTACCAAAAAGAAACAAAGCTTGAGAAGAAGCGATAAAATCCAATGAACTCCGAATAAGAGCCAATTAAACTCCGCGAGGAAAACTAGTGCAAATCATGCATGATGTGGTGGCTGATATATTAAGCTATGGCTCAGTGGAATGTATACTAGGTTGGATGCGAAGAGAGACACCACAATATGGGTGCCATGGTTAGGCTATGGTTCATGTGCATCCGGGCCTTACGACGTCGCATGACAATTGTGCATGCACATCGCGTATAAGTGTATGCACAGGTATATTGGCATAAGTTGCAAATACGTGGAGTGTGTAGTGTACCATTTAGTTATCTAGTTCCTAGCATGTAACCTCTAGTGTGTAGAGATTAATTATGGGATTCTAGGCTTATAGCTAACTAGCATGGTTCACTGGCGCTTACGTGCACTGATGTAGGTAAGATGTATATGCGGCTATTCAACATTTACTTCCTATTATGTAGGTGATCTTAATAATTACTGAGTGGCTAATAATTAGCTATTGAGTTACTCTTGTAGTTATACCATTAATGCTAAATAGGCAGCACGTGCACTAGCGTGGGCCGACGTGTTGCACGTGTTTCCAAGTGACTAATTACTTGACTCTACAATTACGCCTAGACTACCATATTAAGAGGATAACATCAACTATAGTGCGGTGTAGGCATAGCGCTATTGTTAATCATCTAGTTTATACATTATGAGTGCATCATCCTAAGCGCTCAATGATTAATCACCTAGTTTAATTTATATAATTAAACTACTAACGCTAACAAGTGGTACATGTACTAATACATGCTATTGCATGAGTGAATGCATAGCAGGACGTTTATGGGCTGCTTTCTAAGTATTTACTTCCTTCCTAATATTTAGCTACTAGCGTTTAACTATTAATCCTATGATTCTAACCTTAGACTAGATTACTTAGTGCTAACATGGGTATGTATACTAATGTGTGCTAAATAATGAAGTCATGCTATGATGGGGTGCACACTAGCTATTATGAACCTATGCCTAGAGATGAATCATAATTAAAGACTTGCACTAACAACGATAAAACAAATGGAAAGAACAACGATTAAACTCCGCAAAGAACTTACTATTAAAATAAACTAGCAAGATTGGATGTCGGCTGAGGTTTGGATGATTCGATGTGGTGGAGCTCGAGACAACGGTTCCAACGGTGTCAAAATCACTTAAAACGGAGTTGAGGTGTGGCGGTGGTGAGACGAATAAGATGTCCACGATGGAGAACAGGAACCCCCCCCCATGGACACGCTACCCGGCATGTGTCCACAGCTGTCGAGTGTGTGTGTGCAGGCGTGAAACAGTGGACAAACCTCATGGTGATGTTGCCAGCGGGTCTGTGACAGAAAACTGGCAAAGGCTGCGTGGACACATGGCTCGGCATGGCTCGGCCTCTGGACACCTGCGTGTCCAGAATCGAGAAAAATCCTGTGGACACATGGTTCGGCTTGTGTCCATGACCCCTGAACACATGGGTGCCCAGAATCGAGGAATTCTCCGTGGACATGTGGCCCAGCCTATGTCCACGGCCCCTAGACACATGGGTGCCCAGAATCGGAGATTTCTCCATGGACACAAAGTTCTGTGACATGTTCGTGGACACGTGAACATGTGAGCTGTGATCGTATACGTGGACACGTAGACTGTGACGTGTCTGTGGACACGAGGTCACATGAACTGTGACGTGTCCGTGGACATGTGAGCTGTGATCGTGTCCGTGGACACGTAGACTGTAACGTGTCCGTGGACACGAGGTCACGTGAACTGTGACATGTCCGTGGACACGTGAACTGTGACCGTGTTCGTGGACACGTGGACACGTGGGCTGTGACGTGTCCGTGGACACGTGGACACGGGAAAACCGTGACGTGTCCGTGGACACGGGGACACGGGAAAACTGTGACGTGTCTATGGACACGTGGACACGTGAAATCGTGACGTGTCCAGGGACACAGGATCTGTGACCATGTCCGTGGACACGTGGACACGGAAAAACCGTGACGTGTCTGTGGACACGTGGACACGTGAAATCGTGACGTGTCCATGGACACAGGATCTGTGACCATGTCCGTGGACACGGGAAAACTGTGACGTGTCTATGGACACGTGGACACATGAAATCGTGACGTGTCCATGGACACAGGATCTGTGACCATGTCCGTGGACACGAAAAAACCGTGACGTGTCTGTGGACACGTAGACACGGGAAAACCGAGACGTGTTTGTGGACACGGGAAAACTGTCCACGTGTCCGTGGACACGTGGACACGGAAAAACTGTGACGTGTCTGTGGACACGTGAAATCGTGACGTGTCCGTGGACACAGGAACTGTGACCATGTCCGTGGACACATGGACACGTGAAATCGTGATGTGTCTGTGGACACGTGAACTGTGACCATGTCCGTGGACACGTGAAATTGTGACGTTTCCGTGGACACGTGGACACGTGTCTGTGTCTGTGAACACGTGGCTAGTGCTGTGTCCTTGTCCAAAGCTAGGGTGATGTGTGTGCGCTTATTTGTGGAGGTTAGAGGGTTATTGGGCCTCAACTCTAATTAACAGAATGCTCATGTGGGCCATTCTGTAAATTGGAGAATAGGTAGCAGGGACCAATATGAAATCACAGAAAAGACTAGGGGCCTGAGTGTAAAAGGTTTGGATGGAATTATTGTTAATATAAAAGTTCAGAAGGTTTTCTTTGAAAACTCTGTACTAAAATAAAAGCTGTTAGGACGTGGAGGGCCTTTTTGCAAAAGTGGATTTTGAATTATTTTCCAAAGAGGAACTCGGTGGTCAGCGTTCAGGGCCTCTGGGTCACGGCTGAAGGCGAGTCCAGGAGCTCCCGTCGTGGACCACGGCGGTGGCAAGGCGGCTGGCTAGCCGGGGAGCTCGGGTCTCTGGGGTTGGAGAGAGAGCAGGATGCCGTGAATTGTTCGGTGGACACAGCACGCCGGGGAAGCGCCGTAGGGCGCCGGCGCCGGAGGGAGGCAGTGCGCCATGGAGGCTCACGGTGGGGGCTCGGCTCCGGCTGTTTCCCGCTGAGTTTGAAGGGTCTAGGAGGGAGAGCAGGTCGAGGCGGAGCCGTCCATGTGCCCAGGTGAGCCGGAGAGGAGCTGTGGCGCGCCGGCAACAGAGGAGGGCGGCGCGACGGCGCAGCGCACGGCGCCAGGGTGCCGGTGAGGCGGAGGCGGCTCAAGATGGAACATAGGAGAGTCAAGAGGTGACTGTGAAGCTCACGTTAGTGATAATCGCACCGGACAAGGGCCGTAGACGGCCAGCGACGAGGGGACATAGCGCCGTTGCGGTGGCACTCGGCGGTGGTGGCTGACGCTAGCGCGCACGCGGGTCGGGGACAGCTCACCAGGTCGGGGAATCGGGAGATGAGGTCGCGGTGGTGCTTTTGGGGCAGGAATTGGCCGGAGCAAAGCTCCATTGGCTGCGAATTTTCCGGCGGCGGCCGGCTCGACGAGCAGAGGCGGCCGAAGGGGAATCGTGAAATCGGAGCCCGATTCGGTGGTGGCTAAAGCCGGGGCTCAAGTGGGAGAGTGAGGGCGACCTGGTGGTCCTCGCTGCAGCCTGGGCTGGGCCGGGAAGGCGGCGGAGGAGGCCGACGGCTGAGGATGTCCGGTGCCGCGGTGGCGCAGCGTGACGGCGAGCAGGACGGGGAA
>BCLF01000097.1:113795-127027 GCA_001602275.1 Zoysia japonica
GGAGCAGGTGCGACCCGATGGGAAACGAGGCGAAGTGGCCGCTACGTGCGGTGGGAGGCCAGTTCGTAGCGACGCGTGGGGAGGCAGGTGGCGAGCGGCGAGAGCGCATGCGTGGCGTGTGGCCGGGCGAGTGACAGCGCGGCGCCGGCGCTGGCGGGCGCGAGAGGCAGGGAGGAGAGAGGGAGGAAGGAGGAGGCGCTGACGGGTGGGACCCGCGGGTATTTTTCTGATTTTTCTCGAAATTCCTGCAACGACCCTCTATTTTTCCCTCAAAAGATCAACTTTTCAAGCTCTGATAAATTTGAAATTTTGCAGGGTTAAATAAATTTTCATGATGAACAACTTTCGTTTTGGGATCATCTCCAAATTCGGTTTCGATTTTACTTTACAAAATTCGGAAAACAGGTTGCTATTTGAAAAGAGTAAATTATTTTGGACGAGGTCAAATAGGATTCAAAGAGTTGACGGGTATGGAATTCAAGGAATTCGATATGTTTGAAATTTAAAAGTATTGGTTGAATTAAAGATTTTAAGAATTAGAATTCGAGAACGCAAGAAAACAAACAATAAGGAAAACAAAAAGGAGTCAATCACTTGTCAGTCTTCCAAATTTTAATATTTTGAAATATACGAGTTAGCTAAGTTTTAATTTAGTGAGGTTTTTGCCCTTTGAGATGGGAAAGAAAAGAGAAGATGAGAAGGAGAAAGACAAATGTTAGGGTGATTGTCAGAAAAGTTTTGAATTTCGTATTTTTAAATAAGTCCTATAATTTAGGATGTCACATCTATCAACAAGTTGCAAGTTGTACTCACCTGATTCAGATATCCAACAGCTTGATCAGAAGTGACATTTCATTTGTTATGGTGTTTTGGAAGGTGTATTTCCTTCACGCCTCTCCGAACTCTTTAGGCCGATTTAGAGGAAACATGCGGTACAAACAATATATTGTACACGTTTTATCGTATCCCTATTTACCCCTAATAATTTATAAAGATAGTTAATCACATATATTATATGCAGAATTATACATAATGCTTGGTATATTTGGAATTAGGGAAATGTCTTCTCTCTTCCGACAGACGTGGTAAATTTCCATTAGCCCTTATTTTTATATGGACCCAACGTCCAATAAGAAGTCACCGTGTCATAGGACAGGGACGTCCCTAGGCGTGGGCTATGCGACGTACACAGCCCCTAAAATTATAAAGCCTCAAATTTTTTAAGTATTTTAAATATATATTTGTATTTATAAGCTTTGTTTTAATAGTTTTATTTAATTTATCTCGTGTATAGTCTATAATAAACACAAATTGGTGTAGAAATTGTTTCAGCTTACAAGATGTGTCTTCCACAAATTGAATTACAAAATTGGATTAGAAGTATAGTTTATAATCAACATAAATTGATCCAGTTTTTAATTATTTTAATGCCATCTTTCACAAATTAGGTTAGAAAATATGAATTAAAAAATCAAAAGCATAAGATAAAGAAAAAAAATTGACGCTAGAATTTTAAGCCTCATTGTTACAGGGGCCTCTAAATTCATCGGGAACGCCCATAGGGCTGCACATGGAACAATGGTACGGGAGGAGAGAAGATGCATCATGAAATTACATGAACACGTTGAAAATAGGGCAGTACTGCTAGCAAAATCATGAGTTTCACAGACATCTTTGTCTCATGCGAAACGAGGCTAGACTGGCCCATATAAAATGGGCTACTCTGGCTTGGTGCACCGCCCTAGGCTTATAGTGGCCAGAATCTTGTTTCTCTTATAAAAAAAAATGGTCTCGATGGATAGACTTAGAGTCTGTTTGGTTTGTGATCACAGCAGTAGTCAGAAACTTTCGGTGCGCGTTACTTAGGCGTAGCCCACTTCAGCCACAGAAACGTTTTTGGCGTGCCTAACTTTGGTTGAGAATCAAACACTAGCTTAAGGTGTTTTGGCGTGCCGAACTTGTGGTTTGGCAAGATTCGGACATAAACCAAACACCCCCTTCGTATATGCACTGAGCAGGGTACGTGGCCATGTGTTTGGACGCTGGTCCAGCTGAAAAGGGTTAATGGCCCGTTTAAAATGTAGTAAGAATTTTATAAGAATCGCATAAAATTTCACAATATTACAGTCAATATAAATTTTATAAAATTTCCCTTCTTTTCAAACGAAGTATAAGAAAAAAAATAATGGAAGTGATTCCCTAAGTAACGTCTGGAAGAATGACTTATTGTCTAGCTTCTCGGTAAGAAAGCAACACAGAAAAATTCTTACGCTCAGACCTGGCTTGAACATGTACTCGGTAAGAAAGCAATACAGAAAATTTCACAAAACTTGTCCCTTTTTTGAAATTGTTGTGTCCGACTAGTTCAAATTTAAACTAAGCTGGCGACTACAATATTTTCAAAACAGAGGACTATAGTGCTGTAGAAAAAGCATTCTTAGCAAAGACCAAGATTAAACATTTTACATGAAGCATATTCCATAACTGAAGCAGATACAGTCGACTGTTTTATTGCAAGACAGGACTAGTGCTGTAGAAAAGGGTGAAAAATGTTAGTTCCATACATTACCACTATGTCTATGAGATAGAGAGAGGTATCTGTTTCAAATCAAAATGACCAGTGAATAGTATCATCAACTGCCCGGCATAATTCGTAAATATGGAACACTTGGTGCGGATTACGGACTGCTGGAACCCTGTTCAGCGACTTGCACCGAGCGCATGGTGTTCCTCCTGAACCTGAGCCCGGCCACCACGGGCTTCAACTTCTCAACGGCCAAGAACAGCACCCTGTAGAGCACGACCATGCCGCACAAGACGGCGAGGTCGACCCACTTGCTGTACCCCATCTCCACCTGCCAGAAGTTCTTAAGGATCTCCCCGCCGGAGACGGTGGCGCCACCGCTGGCCTGGCCGTTGGGGAAGGTGAGGCCGAGGAACTCGTTCTTGTAGAACCCCTGGTTGGCGTACTTGTGGAAGGCGACGTAGTACATGGGGTACCGCCAGACCGGTTTGGGCAGGTCGTCGGGGAGGCGGAAGAAGCCGCCGTTGAGCATCATGACGCCCTGGATGCCCGCGCCGGTGATGATGCCCATGAGGAAGTCGGGGACGGCGCTGGCCACGATCATCATCAGGCCCTCCACCACCATCATCGTCACGAACAGCACCAGCGCGAAGTACGCGAAGTGGCCGAAGCTGCTCTGCAGGCCGGCCAGGTAGTACGCGATGGCGCCGGGCACGACGGAGATCAGCGCGAGGTACGGCGTCGACGACGCCGTGTTGGCGATCACGAAGGAGGACACGCTGTAGTGCCCGTTGAGCCGTTCCCTCCCGAAGATCTTCATGTCCTCGACGAATGATGGGAAGCCGCCGATGGCCATGAAGGTGAGGAATGCCGCCACGAAGTTCAGCAACGAGCCACGGGCCTGTGGAATTTTCAATACGTCAACTTCATTAGCAATCGGGTGTCGCCACTGTTGAGCGTGGCGAACTTGGAACACCATTTTCAGTCACCTGAATTGATCCGAAGCTGTGTCCCACGTCGTAGAAAATGGTGCCGACGGTGAGGCACAAGGCGATGTAGATCGCGAATCGTAGCCAGTAGTAACCAAGATCCCGGTACATGTTCACAAAGGACCTCCTCGTGAGCACCAGGGATTGTGTCACAAAGCTCGGCTGCCCTTCCTTCTTGTTCTTGACCGGAGCACCAGAGCTCTGCAAACAAGATGGACGAAGAAACACCAGTCTTATTACCCAGATAAAAGAAACCAAATTGCATATATAGCTTGATATATAGTGATGGAAATCTGATGTGGATCTTACAGCTTTCCGTATGTCGGCAATCTCACGCTTCACTCTTTCCATGTGGACAGAGGACTTGTATGAGTTCGCAAGCCTGTCGATGGCCTGAGTTGTTGAAATTCTCTCCTCGTCCACGGTTTCCTCATTATCCTGATGAAAAGAAGAAGTAATTTAAGGTTAATTATGCCGCTGTCAAATTGTAAAGAAAAGTTGGTTTCATAGAGTCCTTGTTCTTACATTGTCAAAGTCCTTGTTGACAGTCCTCAGGAAGTGGTCAGATGGGTTCATCAGTGATGGACATGGAAAACCATGTGCAGAGAAGAACTGGAAAAGTGTTGAAAATGAGCTCACGGATGTTTGGAGAATATCAAAAAACGGTGAAATTTACTGTCGAAATTTTTCCTGTCACACCATTCCAAATTACTAACTGTATTGCACGTACCTGGTTGGTCTCTGAGGCAGGTCCGAAGAAGATGGTCCTGCCGTTGGCGAGGAGGCAGAGGCCATGGAAGAGGTCGAACACCTCGGTGCTGGGCTGGTGCACGGCGGCGATGACGGTCATGCCCTCGCGCCGCGCGAGCCTCGCGATCCGGCTGACGACGTGGTACGAGGCGGCGCTGTCGAGCCCGCTGGTGGGCTCATCCAGGAACAGCAGCGCGGGGCGCGTGAGGATCTCCATGCAGATGCTGACGCGGCGGCGCTGGCCGCCGCTGATGCCCTTGTGCGCCCAGCCGCCGATGCGCGTGTCGGCTGCGCCCTCGAGGCCCATCTCGCGCAGCGTCTCCTCGGCGCGCTCCCGCTTCTCCGCGGCCGCCATGGCGCTCGGCAGCTGCAGCTGCGCCGAGTAGTGCACCGCTTCGCGCACCGTCAGCGTGGTCATCAGCACGTCGTCCTGCGTCACGTACGCCGACGTCCCGTACGCGAGCTTCTGCAGCCGCCCGTTGACCAGGATCTCTCCCGTCTGGCTCATGTCGGAACCCAGCCGTCCTGCCAAGGTGTCGAGGAGGGTGGACTTGCCGCAGCCGGACGGGCCCATGAGGGCCAGCACCTCGCCGGGGCGCGCGACGCCGTTCAGCCCGGAGAGGATGGAGACGCGACCGCCACGGCCGCCGGGAGCGGAAACCCAGAGGTCTTCCCAGGAAAGAACGACGCCTTGGTCGGTACGGCGCAGGGACGTGTCGCGGACGAAGGCGGCGGTGCCGCCTCCGTTCTCCGGCTCCATGGACGCCAGCGGGAACGAGCGCTGCGGCGCCATGGACCGCCCGCTGACGTCGAAAGGGAAAGCGGCGGCGCTGCGCGTAGAGCCGGAAGGAACGACGCCTCGGGTGAAGGCGTCGGCTGCGTGCTCCTGTTCGAGCAAAGGCAGCGGCACTGGCGGCGGGAAAGAGTTCAGCGGCGCGAACTTACGCCCGCTGCCGAATGGGAACGCGCCGGAGGCGCTGCGCGTCGAGCCAGAGACGCTGAACTCGGAGACCGCGTCGTCATCTTCGGCGTCGGCAGCGTGGCCCTGCCTCAACGGCATGGTCGCCGTCCACCTCGGCACAGGTTGCCCCCCGGACGCCATTCGCCGGCCCCCTGGATACTTCTTTGCCGGTCGTTGGGGATGTGCTCGATGCTGGGAGGGAGTGCATGCAGCGTGGAACGCTTAAATAGACGCGAGGGCAGAGCACGCAGCAGCTTGTCGACGCCGTTCGAAGTGCAATAAACCATTTCTCAATAGCTTTCTGGTCACCATGGAAATGACTCTAGCTCTCTCTCGGTCAACACTATTTTTCTTTTCGACCCAGTTGCATGCTCAACAGTACTTCCACGTGCACGTTTGCTTTTGACCCGGTATCACAGTCCTGGTTCCAGGAAGACCGAGCTGCTTCGTCGGACCGAATTGACTGTATGAGCTCATGTGGAAGTTTCCTTCTGTAGGAGGACCGCTTTAATCCGGCCTCATGAGTCATGGCCGACCTTGTGTTGAAATGGAACTTAAGTCTATGCCTGATCTTATGTTGGAATTTATTCTTCGTTTACACACACACACACGTTGTCGATTCATGTTTGTAAATTTGTTCTACGTTTGAGGTTCATTCATTGATCTTAAATATATAATCACGTTTGTAAATATGTTATCACGAGATATTTTAATTATATTTATCACGTTTTAGCGATATTATATACTTTTGTACCAAGTTGTTGGACAAATGTTATAGTAGTTGTTAGAGGAGCAGCAGGGCCTACGTGCACTTGAAGTCACTCTTTCTAGCTAGTACTTCCTCTGCCCCTTATATAGTTCATACTTGGTCGTGCATGTTTTTGAATATTTTAATTTTCATTATATCTTACATTGCAAACCGAGAAAGTGTCAAAAGAAGGTTCACAAGCATCCGTGGGAGTCAGTCCCTTAAGACCTTATATGTAGTTTTTTTTTTTTTTTATTGATGCAAGCCACCGCCGCCCAACCTCACCGATGCCGCTTGACCTCGCCGCCGTGGACGGGGAAGCCGCCCTAACCCCACCGCCGTTGACGTGGATGACACATTGTAAGACCCTCTTTCAGAAAGGAACGTCTATGTGCCACCTGTAACATTTTTTAGATTCGTAGCTAGTACGCATATTTAGAACAAAGTGATATTTATCACACGTACTTTATTACATCGCACTACTCAACCTAAAAGGTTCGGCAAACAAGTCTAGAGTACAAGTATGAGTCGACACAGCGACTCTGGGCAAACCACACTTAGTCTATACACACACCACTGGCAACTTGACGACAGACAAGACTTCTACTCTTCGTAGTCAGCATCTTCTTCGTTATCCTCGTTTTTTGAGCAAAAGTAGTAACAACGGAAGGAGTGAGTACAAAGTTACTCAGCAAGTCCCAACAGGAAGTAGGTAAGGGGTTTCACTGTAGCGAAGCAAGGAAAGCTTGGGGGTAAAGTTTTGCGGAAAGCATGTTTTCATGCCGGCTCCCTATTAGAAGAGAATTTAAAGCAGAGAGAAGAGCATTTGCTATATTTTAGTAGAGTGGACCTGGGAAATGTTTTCACTCCTCTCCGCAGTTCCCAAGTTTTATATTGGGCGTAAGCACTCTCGTGCCAGCCCTAGGCACACAGCCACGCAATTTCCAAAATACGGGTTGCTACACCCACTCACGCATCAAGGCAATGAATAAAGTCTAATCGTAGGGCGCCCGAACAGTAGCATATCAATACCGTGACAACGGCCTATCCGGAAGGATTTTTAACTCTGCAGAGGTTGTACACTGTACCTCACAGGTTATGCTACACCTGATCATTAGAGTTATATAACGCCTATCCTACATCTACGCAGTTTTTCACAGATTCCACTCAAGGTGCAAACAGGGGCCATCCCTCGGGGTTTTCTAGGCCATCGATGACGCGTCGGTACATTCTCGGAGCCGGGTCGTGAATATCCACCGCATCCACGCTTTTTCCTGGTCCTCTTCAATCCCGAGTATTACCAAACCAGAGGCTATATCCGTGGGCTTACGCTCCCATGACGCAGGCAGTTACCGTCGAAGGCTAGGCAGCGAGTCATCTCACGCCCTTCTCCTGTTCTCTTGTGTCTTCACTACCGACTCCCCAGTGGTTCGATGTGGAAAGAATACGTAGAGAGAATAAGTCTTGCCCAAAAGTACAGGTTCTGTGGTTGCACTGGAATTACCAAGTCGAGGGCTAACGAACCGGTCCTTATATAGCAAGGGTGGCGGTCTCGTCCACGGCAGGTGGACCACAGCGAAGCCTACACACCTATCACCATCACCTCAGGTGAGCCCCACCCCACGGCCAGAAACGTCCCCTCTTCACCTAGCACCAGTTGTTCTAATCTCATCCCTTTTGTTTATACTCACACCACCAAACTCTTTTTAACTCATTTTGTAAATTAATGGTAGATGGGGTGGCGGTGTAGAGCACCGCAGATGGAGTCCTAAGCAGTTCTAGTAACAAGGTAGTATCCGTTTCGTAAAACTAACTAGGAACGGAAATTCCTATAGTTATCAAGGACACGTCGGTAATGGTTTTCAAGAGAAATATCTATTTTTATACAGCAAGTTACTGACATAAATATAAATACCTAAGATCAAATAAGTATTAAACTATATAATGTTTAACACATTCTAAAGTAGGCTAGCATCGCTGTCTGTCGGCGCGGTAAATAAAACATGGGTTCAATGGGCTTAAGATGGGTTAGGACTTGCCTTCAGTTGCTTCTTCGAAGTCCGCTTCAGGCTCGGGTTCTTCAGGCTCTTCGGGCTCTTGGGCGGCTTCAACTTCTTCTTCTTCTGCTACAAGCAACAGTTACAAAAAGACTACCAAAGAACAACTAAGAAACTAGAAAAAAAAAACAAATACCAAACAAGTTATGGAGTTTGAGTTGGCTAGGATAGTAGGGCTCATGACGTGGGTTCCAATGGTATATTGATTGTGATGATCGGAGTTAGGATGTGGCGGCAAAGTTCGGGGTTTCCGTGGACACGGGAAAGTTCGGGGTTTTCGTGGACACGTGGAAGTTCGGGGTTTCCGTGGACACGGTAAAGTTCGGGGTTTTCGTGGACACGTGAAAGTTCGGGGTTTTTGTGGACACGTGAAAGTTCGGGGTTTCCGTGGACACGTGAAAGTTCGGGGTTTTCGTGGACACGTGAAAGTTCGGGGTTTCCGTGGACACGGGAAAGTTCAGGGTTTTTGTGGACACGGAAAAGTTCGGGGTTTTCGTGGACACGGGAAAGTTCGGGGTTTCCGTGGACACGTGAAAGTTCGGGGTTTTCGTGGACACGTGAAAGTTCGGGGTTTCCGTGGACACGGGAAAGTTCGAGGTTTTTGTGGACACGTGGATGTTCGGAGTTTTCGTGGACACGTGGAAGTTCGGGGTTTCCGTGGACATAGGAAAGTTCGGGGTTTCTGTGGACACGTGAAAGTTCGGGGTGAATGTCGCTAAGCCTAAGGTTTCCTCTACAAGTGAAGTGTCGCGACGGGGGTGACGTGCTCTAAAGCTCACGGGTCAATGCCCTTGATTTTAGGCGACGTGTTGCCGGGCGGGAACGGGATTCAAACGGGTCGGCCGCGCTTCCGGCGACACCGGGCGCACTCCCGACTTCGGTTCACGTTCTCGGCAACTTGATCACGAATCTCGAGGCAACAACTAGTGTCTTGAAATCTTTGGGTCGAACTCTATGCAACGGTGGGGTTGGGGTTAGCATTTGGCTACTGTCGGAGCGGGAACGCTGGGTGCCAGTGCGTGCTCCGGACGCGCTCTGGCGCTCTGGACGCGCTCTAGGTGTGCAGGTTCGCGCGTACGTTTCCGGCAGCACAGTGCTCCGTTTGGTGCGAAATTTGGTGTGCACCTTCTCTATACCTAGAAACACACTGTGACGCGTGTGGTGTCACCAGCTGGCTTGGGAACGACGGCCGGCGGCATGTGGGTGACGGAGCACGGCGGTGACTCGCGTGGATCGGCCAAACGGCGCTACGGCTACCCATCTCTTGGGCTCGGTTAGCTTCCTAGAGGGCTTGTAGGGCTACCAGTGCGAGGAATTGAAAGATGGCGGCCGGGAAGGAGGTGCTCATCGGAGAGGGGTGGCGGCGGCCGAGGTTGGGGGAAATGCAAAATTGACGGTGGCGGAGGGCGATTTCCAGTGAGGGCGGAATCGTGGACGAACTCTGGGATGTGGTGGAGCGAAGGGGACACGCGGGCGCGACGTTGGGCTTCTTTTATAGCCGGGCAGCGCTCGGCAGCGTAATTCGGCACAGACGCGGTGGAGCGGCAGATTTTGTCGGCTTCGGAACAACTGGCGGCTTCGTGGCTACGGCCCGGTTGTCTAGCTTCGTCGGGAGATCAGTGCACAGCCACCTCGGCATGTTGGCAGGTCGGCAAGCGGCGGGCGGAGGCCGGCTTCAATGGCGTCGCGACAAGGCCGCCGCTCAACCGAACGTCAACGACATTGCTTTCCCCCTGGCTCCGGCGCAATGGCAGAGGTTGACGACGACGTGCAGCGTCGTCACTGCCTTCCTCTGGTGCGACTCACTAGCGCTGCCAGGCGGGGCTGGCCTGCCCTGCCGGCCAATGCATGCGCGGTGAGCGGTGGCAAGGAAGACGACAGGGGAGAAGCGCAGCTGGGCCAGAGGGAGAGAAAGTGAGATGCAGGCCGGGCCGGAGGAGAGAAAAAAGAGAGGAAGTGGGCCGGCCTGGGAAAGGAGTTTTCGGCCCAATAGAAAATTTCAGATTTCCCTCTTTCCTATTCTATGTGGATTCTAAATTGAATTAGAGCTAAAGACTTTTGGGGATATCCAAACTCCAAATAAAAAAAAAGAAATTCAAACACTGATCAAACTCCAAGTTTTAAGTTTTTGAAATTTTGAATTTTATTAAGCTATTTCTAACTTTAGTTCCTTTTAAAGAAAAATTTAAAATTTGGCCTAAACTAGGTTTATATAAATTTTAAAACTTTTTTAACCAGAGATTTGGGATGTGACACACACCAACCCCCCTCCCAAGGCATCCTCTCTGCTGGCTCAGACCCGTCGCTATCGCATCCATGGCGCCGACTGGGAGGGTGCTGCCCGCTCCAATCCCAGTGACTTCCGTGGTGTTTGATTGGAGGGATGAAAATGAGAGATAAACTTATTCCTCATATCCCGGGACGACACTTTCCCATCCCTCCAGATGTTCAACTAAACGCACCCTTGAAATCATGCTCTCTAGCCAGTAAAATGCCTGTCAAAAGATGGTTCACTAGCGTGGGAGCTAGTCAGTCCCGTAAGAACTCATCTGTAGTTATTTTATTTTAATTTTATTGAACGCAAGGATGGCGTGCATACTTAGTCGAATTAATGCAATAAAAAGACACCGTGCCAGCCTGAGATACTAGTAGAAATGGGTAGGTACCAAGCATTTGGAAACAATCAAAGAAAGTCCTTTTCAAAGTGGTATTAACAAAGAGCCGCTTTATCAGCATTATATGTATATTTCTATTACTAAGGGCTACTTTATCATGATTGTACTTCTTCAAAACGCAGACATACATTGCACATTGGACGTACGAGTAGCAATCTCTCTCTCTCAATTTAGGCTCTCTTTGTTTGAGCTGGTGTTTTTGAGCTTTTAGAAAAACTGGCTGGTGAAATTTAGATGTTGGCTTTTGTAATATACATTTAGTTTTTCTGCACATCAAACTAAAAAAGCAGCACTCAGTGAGCTTTTCAGCTTTAAGTTTATTTCTACAAAAGCTAACTTTTCAGCATCTCAAAAGCGAGCTTTTCAGAACTTTATTTGTTTCAGCTTCTCAGTTCTCAGCTTTTCGACTTAAAAAAGCTAGCTGAGAAGCTGAAACAAAGAGGCCCTCATTCTTGGCTATTGGCTAGCTTGTTGACGGATGAAGCCTTCAACCATGAAGATAATTACAGCATCACTATTTATTTACTGAGTGTTGGTATGTGCTTGTCGGCGTTCTGACCACCGGCACAGTACAAATATATGATCGTGGGGTGGTGTGTCTTCATATTCGATGTGGCCTAGTCTAAGGAAGACTCAAAGGGATTTTTTACCTGGTTCAGGCCACCTCGAACGGTGTAATGCCCTACGTCTAGGGAGCGGGTTATCTCGATGATAATAATACAAGGGTTGGATTCTCTCTTTGCGAGAGAATCCGGAATGGGTTGAAAGTGCTTGGGGCGTAGATGAGTGGGGTTACTTGCTAGAAGGGGATGCAAGAACCCTGGCTCTAGTCGTGTTCGTCCATTTTTTTTCTCTTTTTTCTCCTCCTTCTCTATCGCTCCCCGGGTCCTCCTTATATAGAGCGGCCCGGGGTTACAAAGGATGGGTCCTACGCGATCCTGCTGCCTCGTCAACAGGTGGGCTCTTCCACTGTCGTCGCCATTATTCGCTTTGCCAAGGCGCGGTCGTGACCCGTCGCGTCGCACGCAACGGCGGGCGCTGTAGCGCCTGTCCGATACTGTCGTGTCAGCCACAGTGCCGTCGGGTCTTGTCCGTCGACTACTGCGGCTTCTGCTGGAGTGCCGTCGTGGTGAATCTTGTCCCGTCCCGTCAGGACGGATGGCGGTTGGCCACCGGAGTAAATGTGCCATAACGCGGTACCTACTGCCCAGAGGTCGCTCCCCGAGGGTCAGCTCTTGGAGGTCGTAGTCTCCGTGCGTCTTAGCGCGGCTAAGACTTAGCTATCGTAGATCGCCGCCTCGGAGGTCGGATCGCGCGGTCGCCCGACCCCTAATTCGAGGTCTTACGTGTACGAGCACGGGCCGTCAGGTACCCGGGGTACGTGATCGCGACAGTGCTAATGTAAAAACATTTTACGATACTATTAATGAGTAAAACTGTCTATAGTAAGCATTTCACCAGGAAAAAAGAGAGAACAGTTTAGTAATTAAGCAGCCAGCCTGATTGTGACCCTAGCTGACCTTGCCTCAACTCGACCCTAACGTACGTCCTTCTCACGAAATTGAAATAAAGTAAATGCGGTAAATAAACAAGTAGAGAGAAAGAATACTCAATAATTTTTACCAAAATCTCGAAAGAATAACGCATTTTCTTAATCCTCGTTAGACCACTACTGTCGAACATTTATCTCTCTTACCATTTTTGAAACGGTGCTCTTTTAAAGCACGCTGAAGTTACCAGTGATCCCAGCTGTCTTGGACAGTGCCTCCTTTCAAGAGCATGCTTCCAAATTAAGCTTGGATGCTCCCATGCTCCCTCTTGCTGTATCAATGTAAAACATGTCACAATGTTATACTTCCTCTATTCACAAATATAAGTCATTCTATCATTCAAAATTTGTTTTTTAATATATGTCATTCTCATTTCTCAATACACTTTTTTCTCTTTTCCATACACTTTATTTCTTCCCAATAAATCTTTATCTCTTATCTCTTTCCTCCTCGTTTTTTGCTTACCATACATTTTCATTTTTCCTTAATTCTCGTGCCCAGAGGTAGAAGGACCTATAAAAATTATGAACGGAGGGAGTATCTAGCATCACTATTTTATTATAGATTGTCAGTATGTATCAATGTAAAACATGTCACGATGTTCTTAATATGCAAAACAGTCTAGTAATTAAGCCTGATTGTGACCCTTGCTGACCTTGCCTCAACTACTTGTGCCTCAGACTCACCCTAACGTACGGCACTCCTTCGCATAAAATTGGACCGTTAATTTTTTTTTGTCTACTCCTATCCAGATCTGCCGTATCGATCGATCGAGCCGGTACTCGCTTGAAATTCACGTCCATTATGATAGGCATTGAGAGACGACCAAGCATTCTCCGCTGAAATTCCCAATTAACCGAACATCTTGAACGAAGAACGTTGTAATTAGTATACGTAGCACAATACATAGTACATACATTAGTTGAAAATTTAATTTGAAGGCCCGTCGAGTCCTAACCACCACCCCCCCCCCCCCCC
>BCLF01000097.1:127032-165308 GCA_001602275.1 Zoysia japonica
CCCCCCCCCCCCCCCCTCGATTCGAAGCTGTTCGATCCACATGCATGCATACTGGCAGGGAACGACGACGTCGACCAACAAGGCAAGAACACGACTTTCCAAACGACTACTAGAAACAACGCATGCGTCGAACGGAGGAGCACCGCTTTCTAGGACGCTACGCGCGTTCTCTCCGTGTCCGTACCGGGCTAGGGCTTCTCTTTCAACGGTCGTTACCGGCGGCCAGCTCGCCGCTGTAAGGCCGGACGGCTACCGAAAATGGCAACGCGCCGACAATGGCGAATTCAGGCCTCAGAGTTGACCTTGTTCGATCGAGCTGTGAATTCCTTATTTTCAGGTCATCTCCATCATGAGCTCGATCGATAGTCGACCAAACAGCTCCCTCGTCCAAGTCTCCACACGAAACGGCGGCTTGAACGGAGAACTGCAAGTGGAGGAGAACCGAGAAGAGAGCAGTATTTTCTTGACGGTAGGAAATAAGCTACTCACTCCGTCCTACTAAATTATAAATCACTCTGACTACTTAAAATTTTTCAAATTATAAGCCGTTTTCACTTTTCGAGACAATTTTTTCTTTTTCCAATACATCACTATATCTCTTTCCTCCTCATTTTTAAAACATCCCAACTTTTACAATTTTTTTAATTCCCGTGTCCGGACTCAAAACAACTTATTATAAAAAGGAACAGAGGAAGCAGTGGATTGAAGAATAACGGATTGGAAAATGTGTCAAAGCAGCAACGCAGATTCATGCACAAAAAAATGATTATCTTCACCTGTTCAATACTAGTAGTTTACAAGAGAATTACTAAAGGTTTGTGATGTTTTCCAAGATAGGAGTAGTTTTTTATTGAGAAAATAGATTTACAACCTATATTTTCATACATTATTATTTCATAAATCAATTAGCTCATGCTTCAAAAAAGCTCTGCTTATTTAAAGCATTCGTGTTCAACTTGTACACTGTGCAGTCAAAACAAGCAGTTTATGATTTTAAACCCAGGATTTTTTTACCAATAATTTCTTTCGTTTCATGAAGCCAAATTTTTATGGGGACCTAGCTATTGGATGCAATCCCACTAATTGCTACACAGAGATGGCATTCTGAAAGGATGCACACCTGAACTTGTCCAAACTTGGATCTTCCACAAGAAGCAGTTGCCTGGAACTTTTATTTCTTGTACTGAAATGATACAATAAGGCCGTGTTTGGAACCAGTAGAGATTATTGTAATCTGGATTATGAAGGTAGGTTATATATATAAATATAATCTGGTACACATGTTTGGAGGCTAGATTATAAAAACTACTTATCTAGTTTTTCTGACAAATGAGCCATTTGCTCCTTGTTTTTTTAAAAAAAATGGTTGCTTCATATCCTTCTCCCCATGTGATGACGAACTCCAATACAGTAACACACATGTCGTATACCCAAAGGTAAGAGATAAATATATAGAGTACAATATTTGAGTCCGAGTTGAATTCAAGTTCGAATAGGGGTCAAGTTCGAATATGAGTCGTTGAGGAGCGGTGGCAACTTTCGTAATAATTAGATATTAGATAACGGCAAAATTGTCCTTTGTTAGGTATAATCAAATTTTAAGTATAATGAGTTTATTATAATCTGAGTTTTCAATTTTTATAATCTTTGAAACCACTATCATTGTATAATCTAGATTATCATAATTTAGCTGGTTGCAAACACGGTCTAAGTTGAGTGTAAATTACAGAGTTGTATTTTTCTGCCTCAAATATGAACCGTTCAGTGTAATGGCATGTATATATCTAACATATATAATTTGAGATACGCTATTCAAAATTTTCAGAACCACAGGTTATTCACTTGCAAGGACCATGTAAGTCACACAAGGATGACATATTTCAAAACTTATAAAATTGTAATGACATATATCTAATTAACCTCCATGTCGTAAAAGGAACTCGATCTATTCTTCTTTGCCTTCTATCTTAATGTATTTAGCCTAGACGAGTTCAGACTAAAAGGTAAATGGTTATAAAAATCAATTAGCCACCGTGAGAGACCATTATAGATCGTACTCTGGAAGCTTGTGTTAATTCGGCCAAGCATGAACCAAGATTGTGCATTGACCTGGCCCTCAAATATATTGTAGTACATCAACTCGTTCATGCTTCATGCATTCAAGGCACTAAAAGGCTTCAAAAAAGAAATGTTAATTTTCCACATTGACTCGGTATTGAACTAAAGCGTGCAACTGCTCCTTACCATGTTCTACATCTAGACACGCTTGGGTTCAACTCATGTGCAATGCAATGGCTATATATACGTGTCCATGCAAGCCCCTTCAAGCAACACACCAAAACACATACAGAGCTAGAAGCCATCGCCACACGACATTGTCTGCGCACCGCTGCAGCCCTTACCATTGCCGATCTTGCTGATAGCTAAACAATATTTGTAATCGACGGCAAAATGCCATCTCTGCAAAGAGCTGCGGCCATGGAGGTCGGATCAGCGGAGGAGGCCAAGCGCATGGCCACCCTGCTCAGCCTTCTCCGTGTCACGACGTCAGAGGAGAAGGCCAGCGCCGCGGGCGTGGCGGATGAGAAGTTGGATTGGCTTAGATCGCAGCTGATCGGAAAGGACGTCGAATTCGACACGCCGTTCGGCCGCCGCCTGCTCACGTACGCCGATCAGACGGCGTCCGGCCGGAGCCTGCGGTACATCGAGGACTACCTCGTCAAGGAGGTCCTCCCTTTCTATGGTCAGCATGAACTGGAACAGACCTCCTCGTATTGGAGCCATGGCGAATTTTGGCGATGAGCTTCCCTATTTCCGAATCTTATGTGTCTTTGCCATTTGCAGGGAACACACATACGGAGGACAGCCACGTCGGAAGCAAGACAACGCGGCTGGTGCACAAGGCGGCGCGGTACGTGAAGCGCTGCATGGGCGCCGGCTCCGGCGACGCGCTGCTCTTCTGCGGCTCCGGCACGACGGCGGCCATCAAGCGCCTGCAGGAGGTCATCGGTGTGGCGGCGCCGTCCGTCGAGCTGCGCGGCCGCCTCGCCGCACAGCTGCGCGCCGAGGAGCGGTGGGTGGTCTTCGTCGGGCCGTACGAGCACCACTCCAACCTGCTCTCGTGGCGGCAGAGTCTCGCCGAGGTCGTCGAGATTGGTGTCGACGCGGACGGGCTCGTGGACATCGCCGCCCTCCGACGAGCGCTCAGCTCGCCGGAGTACGCGCGCCGGCCGATGCTGGGCTCCTTCTCGGCGTGCAGCAACGTGACCGGCATCATGACGGACACGCGCGAGATTGCTCGCTTGCTGCACGAGCACGGCGCCTACGCGTGCTTTGACTTCGCGGCGAGGTGAGACCGAAATCCTATCAAAATAACATATACTGCGTATATATCTTTTTTCTTTCTTTCTTGATAGTGACAGAAAATGTTAATTACTCTTTGTATCGGACACGACATTCGATCTGCTGTTAATATTAAATGCGAAGTTTAAAAAAACTAGAAAAAATATGGATAACGTCGACTTGTGCATTCTTTTTCCGCGTTGAAGCCAATTGAATTTGACGCTGACTGGAGGACCCACGCGCATACGAATTCTGAATTCCTAGGTCAACTCAACTGTGACAATAACTCCATTCTTGAATTAAGTTTTCTAGCTAGAATCTATGATCATGGATCAGGCATATTGACTCCATTAATTCTTGAATTAACATGCATCAACCAATTCTTAATTAATTTTCCCTTTTCAGTGGTCCTTATGTGAAGGTCGACATGAAATCTGGCGAAATTGATGGATACGACGCTGTCTTCTTGAGCCCGCACAAGTTCGTTGGGGGCCCAGGCACACCAGGCATCCTTCTAATGAACAAAGCACTTTATAAACTCAACTCGCAGCCTCCATCAACGTGTGGCGGTGGCACTGTGGCCTATGTAAACGGCTTCAGTGAGGAGGTGAGCACTTACAGATGCCCAGCAATGGAAATCTACTACTTGCACAGCAACAACTTACATATATTTTTGCATGATCAACACCTAAATGTGGTTTATGTGATACGTAGGATACAATATACTACGACGACATCGAAGAGCGAGAGGATGCTGGAACGCCACAGATCGTCCAAAAGATACGCGCATCGCTCGCATTCTGGGTCAAGGAGTACATTGGGTATGAAAGAATGGGCCTTCATGAGCTTGTACACTCAGAGACGGCGATGAAAAGGCTTCTCAGCAACCCTAATGTTCGGGTGCTAGGGAACACCAGCGTCGAACGCCTTCCAATCTTCTCTTTCCTCATCTACCCTCCGGTGAAAGACACGTTATTGGATGTTGTCGATGAGCCTAGTTCTCATAGATGGCTGGAGGATGTGAGACGTCAGCGACTGCCTCTCCATGGGCGCTTCGTCACAAGGCTTTTCAATGATCTTTTTGGCATCCAAGCCAGGGGAGGTTGTGCTTGCGCCGGGCCATATGGGCACACATTGCTCGAGATTGAAAATGATCTCTCTCTCCGGCTCCGGTCTGCCATACTTAAGGTAAATATCATCAGTGTTTCATCAAATGATCATACACTGGTATTATTATTATTATTATTATCCAAAAACAAGTGCTAAAAATATTTGCTAAAATATTTTCAGGGGTACAGTGGACTGAAGCCTGGATGGACAAGGCTGAGTTTTTCTTACTACCTATCAAAGGAGGAATTTAAATTCATCCTCGCCGCCATTGAGTTCATTGTGTCGTATGGCCACCGCTTCCTCCCTTTATACAAATTTGATTGGATCACCGGCAACTGGACATTTAAGAAGGAGGCAATCAAGTACCATACCATGAAGGAGGAGCTGGCTCTTGGCACTGGCTTTGATGTTCTCACACAAAATGATCTGTCTATGGATGAAGCTAAAATCCAGAAGGCACCCGGTGCTATTAAGAAGAAGTTTGAGAGCTACTTAGACAGTGCAAAGAAAATTGCACTGTCCTTGCCAGATATCAATCAGCAGACTGTTAGTGTCCCAAAAGAAGTCGACCCTGACCTGGTTCTCTTTTATATATAGTAATATTTAATTAGTTACAGAATAGGATGACAAGCTTGGCAGAAAAAAACTTTGGTAGTACAATTTGTTCTCGTTGTACTGGCTGAAATCAGAGTTAACTAAGTTGTACATTATTCAGGAATAAAAAATGCGCAGGATATGGGTACATGAAGTAATATGCATTTTCCCTGTTTCATCTAAGTAAATCAAAAATGTATTATCAGCAAATTTACTTTTAGTATTTCTAATTGTTTCACTGTCCTATCCATGCATTTATGCAACAAGATTCGAGTATCCCACGCAAAATGAAAATGGCTGTACTTATAGCCCTCAGTGATGCTTTATTCAGATTTATCAAGCTTGCTAGCCATTTTTTTTTCATCACTGGCAGCTATCGTCAGGCCAGACTAACTATGAAAAACTCGGTTTTTGAAAAGCTGGAAAATGATGATGGTAAGCACATAAGAAATATGATGACTAGAACCACCTGTTGTAAATTTGTGATTGGTCCAAACACCATTATCACGTGGTCCCCTTCTTCGTTGTTGCTTTGTTTTCTTTGAGAGCGGTTCAGGTTTGTTATTTTCTTTGACTGACCACACATGAAGTTAGATATGGTTTTCTTTGTACGGTTTGGCCTTGTTTCCCTTAATATGAGGCACCTTCTTATATTAATATACACCGGAACACTGAGTATCCAGATCTTTCGAAAAAAAAATCTTATATTGAATTGAATTTGAGCCAATTGATGACTGGGATCTATGTACAGGGATGCGCTTGATTACAGTATCCTGGGAAATTACCGTTCAGTTCCACATTGTTGACAAATTAGTTAATCAATACTAGTTTATAACAGGTAAATAAACCTGTCAGTCCAAGGTGAATTATAGTCGCACACCACTGACATGGACTTCTTATATTACAAATTTGCAAAACTGAACCAAAAATTAAGTGTCCAACACTAAAAGAAATTTTTTTTAGTCCCAAGTTATTTGGTCACTATACGTGTAATATTACTAACTATAGCTATTTTATCACAAAAACATTGGCCACACTTCGGTCACTAAAACCTTATCACTATATGTATATAGTGACCAATAATTGTATATTTTGATCACTAAAATTATATAGCAACTAAGTAACCCTTGATAACTAAATGCATTTAATTAGCAACAAATAATCATACAAATTGGTCACTGAAAATGTATGTCCACAATAAAAACCAAATGTTACTCACTATTTATCAGTTTTTAGGTAATAAATTTCTTGGTCAGTAAAACTTGGTGACTAAATCTTCATTTTCTTACCATGCAAGCGTGGTTCTAAATTAAACCTTGGTCTGAACTCTAAATGCATGTGATTCTCAGGATGAAGAATATATTGAGCTATCTAAAATCTGTCGATCACACAAAAGTTCACAAAATATACACATAGTCGTGTTGACATTTCCAGGAGTTTTTGGTCAACATTGAATATTTGCTAATGGGGTAAGCGCGGACCGACCGACTGGCCTCTCACAGGCTCCCAGTTGACATTTCCAGCTTAGACCTTGGATAACTGCTCCAATATTTCTGCTGCAATGATTCTTGCGATTGTTATTGGACGTTGTAGCGTGAGTAATTTAATGATTATGGAGCACATTTCAGATTTGAAGTCTTGAACTATGATTTGATTCAGTGGGCTGGAACATGGATTTAAACAAAGAATCAGGTCAGTCGGTGCATGTATAGTCCCGGGAAGAAGACGCGTCGTTCCATATCGAGTCAAAAAGTACATATGGAATAATCATACTTTGAAATTTGCTTATGAAATAAATCAAGTACATGTGTGAGAAAGAACTGGATATATAGTACTAAGTCAGGATTGTATGATTTTCCTGGGACCTTCGTTTCCAGGCCCTATACGCTAGACCCACCAGCACCGTCGTGACAAATCCAATGAAAAGAAAATTATGAATCTGTGGTAATTAACCCTTGAAAACCATGCGCGTTGCCTACTTGCCTGCCTGCCGGCCGGCTTGCATTTTCAATTCAACGTACAAGCCTGAGCACGTGCAGGTCACTATCGCTCAGGAAATTAAGAGGATGTGTAGAACAGCGACATGCTGCGTTGAGACTGTTATGACGTTGGCGCAGGATACCTAATGGGGTATTGATCTCTCATATTTATAGAGAAATGTTCATAAGGGAGGTACAGCCGTGATTACAGGGTATATGATCATTAGGAGATGCAGCTCCAAACATAGAATATATCCTTCTATACTTGGTGTAAGCCTTCTATGTTTAACACCCCCCTCAATCTGGACTAGGATGAGCTAAGTTCAGATTGTTCCAAAATCTAGTGAACAAAGGAGCTGCCAGAGGCTTCGTCATTATGTCTGCAACCTGGTCTTTAGATGAAATGAACCGAACCTCAAGTTGGCGAGTTGAAACGCGCTCCCGAACAAAATGATAATCAACTTCAACATGTTTGGTTCGTCGATGAAAGATAGGATTAGCAGACAAGTATGTAGCACCAATATTATCACACCATAAGCTAGGCGTACGGACTTGTGGGATACCAAGCTCCTGGAGAAGAACCTGTATCCAAATCAATTCAGCTGTAGCATCGGCAACCGCTTTGTATTCAGCTTCTGTGCTGGACCGTGAAACCGTTGGTTGTTTTCTTGAGCTCCAAGACACCAATGTATCACCCAGAAATATGGCGAATCCTCCAGTACTGCGACGATCATCTGAATTACCGGCCCAATCAACATCTGAGAAAGTGCCGAGAAAGGAAGACTTGGACCTTGTGAATGATAGACCCAAATCAGTAGTTTCCTTGAGATAACGCAGGATGCGCTTGACTGCAGCCCAATGGACAGTGGTTGGTGCCGAGAGAAACTGACAGACCTTGTTGACACAAAATGAAATATCTGGTCGAGTTAGAGAAAGATATTGGAGAGCACCAACAACACTCCGATATTTTGTAGTATCTTCATCTGAGAGCTTGACACCATCATGCAAAGAGAACTTGTCATTAGCTGCCATAGGAGTGGAGACACCCTTAGCATGCATCATATTAGTTCGGACCAGAAGATCTTTAATATATTTCTGCTGGGTCAAAAGAAGACCAGTACTCGTATGATGAACCTCAATGCCAAGAAAATATTTTAAGGTGCCCAGATCCTTCACCGCAAAGTCAGCCTGTAGCTGAACAAGAAGCTTATCCGTAGCCAATGCAGAGGAGCCAACAATTATGATGTCATCCACATATATGAGAATGTACATATAAATACCATCACTCTTAAGTATAAAAAGAGAAACATCAGCCTTAGACGCTTGAAACCCCAATTGCAACAATTTAGAGCTCAGGCGAGAAAACCAGGCTCGGGGAGCTTGTTTGAGGCCATAAAAGGATTTGTCAAGCTTGCAAAGATGATGTGGAAATTTTGAATCCTCATAACCAGGAGGCTGCCTCATATAAACATCTTCATGAAGAAAGCCATGCAAAAAAGCATTCTGGATATCAATCTGACGAAGACTCCATCCATGGGAGATAGCAAGTGACAATAAAACTCAAATAGTAGTAGGCTTAATGACAGGACTGAAAGTGTCAGCATAATCAATACCATACTGTTGCTTGAAACCCTTGGCAACAAGACGAGCTTTATAGCGGTCAATAGAGCCATCAGGTTTGTGCTTGAGTTTGAAAACTCATTTGCAGTCAATGACATTGAGGTCAGCACGAGGTGGAACTAAGTGCCACGTCTCATTTTTAACTAGAGCATGAAACTCACCATCCATTGCACGACGCCAAAGAGGGTGCGCCATAGCAACTTTATGAGAAGTGGGTTCAGAATCTGAAGACCGAGCTGCTGAATAAGCAACTGTACCATCTGTACGAATTTTGGGACACTTGATGTTGTTTTTCAGACGAGTGCCATACTGATGGGCAGGAGGAGCAGCTGCTGTAGCCATGGATCGGATAGATACTTCTGTCGCAGAAGTCGACGTAAATGCCACTGGATCAGGAGGCACCATTGCATGTTCAGAAGGCTGACAAATACCATGCGAGGAATGAACCGCAGCTGGCACTGATTGGTGTGGCAGTTCCAAGGTAGATTGAGTGGTTGATTGCTGGCGATCATCTGCATCCAAAGAGTTAGCAGGATGCAAAACAGGCATATGATAAATATTCATATTAGTACTGCTATTGTTCAAGTGAGATGAGGTAGCAACGTCTGATGAAGGAAGTTTAGAGAAAGGAAAGACTGATTCATCAAAAATAACATCTCGTGAAATGTAGACACGCCTAGAGTCAAGATCTTTGTACCCCTTGTGGAGAGAACTGTACCCAAGAAAAACACAGTTTTGAGCGAAATGAAAGTTTATGTTTATTATTGGGGGCGAAGGTGAGGCCAACAAGCGCAACCAAATATTTTCAGCATAGAGTAATTGGGCGGGGCTTTGCAAAGACGCTCTAGAGGAGTAGAGTTATCAATCACTCAGGTCGGGAGACGATTAATAAGATATGCTGCAGTCAAGAAGGCCTCATCCCAAAATTTTATAGGCATGGATGCATGAGCGAGAAGTGCCAGTCCAGTTTTAACAATATGGCGATGCTTACGTTCAGCAGAGCCATTTTTTATGGGTGTGGGGACAAGAAACACGGTGAGAGATACCAAGAGTTCAAAAAAATTGATTGTGGAATTTTTGGTACTCCTCTCCCCAATCAGATTGCACACACTTAATTTTCATGTCTAGAAGACGTTTTACATGGGCTTGAAACTGGAGAAAAATACGTTGGGCATCGATCATGCATCAGATAAATCTAGGTGAATTTACTAAAGTCATCAATGAAGCTAATCTAGTATTTATAACCACCAATATATTTAGGAGCAGGGCCCCATACATCAGAGTATACAAGCTCTAGAGGTGATGTAGATCGATGAGGCGAAGAACTGTAAGGTAATTGATGACTTTTAGCTAATTGACATGCATTACAAATGACGGAAGATGACTCCTAGACACTTGGAAGCTTATCGAGACGCAAAATAGACTGAACGACTTGACTAGATGGATGACCAAACCGAGCATGCCACTGATCCCGACGAGCAGTGACACTCACCAAAGCTTGTTTCAGGAAGGCAACATCAGAAGGCTTGATGGGGTACAGACCAGACTCACATTTGCCTTCCAGAAGAGTTCTCCCGGTGGCTTGATCGTTGATAAGAAAATAAGATGGGTGAAATTCAAAGAAGACATTGTTATCACGAGACAATTTATGAACTGATAGTAGATGTTTAGAAATAGCAGGAACATGAAGAACATTTTGTAGAGCAAGAGGACGAGTAGAAGTATTAATAGAACAAGAATCAATATGCTTAATTTGCAAACCTGCTCCATTGCCAACTTGAACCGTTTCACCACCATGGTATTGCTCACGTAAAGCAAGACGGTCTAGATCACTGGTTATATGATCTGTGGCCCCTGTATCACTATACCAGTTCGGATCCACTTTGTAGGAGGAGGTAGCAGCCACGGCAGCATAAGGTTGCTCTTCTTGATAAGACTCATCCATTCGGTACCAACACTTAATTGCAGTGTGACCTGTACGACCACATATCTGGCATATGGGGCGCCTGGAATTATTACGTCCAGCAGGGTTTGGATGGCCTCAACCTCTCGCGGGCTGGCCATGGCCATGAGTGCGACCACGACCACGACCGCGGCCTCGTGGCGGGCCACCAGACCCTGCAAAGTTCGCCGAGGCACCTATGTTGAGGCGCATTTCAGCTTGATGCTGGAGTTGACGTGCCTCAAAGGCCATCAGATGCGCATACAGATCATCAAGAGTAAGCGCCTCACTCTTGGTGGTCATAGAAGTGACAAACGGATCATAGTCTGTGCTGAGACCAGCCAAGAGGTAGGCAATGACTTCATCATCGCGAAGTGGAGTCCCTGCAGAAGCCAAATCAGAAGCAAAGCCCTTAATCTAACGAAAATAGTCAGAGGTTGAGAGATCTCTCTTTTTAGTTGTAGCGAACTCAATCCTGATCTGAACAGCGCGTGCTCGGGTAGAAGATGAGAACATCCGTTCAAGGGTGTCCCAGGCTTCTTTGGATGTTGTGGTCGACTCAACATCTTGTAGGACTTCCTCAGAGAGCGAGGAAAGAATGACGCTAAGGACCTGTTGATCCAGTTCGTACCACCGGGCGTATGCCGGATTAGGCACAAGGTCAGCACCAGCACTCGTCGACGCTACGACAAGTCTTGAGGGTGCCGAAATTGATCCATCGACAAGGCCCAGAAGCTTCGTACTCCGCAAATACGGGAGGAGCTGGGCATGCCATAGACGAAAATTAGCCTTGGTCAGGCGAATGGTAACGGCATGGTGGATTGGAATGGCAGCAAAGGTAGAGAACAAGGTTAGAGATGAGATGGTGGCGGAGGTGGTGGAGGAGGAAGAAGATGATGTGCTTGACATCTTCAGAGAAATTTTTGTGGCTCTGTTACCATGTTATGATGTTGGCGCAGGATATTTCAATGGAGTATTAATCTCTCATATTTATAGAGAAATGTTCATACAGCCGTAATTACAGAGTATATGATCATCAGGAGACGCAGCTCTAAACATAGAATATATCCTTCTATACGGTGTAAGCCTTCTATGTTTAACAGAGACCACGACCGCAGGCGGCCGGACCCTGACCTCGTGACCTCATCGATCCTGGTCGTCGTGAGACCCTAATTGGACCATGGCCCTGCTTAATTCAGCAGTCGGCACTTTGGTCAGCGCCAAATCGCTAGCTAGTTGCAAGCTTCACACGCTTCAAATTCTTTATATATTCTTCGAGTAATAAACATTCATGTGCTTCAGGACTTCCAATGCTTAATTCGTCAGCAGCGTCGGCTAGAGAAGGACGTACGTGGAATTGATCAAGCTGCTCTCGAACAGATCAAAAGATGGAGAGTGATACCAGTAAAAATGTTGCGAAGGACCTAATTAATCCTACCAAGGAAATCGAAGCTGGTGAGAGGGATCAGAAAGGCAAGGAGTTTCTACTCTGAGCTAGGCATCCTTTAGAATGAAGGACATTTTCCAGTTTCCTTCCTTAATTTTTCTATGAAATTCTTACTTACGTGATTTTTATAAAATTTCTATTTCTACGTTCCAAAAGAGGTCTGAGATTTAGGTAATAAACTCAGGTGCAATTTATGGCTAGGAAATAAAAGAGTCACCAAATTGGTCGTTCAAAAAAAGACTCACGAGGCCATTTTCTGCATGTGTATCTTACTTTCTGAACTCTCCCTGGTGGAGATGTTACAGGGTTAACAAAACAGCGGTAACTCCGGTTTTGAACAGGAAGAAAATTGGGCGATAAACCGAGAGAACAGGTTGAAAATATTTTTTTCTATAGTACCACATGCTGGTTTTAGTCAAAAATTGGTCGGTTTAGTAACCGATCGAGCTGGACCCTCTACTGGATTCTGAAACCATGGGTGTTCCTGTTCTCATATATTGTCATGGAGTACATTGAATTTTGCTGACGAACTAATCAAAATAATTAATCAGGACTGGAGTGGACTTTTGTGTCGCAAAAAAAAAAGAGTAGTGGACTTTTGTGCTTGAAGTAGAACAGAGAACTAATCCTCGTTTCTCTTGATTGCACAACGGTACCCAGAAATTCCAAGGTTGGGACGCACTCAGTTTGGCGTGTACAAAATCAGCAATACTTTTCTTAGAACATAATTAGATGAAAATGTCAAGGTCCACAAAACATGACGTTGAAAGCGAAATGATGGAAAGTATTTGACTATCCTGAACTCAATAATGTCAAGGTTCATATATTGCAAAATTACGCATATTATGAGAATATTGAAATTCTCTGCTAGATCTCCTACTATGTTATTGCTATATCATCCGATGCCCGTAGGTATAACAAGCTTGAAGCATACATGAAGCTCGTTCTGGTTTTCAGATGGATCAAACGTGACGAAAGAGTTTCTCCCGTCTCTTTCCTTTCATTTTCTTCAGCACTGTGATACACGTGTTTACGACGTTCCAAGTGCTCCTATAACTGTTCAGGGTAGTCAAATTTCTAGTGCTATCTATATATCACTGAGTATAGGCTAGCCAACTATCGAAAACTCGATCGGTTTCCAGGAAATTCAGAAATGACGACCATAGGAGAAATCATTATTAAAAGACGAGAAACACGTGCTACGAACATTCCATTCACTTCTGTATATGGAATAGGAGGCGCCTCCTGATTATATATATATATATATATATCTTATAATTAATTAAAAGGAAACGAGAACTAACAGAGGTCAAGAAAAAAAATATATTAAACCAAAAGGAAAGAATGAGATGTTTCTCTTTCTGATATGTGACGTTTGACGTGGATATCTGCATAGGCTGCTAAATTATCCTGTGGAGATTACTGTTCACGGTCCCGCATCATTCACAAATTAGGAATTAGTCCATGCCCAGTCGTTGCATGCATGTTCACGGCGCGCCTAAAGAGAGATGAGCCATCATTTGACTCTCGAGCTAGTGGGTCACAATTCAAAAACCAAACCAAAGTCCAAAGTCCAAACCAAACTATAACACTGTTCGCTTTCACCCCGATTCAAACTAATCCACTAGCCCATGGGATCTGAAAAATCAGCCCAACCCACGCCAGCCCAGATTTCACTGCAGTTTGGAACCGATTCCGAACCATTTGCTAGTAACGGTTCCTCGGACACAGCAAAGGCGAGTGAAAACTGGGTTCACCGACAACCTGGATTGCTTCTGCAGCCATCAAGTTGAGGAGAAGTTATCAGGTTAACAGTGAGGTACCTAGCATTTTAGTGAGAGTATGCTGTAATATTTTTTACATGTATAATTTGGTATGAATCCTACTCTTATATACTTTCTCCATTTCAAAATATAACTATTTTTAAGTTTAGTCAAAGTCAAACTTTTACTGTTTTGACCACTAATAATATATAATTAATAATATTTTAACATATAAAAATTATATTTTTTGAATTTATTATAAAATAAGTTTTCATAAAAATTATATAATTTTCTAGATATTATTAATAAAAGTTAAAATTGTTTAATTTTATTCAAATCTAAAAATGATTATATTTTGAAATGGAGGTAGTGAACAATAAAAATCTATATATATTTCAATACATATCTAAAATTTTAGGTATGCTGAGGAAAACGTGGCCCACCCGCTGGGAATGCCACTGGAGGTTAATTACAGGTAGAGAATTTTACTTTAAAATTTAATTGTTCTTCTCTCTTAAAAATTCAAATCTTAGAATTCTATAGCTATTGAAAAAAATTGGCTACAGAGAAATATAAGAAGAAATCATTTTACTTAAAATCACTTCAAAAAGCCTGTACACATTTTATCATACTCACGGTGGTCATAGGAAGGAGAGTTCTGAAAAATGCAAATCCAGAATGAAATAAAGTACTTACCGATTTGACTAAACTACCCTATAAATAAGCAGTTCAAGAAACCACTTGGGAGAGAACACTTGGCCAGCGAACCTACTTATTAACTCGTATTTGAAGAACTGGTTGGAAGTCCATGGGTTGAATCTGTTTGGACCAAAAAATGTGGGGACTTTTAGATTCTACGGCCTTCAAGGATTGGCCATTATTTTCGATCACCTTCAATTTTTCACCACTGCATCCGTGAATTGTTCTTAAACATACTACTCTGACACTCTAGCATTGTAATATGCTCTTAGTTACTAATAATCTTTAAGTCGACATTCTGTGACTATTCTGGCCTTAGCCGTCCCTTTAGTTGGTAGGGAAGGCTCGCGACGCCATTTTGTTTGCATCGTATCAAAAATCACCATTCCTGAGATTAGCCACCGGCCGGCGCCCGTTTGCTCGGCTACTCCCCACCACATTGCCGTGGGACTAGTTCCCTACAAAAGTTGTAACTCAATTGAAACAAAAAGGTTCGCAGATAAATTTTAGACATCCAATCCATCATATACGGTAGATTTTAATATAGACTCAATGATTGTAGGTCGTGCATTTGTACGGATCTCGAGGATTAATTACTCAGCATTAAATTTAGAAAACAATTTATTTATTTTAGAAACTGATGCATGCGACAATATTTTTTTATTTATTTTCTTAAAAAAATCAAGCTGAGATCAATTTGTTGTCAGTCGATACCAGTTGGTCCACCTTAAAAGGACTCATATATGCTCATGTACCTTGTATACTTAGTACATAACATTGAGCTCTATCAATCGCTAGCTATTCAACACTATCTTTTGTAAATTATTCTGATCGAGCAGTCTAGAAACTCAAACGGAAGTTACCAACCGTGGTGAATGAAGGACTTCAGAAAATATAGGACAAATATATAAAAATTTTGAAGAAATGCCATATTTTTTTCCAAGGTTGCCTATAGGTCCATGAGTTCTGCACACAAAATTCGTAAATCAACTTTTAACTTCAAAGTTAAGAAAGACCATGAATATAACCAATTTGTTGAAGTTGCACCAACTGTATTTAATTTGTAATTTATAGAGTGAAATATCATACCGTATGAAGCAAGCAAATTGAAATCAGTTAATGAAATTCATCAAAGCAAAATAAGAAAATGCTAGCCATGAAGGCGCACAGGTTGGACTAGCCGAATAAAATTTTGATTACATACCCTACTACATGAATAACCAGCACTTTTTTTCAAACCCACAAATGGGCACACATCTGAACAGAAGCAGAGATAAGAATGCCAAATTTAAGACAAGTTCCGATCCAACAGCACTCTTATGAAGACATTTCTGACATCCAAGCCACTTCAGCATAACGGAGGCTGGCTGCTCACACATTTTTTGAGACCATCCAAAGGCCAATCGGCAAAACAGGGAACGTAGGGTAACATTGGACCATGGAAGTAATTTTCTAGTGAGCAGATGACACGAAATTCCTTGCTGTCCAAATCATATGACATGAGTTCATCACCCATTCCACCAGCAAGGAAATTCAGATTACACTCTGGATGGGCTGCAATCACACTATAAAACTCTCTGTATCCGTCTCTGTACCTTCCTAGCAGCCTCGTCACTCTAGCAGTATGTTTCAGGGTCCAATTTTCATCACCATCCGCGTCGAATTGCCAAAGTGATAGCAGGTTATCATGATGATAATCTACATGTGTAGCATATAAACGACCCTGAGAATGTGTGATGAATGCTGACCTGTGCGGCGTGGGTACCTTCCCCCAAGTGATCTTGCCCTGGGTGTCCACTGCGATCAATGATAAATCAGGCGTTACCGCATAAAGAGTGTCGTTGAAGAAAACAGGTTCCGCGTCGCCGTTCAATCTGATGGAATCACCACCCCACTCGTTCTGTCTGATAATCCTCCAAGCTCCAGTTTCTGATGAGTAGATCTTCACTCCGCTTTGTGACGAGGCATAATTCACCACGAACATGAAGCGGGATGGCACGGATGGGTCGAAACCCAAACACAGGTGTGGATCAGGCTGTGCTGCTCCCCTGTGTCCGGCAACACAGTCCACTTCCGGGTCGCCGGATTGCACACGATGTAATCCGCATCAGATACAGCATGCGAAGGTTTCGACGCGGCGTAGAGAAGAAGGCCGGCACGCTCCGCTTCTTCCTCCTGGTCCTGGGCCTCTTCCCCATCCGATCTGGATTAGTTCCAGATTACTTCTCCATTTCTTGGGAATTATTTCCAGATCAAAGAGTATATATAGAAGAGAAAGAAGCGCGGAAAAGAAAACCTCAAGTGCTAGCCGGTGACGGCAGCGCGGAGCAGGATTCGCCGGGGACGGCGGCGGCACAAGAATGGGAATGGAGATCTGTAGAGGCCGTCTACTAGCGGAGCCGTATTCGGAGGAAGCGGTTAAATAAAGCAGGCCAGCACAGCCAAGCCCAATAAATGAATGCACAAGGGGGCCCAAACATGATGAGGATTTTGTCATATTTTCATTTCGAGAAAAAGTTAGTTTTTGGGAGCTTTTTGAGGCTACAGGATCGAAATTTTTTTCAGATTTGCTCCACATAAGTGGCTCATATTTTACTAATTCATTAATCATGACAAGGACAGCAAATTTGAAGAATTTATTAGTGTTGTACCCTAACCCTTAATAAATGCTATGGATTCCCATTGAATTGAAAAAGAGATTAATGCAAATTCCTGCTTTTTGTTTACAAATTGTAATGAGTTTTTCTTAGTTTGTCCGGTGAGAGGGAAGTGGTAAGTTTAAGAACAATTCACGGATGCAGTGGCAAAAAATTGAAAGAGATCGAAAATAATGACAAATATTTGAAGGTTGTTGAATCAAATGTCAAAAAGTTAAAAATCTCAACAAAAAAAAATAAGCATAAAAACCAATTCAAAACAAACTAGTTTTATCATTCATCCAAACCAAGCCGACCCAGTTGATTTATGAAACCATTTCCAACCTATCAAAGCCAACCAAAATAAAAACCAGACCATAGGAACCGATTGGAAACCAAACAATTATCAGGTTTAGGCATCAATCATTTTAGCTAGTTTTCTTATAGCGGAAAAGAAGACCTGTGGACTCCGGCAGCGACGAGGGGGCGTCGCTCGTTCAAGTACCTGTGAAATTATCTATGAGAGACGTCCAGGTGGGAGTCTCCGGACTCGAACCTGTGTGGGTCGCTCGCTCAGCAGCAGAGCTGACCACTCTTGGCTACGCTCGGTACTCCCTGTCTGCTATCTTTGATAATGTCTACTGTTCTTTTATAGTTCTACACGATTATAAATAAAAAAAGTACAGTTGCCTCGTACTTATAAGCTTGCACATTGTTTCATTCAAATACTATTTGAACTTTTAGTGGTACATAGGTAGAGAGCAGTTTATTTTAGTGTTTTAATGAGACTATTTCAATTATATCTTTATTTTTTTTAATGTACTGAATGATATTTAGTTTTAAAATTATTGCAGTTATCATCTAAGTAGTGATTGATATATATGTTTGCGTGTGTTATCTTTTTGCGATGTTCACCAGGATGGGAAAAAAAACTGGGTCCGCCACTCCGCCTCCAGCTGCATACTGTATCCATGCTGCTACGAAAAGATGAGAATGTCAGCAAAAAGCACTGCTCTCGACGCTACTCCCTCTGCCTAAAACGTTGGGACGGAGGGAGTAGTATGGTACACGTGGCACAACGAACAATAGCTTTAACTCGTGGTCCTACGCTGCCAACGTGGACGACTCAGCTTTCAGGAACCGCATTGCGAGCAGTTTGCAGCGCCTATGTTGTCCTACCGTAATTTTTCTTTTTTTTTACTCTCTGTTCAACTGCAAGTGACATCTTTAATTTTTTAAAATCAATTTTTGACCATTTTTATTATTTAAATTTTTATGAAAACACAAAAATAAATAATTCAAACTTAAACTACTTTTAATAATAAACTATTTCACAATAAAATAAATAATAGTTTCATAAAAAAATTGAATAAGACGAATATGAAAAGGAAATGAAATATATATTGGGATGGAAAGAAAACTGCAAGCATATTTCTCCTCTCTTATAATGGAACGGTATTCTCCGCCAATTAATTTTGCAAAAAAATGTGTCATCTAATTTTTGCAAGTTAATGGATGCAACATGCATGGTATGAAAAACATCTAACATGGTTGAAAAGCATTACCGAATGAATGAAACATGCTATTTCTCATTGTCATATATGACATTTTGAAGTGATACTTAACATCAAATATAATCGGAGCAGCCCATTCGAAACGTCTAGATGAGCCAACTTGTTTTTTTCTGAGATGGACACAAAATTTGTGTTTCCAAGAAATTTATCCTGACACCTAGTCTTACACATGTTGTACCATGCACCACAAGAACCATCTGCCGTGTTGGAGAATGACAGAAGAAAATACAGCATTTCCGTTGCAAAAAAATGCATCTTATACTTTGCTCTACCCACAAAAAAGAGGAAAAAATTTGGTTCACCGTTTGTGGGTCGACAGCGCTTCTGATTTTGTAATTAGTCACATGGGAAAAAAAGGTTTTAGCGATTTACTCTCTTCGTTTCAAAATATAAACATTTTTAAGTTCAGTTAAAGTCAAATTTTTATCACTTTAATCACTAATAATATATAATTAATAATATTTTATCATATAAAATTATATTTTTTGGATTCATCATTAAATAAATTTTTATAAAAATTATATTTTTATATTAAAAATTATATAATTTTTTAGATATTATTAGAAGTTAAATTTTTTTGATTTTATTCAAACCTAGAAATACTTATATATTTTAGAACCCAGGCAGTAGCTTGTTAGTTTTGGTTAACGGAATATTCTATTTGGATCCCAAAAAAGTATTTTTTTTCCCTCAGGTTATATCTGCAAACAGAAAATAAAAGCAAAGACAGGTGGAGAAGTTACGAGGTCACACCAAAATAATCTAGGTGAGGAGTTTTGGCTGAAAACCTTCCTGTCCACTCATCTCTTGTGGTCCAAAACACTCTTCTCAGCATGAACCCGAGCTGCAACAAAGCTGAAAACGTTCTAGGCAGGATCAGAACCAAAGCTCGTCAGAAACACCAAGACAGTAGCAAGCCAGTGATTGAATTACAGAAGCGAAGCGATCGCACATTTCCTTGCAGAGATGAGCAGCACAGTGCTGTTCTCGCCAGGCTCCTCACTGATCCTCGCGAAGAAGAGCCCCCTCGCCAAGAGCAGCAGGGCGGAAGCAGCAGCTGTGAGGTGCAGCCGTGAGTCCAGCCCCTCAGTGTCATGTAAGGAAGATGGGGAGGAGCTGGCAGTGGTAGGGAGAAGGCGTGCCCTGGCGTCTGCCGCCGCCGTTGCTGCCTGTGGTGGAGTCTCAGTGCTTGGTTTTCCAGGTAGTGCCCTGGCAGCCAAACAGGGCTTGCTGGCAGGGAGGATCCCTGGGCTGTCCGAACCTGACGAAAATGGTATGTTCATGCTTCTGCAGTTCTAGTTCCTTAATTATGTTTTTACTGAGGTTCAGAATTCAGAGTTTACAAATGCCCCGTGCTCTTAAGATTTGTCTCTGCTTTGACAGACTAGGGAACTTTTGGTTAGTTAGTGCTCCAAAATCAAAGTTTTCAGCTTTTCTGCAACCTAAACAGCTCCGTGAAGATACTTTTAAAGTTAGATTTCGTAATTTGAGTCTTTGGTGAACTACTACTAACATCATCTCAGTGCGCACTTGCCTGTTGTCTGGTGGAAAAGTTAAGCAGAGGTTCAGATAGCTATATCTGCATTTTTGTTTGAAGATTTGTTGAATTCTTTTCATGATGCTGACTGTTCAGACAGGTTGGAGAACGTACCGTAGGCCCGATGACAAGTCTGGCGGTCATGGAGTTGGCTGGAGCCCGATTATCCCCTACAGCTTCAAGGTTCCTGATGGGTGGGAGGAGGTGAAGCCTGAACCTACTCAGAACCTCAGTTCCACAGAATTCAGCCACATACTTTCTGATGCTGACCAGCTGCTTTAACCGTGGCTCCAATTTAGGTCCCAGTGTCAATTGCTGATCTAGGTGGCACAGAGATTGATCTGCGGTTTGCAAACTCGAAGCAAGGTCGATTGTTCGTCATCGTAGCACCGGTTCGCAGGTTTGCAGGTGAGGAGCATGTCCTGAAAAAAATGATGTAAATGGTACCTTTGTTACGCTGTTAACAAGATTGTTTGTTTGGTGGTGCTGTCACTCAGATCTTGATGATGCCACAATTGAGAAGATCGGCACACCAGAGAAGGTGATCACCGCATTCGGGCCAGAGGTCATCGGTGAGAATGTGGAAGGGAAAGTCTTGGCCTCAGCCACAGCAGAGCATTCAGGAAGAACTTACTACCAGTTTGAGCTGGAACCACCCCATGTTTTCATTACAGCTACTGCTGCTGGAAATAGGCTATATCTATTCAATGTAACTGCAAACGGTAAGACCATTGTTTTTGACCGAAATTATCACAATCCTCTGGGATTTTAAATCCTGAACAAGTGGGAATTTGTGCAGGGCTGCAATGGAAGAGGCACTACAAGGATCTGAAGCAAATAGCAGAGTCATTCCGTGTCGTGTAGGATTCCGTATGATCCTTTTATTTTGTGCCTGTTTGAGAGAATTCAATTGGAGGACACCACCGATATTATAATGTAGAGAGAATAGTAAGCATCAGTTTTGATGATCACAAAAAAAAAATGATAGACTGAGGAAGTTCCATAGTATGTGTAAACTTTCTCAGAGAGCTATACTCTGGTTACAAAAATTTAGTTAGTGCCCTGAAGGCAACAGATTGTCTCAAAGGTACATATTATATGCACCACACGATAGAAGAATAAATACCCTTATATCTGGAGGTTGGTGTAACACAAGCATGGTAATCATAACCATTTAAAGCCCACATCTCTTCACTTGACGCCAGAATACAAATCACATCTTCAGTTCAATGATCAACTGATTCGAAAAATAGTACTAAGACAGTCTTATGAATATATCTGTGTTCGTTTTGGCAGAAATATGTTTCCAACTAATAGTCTGAAACTCTTACACATGTTAGAGGAGAAAAAACATTAACACCGTAGAATATCATTCAAAAGCATTTTCCTTTAAACGCCTCATTTAATAGCCATCTAGAAAAAACGTACAGAAAACGAAAGCGTCAAGCTATACCTTCATGCCCTTCTAAAGTTACTCTAGCTCAACATTTCTGGAACGCTTTCCCTCGCAAAAATATTTTGGTTTCTCCTGGCAAGCATTTTGAGCTGACTTCTCTTTTCAATCACGGGGGGAAAATAAAGAATGCTTTAGCCTGGTTGATTCCTACAATTAGAACTATACAATTACCAGCAGTGTTTTTAGGGAAAGCAACCCTTTCTAGTTATTACATTCTACCCTAACTTATTTTAGATAAAATATAATTTTCCATCTTCGACAGCCAGTAGTACTACTGTACATGCGTCAGGGAAAACAAAGGTCACCAACGAGGAACGTCCGTAGAATGTTAGCCACGTTCATCACCCACAGTCGACAGATGACAAGAAATGAGACAAACTTGCTACTACGAGATGCACACAATAAATAAAAAACTGAGAACAGATTTTCCCTGAACCAGTTGCATTTGCTTCTGCGAAGCTAAAAAAGAAAAACCGGACCACCAACTCAAGCGACGAAACTGTAAGAGCAGTAACCGAAGTCGAGAGGAGGACTGGAGGAGTGGGACTGAAGAAAAACCGGACACACTAGGATGGGCTGCGAAGGGAGAAAAAAATACAGTCTGTACTTATAACGACACTACAACGAGAGCTACAGTGTTAAAAATCAACGTTTTTCAGAATCCTAGGGTGGGCTGGGGCGGGGGAGGTCGACCGGCGAGACCTAGCGCAGCGAGGCGAGGAGGAAGAGGAGAAGCACGCGCAGCGCGGGATCGGCGACCGGAGGAGCCGCCGGAGACGGCCGGAGGAGTTTCACCATGGCCCGGAGGCCCGGGAGCAAAGCAGTAGGAAGACCCACGTGGAATCTGGAATCAGCCCACCCCCACCCCGCACTCACCTATCGAGTTGCGAGGAGACAGAGCAGATCAGACCGGCCTGGCCTGGCCCGGCTCACTAACGAACCATGGGCTTTGAACTGGGCCCATAATCGGGTTGGTTTGTCTTGGGCCAAATTAACGGCCTGTGTTGGCGATACCCACCCCGTAGCTCACAAATTCGAATTTGTGAACGAGGAAGGGAAGCTGTAGCTGCCACGGAACCGAAGGAAGTGTTAAGATTCTTCGGCCAGTTTTATTTTTCATCACGTCACAGTCATGTTAGTCTTTTTGGCTTCTTCGAAGCGAGACTTCTGTACCAAGTCAACTTAAAAGAAGGCGAGGGGTTGAAGGGAAGCAGCCTCGGTTCTTCGTCGCGGCCGTCAGAGCAGAGCGTACCTATACTATTTTAAAATTATTATTGTTAAGACAACAATTTTATTTTATTTTTAAACTAAAATTTTTACTAATTCTAACAATTTAAATTTTATCTTGTGGATCTAGATTACTGTTCTCTCTGTCTCTTATCATGATCTAGCATCCCAATAAAAAAATAAACATAGAGTCCAAAACTATAATACTCTTTATTCTATATCTACTTACTTACATCTGTTTCAAAATATAAGCATTTTTAGATTTGAATAAAGTCAATTTTTTTTAATTTTTACTATAATATTTAAAAAAATACATAATTTTTAATATAAAAATATACTTTTTATAAAAAGTTTATTTAATTATGAGTCAAAAAATATAATTTTTATATGATAAAACATTAATAATTTAATATTATTAATGGTTAAAGTGATAAAAGTTTAATTTTGACTAAACCTAAAAATGCTTATATTTTAGAACGGAGTGAGTACATATCCTTCACCTACGAAATTTGAAAAATTATTATATCCCTAGAATATGTTACTATGATTTAAGATAAAATTTGAAACCTCCAATCGTTTAGTATAACACCAGATGATAGCTAAGTGCAATAGCAAGCTGGCTTAGGCCCTGTTTGCTTTGATTTTTGCTTTTATATTTTTAGAAAATATGATTGATGAAATTTGAACGTTGACTTTTTATAATATATTTTTAACTTCTCAGCACATCAAAAGTCAAAAAAGCAGCTTATAATGTGCTTTTTAACTTTTAGTTTATTTTATTAGAAGTTTGTTTTTTAGCTTTTCAAAAGCAAGTTTTTTAAAACTATGTTTATTTTAATTTCTGACTTTTCAACTGAAAATCCAGCTGGGAAGCTGAAAGCCTTAGGGCCTGTTTGTTTCAGCTTCTTGGCGGCTAGCTTTTTCAGCCGAAAAGTTAAAAACTGAAAAGCTAAAATAAACAAGGTTTTAAAAAGCTCGCTTTTGAGACGTTGAAAAGTTAGCTTTTGCAGAAATAAACTAAAAGCTAAAAAGCTCACTGAAGGCTGCTTTTCTAGCTTTTGATGTGCAGAAAAGCTAAATGTATATTATAAAAGCTAACATTTAAATTTCATCAGCCAGCTTTTCAACTAGCCACCAGCCAGTTTTTCTAAAAACTCAAAAGCTGACTGGTGGCTAGTTGAAAAACTGGCTGGTAAAATTTAGATGTTGGCTTTTGTAATATATATTTAACTTCTCTGCACATCAAAAACTGAAAAAGCAGCCCTCAGTGAGCTTTTTAACTTTTAGTTCATTTATGTAAAAAGCTAGCTTTTCAAAAGCTTATTTGTTGTAGCTTCTGTTCGAAAACTGAAACAAAAGCCCTTAACATCTCCGCTAGTACTCTATACAATCCCATCAATTTAATATTCAGCGGTATCTTTTGTTTCCTGCGTGACCGAAGGGAAAAACGTCAGGAATCGTACGGATAACCAGTTGATTAATTAACCTACCAAGCATGTAAAGGTCCCTAGCGACTGGCGTCACCCTCTAAGTCACGGCTGGCGTTTGCTCTGGTCAGTCTGCCCGTCGAAGCTTCCTAGCTCGTCGCCTGCCTTTTCATTTCCGACGAACGTCTCAGGCTCGAACTAATTTTGTTTCGATGGAGATTTGTTGAGAGCACTTCCTCGAAACAAATTTATTTAAGAGCATGCTCATACGGCAAACGGCAAGCTAATGAAAAGTAAAAAAAAAGAACAGATGTAGTGCGCAAAATAGAGAATGAAGACATAGATATAGAAATAAATTGGAAAATATAAGAATCATAAGTATTTTGGCCAAAAAAAAAGTTGAGGGCTAGAATCACAAATATTGTGAAACGCATGAAGAATTTCATCTGCTTGGATTTTTTTCTGCTAGACCCCTGGATGGATCCATCTACTCTATACTATAATTTTCTTTGCTGTAAACTATCTCTTTTTTAAATTTTTTTCGTGCTTTATACATCAATTAATAAATTGCAAGTTTGTAACCAGTAGGGCCCACGCTCCTCATGTTTTCATAAAATCAAACCTATATATAATCACAAAGTTTACTTTTAACTGCACTGTTCTCAATTCAATTGCAAGCGTGGCCATTTCAATTCGATTCCGATTTGATGCGCTTGGATACAGATAAAATACTACAGTACTCCAGGAATGATGCGCCTCCAACATATAGCTGCCCTTCAGAACAATTCGGTAGCACGTACAGAATATTCCTCAGGGCCTGTTGGCGCTCCACACATAATAAACCTGAAAGTGACGTTCTTGAAAAGGTGGTCAAAAGTATTCATATATTTTTTCTATCAAAGAGGACGACTCGAGTAGTACTACATCATTTTTTCTAGTCCATAAAAACTAAACTCCTTTCTTCATACTTTTGACAAAGATATATATAAAAGAATGCAAGAGATTTTAGCAGCCATGAGTATTTAGACGTATGCCGACTGCGTTTTTTGTGGCGATGAATTTTCCCGTGATTATGGTCAAGTTCATGTCGAAGCCAGCCCCCCGCCAAGCGGGGCGCCTTTCAGAATTTTGGTTGACGACGTTTCAGTCGCTTTTGGTCCCGTTACCTATTGATCACGCGGATCTTGGGATGGGCTTTCCTTTTTTTGTCCCGTTACCTATACTGCGCGTCATGTGGCAGGCAGGTCGATCGATGTACGGATGCTTTCAAATGTCGATTTCACATTTTTATTTATTTCTATGTGCATGGCAGATTCCGAGTATTACTATTCACGAATTCATATTCTCTATCTTTCTATTTATTTCTATTTATATGGCAAACTTGGTATACTTAATATTAATCACTCATCGTGAAACTAATGCTCCATGATTTAAAATTATTTCTTAGATGAATCTGTATTAATCTATTTAAAAAGTAAAACTACCAGGCTTTACATCTATCGTTACCGTCGATTCTATGCTGAATAGTTAGAATTAAATGTGATAAAATTTGCTATAGACGAAAAAAAGCAGATGACACAATGCGTGATAGACCGACATGCATGATTGAATAGGAAGTCTGTCCCGAAGAAAATTTTGTGCCACACATGCCGCTAGTATTTGTTAATGTTATCACAAAATAATTGGCGTGGGCAAAGGCAAACATCATGCATCTGAATTGTTAATTATCCGTAAAATAATCATCAGAAGATAGATAAATGTGTGTTCAATTATTTCTAAAATTGTTAGTGCCTCTAGCTAGCTAGCAGCCGGGAACTAGGCATGAAGCTTCTTCGTGTTAGACGAGCAGTGCGGATTTGTATCCTCTGTCTTTTAGTGATAAGTGGTCAAAATTGAGTATGGTAAAGTTTGCCATAATTGAGAGAAGTCAGAGGAGCACTGCACATCCTCGACTCCTTTGGATTTGAGGGCGGTCTTTGGTCTCAAACTAAAAGACTGTTTGAAACATAAAAATTTTATAGAATTAATTTAATAAAAAATTTATAAAAATTAAAAAAAATTTGCATTCTAAATTTGAAACATGGGAAAAACATAAAAAATAGAAAAAATTTCCAGGTTTCAAACGGGGCCTCATGGAATGCAGATTTCCTTGATCCTGTGTAGAGGACGCTCTCAAACAAATAGAAAATATCCATTGATTCAGCCGGATCAAGATTCTCTTACGAAAAATAAATAAAATAAACACAATAAAAACTCCAAAGAGGGTTGCTACAGTAAACAACCCTGATTTTCATTGATCGTCTACGTTTATAGGCGTAGTATTTGAACGTACACACGAATCACATGCACACACACCCCATACACACAACATACATCACATACGTACGTTAGAGCTACAAACTATACACGTGCTTTGCATCTTTCTAGACATCACCGAAGATCCTAGATTTCTGCAGCGACAAAAAACATCATAGTCCTTTTATGTTTTCACAAGTTGCTCATGTGCTTGCGAAATTATTTATGGCAATACTCCATCTGTTCTAAAATAAGTTTTTTTTTATATTTTCAAACCTATTTGTCTCATTCAAAAAATTTATCAAACTATTATTTATTTTATTGTAAAATGATTTATTATTAAAAATATTTTAAACTTGTTTATTTTTATATTTTTATAAATTTTTATTAATTTAAAAAAATTAAAAATATCACTTATTGTAGGACGAAGTAAGTACATCGCAGTGAGAGACGCGAGGCAATTCGTGGGAATCCAACTCGCGCAGGCTGCGAGCTCACCGGTTCCGCCAGCCACCGGAGCGTGGCTCGGTTCTCAGACCTGCTTTTCCATCAAGCTATCGTGTAGTTGTCACGTGAACGGGGACACCGTCCCGTGTCAAGCCCATGCCGTCCGTGGGGACTTAAGTTGGTAGCCGTCCACTCGAGCCAGTGGACGATGGACGGTGATCCTCCTCCTAAAATTTCGCGAACCCTACGAGACCCGCATTTTTGGACACACGCTCGCAGGCATGGCATGCCGCGCTGCATGCGGATCCATACAGGTGGTAGTGAGTGCAGGTGTACCTACGAAAAATTGAAAAATCAGTGATTTTAATCAAGTTTTCATCATATTTGCATCTTCACAAAAAAATTCTAAGTATCTTTAATTCAATTGCACCCCTTCGATTCTTTTTTAGCTCCGTCACTGACTGCATGCACGATTGTTACTGTAACTTTATTTATTTATTTATTTATTTATCTACACGTCAGAGACAACCCATAATCCTGTGTCCTGACCTCGCTGGAGAATCGAGGTCCTCGCAAGAAAACAGATTGCCTTGATCTCTCTCTCTCTCTTTTAAGATAAATCATTGCCCTTTGTTTAATCTGTTGACAGTGTCGTGTGGAGAGGTTGTGCGAACAGGATCTGAAAGGTTTCACTAATTTCCTGTTGATGCTGCTTTTTTTTTAAAAAAAAAATGAAGGATCTGGCCTCTCACAATCACCAACACATGAGTTTTGCCAACAGTGTCAGGCGATCCATGCTGAGCTGCTGACAAAATTATCAAAGTGCCTGTAGGTCCAAAAGACCAAAACAATCTGAAAACAGCATGTGAGATGGTAACGGAGGCCATATCTCAATCTCCCTAGCTGTGTGATAGGTTTCCGTGCCTCCTGTTTCACATGCTTGCCTTCCTGTCGATGCCATACATAACTTGTACGCTTTCACTCTCCAAGTGTTCTACTGTCCAAATATGGCATGTGACAAAGTATAACGGGTTAGTTGTCGGTTGGAGTGTTAGATGACCGTTAGCTTTTGTTCGAGTTCACGGCGAAAAGAAATACTCTCTCCATTCTAAAATTTAAAGTATTTCTAAATTTAGTTAAAATTAAGCTTTTTTAAATTTTATCATATATATAAATTATATCACTAAATTTGTCATGAATAAACTTTAATAATAAGTAACTGTTTATATTAAAAATTATAAATATTATTAGTCACATATATTGTGAAACCGAGTTAGTACATGTACGGCATCGTGGTTGTTGAGAGTTGGCTCGCACGTACCGGACGAAGACTACAGTTGCCGCGGTGGCGCGGTTGAAACCTCTGTCAATTTTGTTTTTCGAAAAAGGTTGAAGCTTTTATCCTCCCGGTGATGAGTAGGACACGTCGCGTTATACTCCTTTCGTTTTAAAATATAAATATTTTTTTAATTTAGTTAAAGTAAATTTTTTAAATTTAACTAATAATATTTAAAAAATTAAATTATTTATGATAAAAAAGTTACATATTATCAAAGCTTATTTCATTTGTATATATACACCAGAAAATAGGAATATTCTAGGGGAGAGAGAGAGCGCGCGCGCAAAACATGACTGTTCGCAGTGATCCGCCGTCCGCGCATGGATGACGGCCGCGGAGACCACGAACGCCACTGCGTGCAGGCTGTGGACGCGAAGGACGGCGTCCCGACGGCGCCGGATATGCACGGCCTCAGATCATTCATATAGCTGTGCCGTTTACAAAGTTCCTATCAGAAAAAAAAATTGAACAAACAACTTTTGTAAGCGATAGCAAGCAGTCGCTGACGTTGTTGAAGCGAGAACCAACAAGCTAGCCGGCGACGTGGTCCGGTTGCAGTGCACCACCGACGTGTGGATGAGAAGCGCCCGCATTAGGAGCGAGACGCGGGCGGCGCGCGGCAGAGCACGGTGACCGTTCGAAACCACGGGACGCCGACGCCACCACGTTCCGGGCCTGGTGAGCCTTCGTTTTTACGTGGTCGACACCGCTCCATCGACGCGGGCGCCCGGGCCCTGGGCCGACCGATCGGTCGCACAGAGTCGTAATGGTTGATTATAACTTCAGTCTGTCCAGCTGTCACAGTGAAAATAGCAGCTCAGGTAGAGCGGCTAGCATAGGGGTGTTGTGACTGCACGTTAATTCGTGGCTGGGGTTAATTTGCTGCTATCCCCTTCGTTCTATAATGAATTTATTTCTGGAGATGGATAAAGTCAAACTGATTTCACATCAACCAAGTTTAACGAAGAAAGTTTGACAATTATAGACAAAATAAGCACATTTACTACGAAATACAATTCACGTGTATCTAATGGCATAAAAGAGACGGTGCAGATGTGAAGCCCTTAAAAGAGAGCGGAATCATATTGCACGTGAACTCGCGCAATTGATGAAACGTACCGTCCATTCATCAGTTTGAGGTTTCTGGTTTGTTGATCATTTGATTACTCAAGTGTGTAATTTTGATGTTGAATGACTAATAAAACTCTCTTTTATCGGTTTTTTTTTACACTAGCGCACTTTTACGGTACGAATAATTTGTTGTTATTCCATCCATTTCTTTCAAAATAAATTTATTTTTGGAGATAGGTAAAGTCAAACTAATTTAATTTCAACCAAGTTTAACGAAGATATTTAAACATTCATCAAAAAATAAGTAAATGTTACAAAAATAGACTTCATGCAGATCTGTAATGATACTAATTTGATATTTTTAATAAACTGTCAAATTTCCCACTATCGTGCTTTTGTTATAAACACTTTCCAAATTCCTTTGTCAAGTAGGAGTACTACAAGAAGTACACGTGAAAAGGTTATGAACAAAGTCACTTCACATCAGCAGAGCAGCACAAGTAAAACAGCATTGGAATATTATTCTTCTTCTTTGCCTCCCGGCTCCCTCACAGATTGCTTTCACCAAGTTGAAATCGTGCATCGCCCGCCGCAAATCACCAAGCCGATCCATCCATCGATCACAGGCTCACTCCCTCCACGGTGACGCGAAACGTGCTTCACAAACCGCGCAGCGAGAAAAAAAAAGAAAAGAAAAGAAACAATCGCTTTCTGGCGGTGAGAAGGACCTGCCAGGGAGACGCGACCCGGGTCCACCGCTACAGTATAGATCCACCACACAAACCGCACCCCAAAAATCCGGCTGGCACCACACCACACAACCGGATCCGTCTCCTATTTAACGGGCGCCACCCCATCTCCCTCCACACCACGGCCTCCCAAACCCAACCCCGTCCACAACCAGCCGCGCAACCCCACCCCCGCCGTCCCCCGCTCGCCGGAGAAGAAGCACAAGATCCACCGTCCGACGCGCTCCGAAACCCCGTCACCGCGCCCGACCGGTCTAATCCAAGCGGCCCCCTCCCCTCCCCTTCCGGGCGTGGCCGAGTTGCAGGCATCACGGCTAGCGTTGCGGCCGTTCGGCGCGGCCCCGCAGCTGCGCAGGTGGAGCCCACGGGCACCATCGCCTACTCCACCACCAGCCCCGCCCCGCACGGCGGCCGCGGGGCGCTCCCGTCTGCCGGCGGCAGCCCGTCCGACCTCCTCTTCCTCGCAGGCGGCGGTCGCGACCTCCTCATCTGAGCCGTCCCTCCCCTTCCCCTTCCCCTTCCTTCCTTCCTGACTAACTGACCCCGACTCCCCCCTTCCGTTCTGACCCCCCGAGAAACCGCGAGAGGAACGAGAGAGACCCCGAGCGAGCGAGATGGAGATGAAGCTCACCATCAGGAGGGTGCCCACCGTCGTCTCCAACTACCAGGAGGACGCCGCCGGCGGGTGCGGGAGGAACTGCCTCGGCGACTGCTGCCTGCCTGGTGAGCCACCCACCAACCCCGCCCGCCCTATTTTTTTTTTTCTCGCAGCGAAATCTGACGTCGCTTTCGTCCCAAATATGAGTGGAAATGCTTTCGATTCTGCTTCGCACTGTTAGATTACGCACTTTTCTGTGCCGCTTTCTTGATCGCACACAATATTAAAATGAATTGTCCCTGGTGATTCGTCTAGAAATTTGGAGAATTTTGTACAGTAAAGTGCCCTTGTGCTCCATCAAAGTTGGGGACCTTTTTTAATCTATATACTATTTTACCTCAGCCTCGGTTAAAAATTGTCACCATGGGTGGGTTTGGGTTGACCTGAAGTAATTTTTTACAGAATTGAAAATTACATCGGTTATTAAATATTACAGTAATACAGAGGGACGAGTGCTGGGCATCTTAGGGGACTAGACACCTCGTGAAAAAACAAATTTGATTGTTGAAAATTTTAAGTGCCTTTTCGCTAAATTTAACAGTTGAATATTTTGATCGAGCAGTTTCCAAGCTTCCACTCTACGCTTTCAAGGCAAACCCACAGGAGGATGCTCCAACTAAACCCCTTGTCAATCTCCTCCTTACTGAGGTAAATAAAAGCCTGTATGTTGTATATTCTGTTACCTTACAGCATCACTACACCTTGATTGTGCCTTGATTTTGGATGCAGTTTGTTAAAATTGATGATTTCCTTCACATGTTGTATGAGACCGAAATATCTTTTAATGATTTCTATTTTACTACTAGTCCTCTAGTTAGCTAAGTGGTGCGCGCATGTAAAGTGCACTTGAGCAATAGAAAATGCATGCAAGTTATATACTATGAGTACTTCAATTTGACTAATATATCTGAATCTAATCGTCTTGCTCTGAATCTTAAGAAAATAACTATGATTTACTTAACGTCGGTTCCATTTTCTACTTAACTAAGCGATGTTAGACAAGTAAGAAACTATACTAAGCTTGCACAGATAGATGTACAGTGTAGTCTTTCGTATTCTCTAGTTAGACATGGATTTTGAATTCAGTATTTTCTCTGTATCCTTGCAGTGGGAGAACAGGATGACCCGAGGCTTGTTCCGCTATGATGTCACTGCCTGTGAGACCAAGGTCATCCCTGGCAACCTTGGCTTTGTCGCACAACTCAATGAAGGGCGCCACCTCAAAAAGCGCCCTACTGAGTTCCGTGTGGACCGCGTGCTTCAGCCTTTTGACCCTGCCAAGTTCAACTTCACCAAAGTTGGCCAGGAGGAAGTGCTCTTCCAACTTGAGAACAGCGGTGGTGATGCCAGCTACTTCCTGGAGAGTGCTCCAATCCCAGCAGATCGTGCTCCCAATGTTGTTGCAATCAATGTACGTACCTAAGTCATGCTGATAATTTGTTCTGATTCCATGTTGTATATTCTGATGCCAACAAGTATTTGCAATGACTTGTAGGTGAGCCCAATTGAATATGGACATGTGCTTCTCATTCCACGTGTTCTGGACCGCCTGCCTCAGAGGATCGATCCAGAGAGCTTCTTGCTTGCGCTGCAAATGGCAGCTGAGGCGGCTAGCCCGTATTTCAGGCTTGGTTACAACAGTTTGGGTGCTTTCGCAACCATCAATCACCTCCACTTTCAGGTATTACTTTGTAATCTAAATTTACTTCAATTTCAAAGCCAATTAAATAGGTGCATCCAATCATTTCAGACAGTAGTATAGTATTACTTCCATGCGACCTCTTTTATTCTTTTGATTAAAGATTGTACAAAGTAACTCTGTATAGCTATAATGCCATCTAGCATTTGTGAAGCAAGAAAATTCTCATTTCTGGACTTGTAGCTCAGAGTTATCCTGTGAATAGTGCATGGTAATTTTGTGTTAATATGAATATTTCCTATGTAGGCATACTACCTTTCTGTGCCCTTCCCTGTCGAAAAGGCAGCTACCCAGAAGATTCCTCTTGCTGAGGACAAAATGAAGAGTGGTGTGAATGTGTCCAAGCTGATAAATTACCCTGTTAGAGGACTGGTTTTTGAGGGAGGGAATACCCTGAATGATCTGGCAAATGTGGTGTCCAGTGCTTGCATTTGTCTGCAGGACAACAATGTTCCCTATAATGTGCTCATTTCTGACTGTGGCAAGAGGGTTTTCCTCTTCCCCCAGGTAAAATCTTTACACAATCACAATTTCCTCTAATCCTGACTGAATTTCTTGTATGATGTGCTAAACTGCTTTTACCTGTCCCATAATGCAGTGCTACGCCGAGAAGCAGGCTATGGGTGAAGTGAGCCAGGAGCTGCTGGACACACAGGTGAACCCTGCAGTGTGGGAGATCAGTGGCCACATTGTCCTGAAGCGGAGGAACGACTATGAGGAGGCATCTGAAACCTCAGCGTGGAAGCTCCTGGCTGAGGTCTCCCTATCAGAAGAACGCTTCGAGGAAGTGAAGGCGTACATCTTCACTGCTGCTGGCCTGGTTCAGTCAGACGAGGTGGAGGAAGTCAGTGAGGGTGTGGACACTACCTACTTGCCTGCCCCTGTTAACCCTCTGCTCGTCACAGAAGGCTGCCTCGTCCTTCAGTGAGAATGCACTGCTGCAGTTTGTCGCCATAATAAGCACTGCATCTTCATCGCTGGTCGCATATAGTTATTGATGCTGGTCTTAATAAGGTCTGTAATCAAACTGGGTCTGTTCTGAGCTTTGTGCTCTGCTACTCGCTCTGTCCTCTGCTGCTCTTGTGGTTATTCTCGATGATTCAGTGCACTGCAATATTAAACAGGGCATATGTGTATTATTTGGGTCTTGTAGAACTAAATTAAAGAATTATGTGCAGCTTTGTGAGTTCGATATATTTTGTGCAGCCCTGGCGTGAAACTGGACGTGTGTGTATCACATACTTATCAATTACTTTTCGGTATGGTCCAGAATGGTCTGTTACATTCCATCGAGAAACCAGAATAAGTAGGTCATCTTTCATTTCGCTTGTCATGCGATCCCATTTCACTCATTTTCATTTGAAATTCGCTCGAAATTTTCAACTTCACTAAAAATATACTCGTAGTCTTAAATTTTTTCTGTTTCTTTCTTAATGCACCGTCAGATATTTGGTGAATTTAATTTCTAATTTTCCTAAAAAATCTTTCAAGAATTGATTCTGGTGGACCCCTGCCCCTCTCACGTGGCTCATCTAATATATTTCAATAGGCTTAGCAATTAAATTTGGAGTGTAATGCGCTCTCGAGATAGCTAGAGTAATATATTTCAATAACTTCGGCACTTTGAGTCAATGTTTTTCTTCGTAATATTTGTAGGGTTTCAGTATGGAACATATTGTAAGCGAAGCCCTCTATCTTTCACATACTTCCACAATTTATCGTACAATCCAGTGCATAGCCAATACTATTGAAATAATAACATATAATCAATTACACCCAAATACTTTTAGCATAATGATTACGTTGCTATTAATCAGTAGGAAAAAAATTTTGGGGGGGGGGGGGGGCATGAACAATAACGGGGTGATTGGTTGGGCACGTCAAGCCCAACCAGGCTCATCTCATGTGTGTAGTTCATTTATTAGTTGCTAGATTAATGCTGATCAGGCTCATACAATACAATGGCTTGATTGATTGCCTGTGCCAGCATATATGTCTGACTCGTTGCGTGCAAAAAAATAACTTCAGCCCCACTCACAGAGAGCGAAACTGGATTTCATTTCACCCGGGCCAAGCTCGCCGGCTAAGGACCAGGCTTCCGAGGAACCAGCCGGGCGACACTGACCAAACACACCCAAAACTTCTTAAGTTTTCCCAACTACCATGCCATGCAATTTAAAATTGGGTTAATTGAACCATGCTATTACAATTTTGCTGCTTCAAAAATATGGCCTTTCAACTTCTAGTAATCGGTCTGATGCCATTATTATTGTATCGAAATTGTATTTCTAATTGAAAATATGCCTTGCAACAGTCATACACGAGTATATTTTCAATTTTCGCACAATAATAATGGCACTAAGCCGATTACTAGAAGTTGAAGTGCATATTTCTAAAACAGCAAAATTGTAAGCGCATGGTTCCAATTAACATTTTAAAATTTGATACTCCCTCTGATTCTTAAATTGTTGTGACCGTTGACTTTTAATATCAACTTTGACTATTCAATATATTTAAAATTTTAATTCAAATATGTAAAATTACAAATTATAATTTAAATAACTTAATTATAAAGTAAATTATAACAAAATATATGATACTCTCTCCGTCCCCTTTTATATGTCATTCTGGGTGTAGACAATGGGATTAAGAAGAGTGAAAAAGATGGGATTACTGAAAACGACGAAGAAAAAGATAGATGTATGAATGTATTTGAAATAGATAAAGATATATTAGAAAGTGAGGATACCAAGTAAACTTGTGAAGTATAGAATGACAAATAATTAGAGACAAAAAGAGTACTAATTAAACTTTTTCAATAAGATAAATAATCAAAGTTAATATTAGAAGTAAACAATGACAATAATTTAGGAACGGAGGGAGTAGTGTATTAAAAAGTACTACTCTTTCTGTTCTAAATTATAAGTCATTCTAGGCTACTCAAATTTTCTCAAATTATAAGTCATTCTCACTTTTCAAGACAACTTTTTCTCTTCCCAATGCATCTTTACTTTATCTCTCTTATCTCTCTGCTCCTCATTTTCAAAACATTCTATCTTTTTTACTTTTCTTAATTCTCGTGCCCAATTTCAAAACAACTTATAAAACAGAATGGAGAGAGTACACGTTTCCTCTTACCACAAAGGCCAGTAGAGCATGGAGCAGATTCCCAATCAGAATTAGAGAATCTATGCCAAATAATATTTTTTAAAGAAATGATTCTTTTCTGATTCTGTAAAGTGATTATCTGAAATGAACTAAAAGCCGAGAGCTAAAAAAAAATGTAGCTTCTCCTGATTTTGTGGAGTGATCTCTATCCCAATTCTAAGAGTTTATCTTAAAGAATAAAAAAGAATCACTTTTAGACACATAATCACTTCTCGTCAGATAATAACTTCTCAGACGGAATCACTTCCAGAGTTGCAATTTGCGGAAATAATGAATGCAGAAAATTGAAGCAGTCGCAACAGTTCAGGTAGTGACCACTGGCATGAAGCAACTTAAACTAACAAAAGGGTAGATTATACAACATAATTCGCAATGTAGCTTCCATAATCAAAATGAATCTATACAATATCTTTTCTTCGTTTGTTACATTGTCAGAGCTATTTGGTATATTATGGATATGGTGACAGGGCTAACAAAGCCGGCTAATATAAGATAGATCTTGATATTCTAAGAGGGATAATGAGAAATCTATAATTTTTATCTTTTTGTCTATGTGGCGGCGATGTTTTTGATTAAATGCTTAAGTCGAAGTGATATTATTTTTAGTAAAAAAACTATGATGTCAATGATACAAGTAATTTTTCGTGTGACGTATTGGCTTCACTTTTGGATATTTCTGTAAAAGGAAACATACAGAGAGTAGTGAATTTATGACACAAGACGGAGGTTCTAAGTATGGATATCTTCAACAACCACGGTATGAGGCCTACGGAAAAAAGTCTAACTTTTATGGCTTGTAGTGTGGGTAAATCATAAAAAATAATCCTACCTTTCTAGTTCAAAAAAGATAGACCAAGTTAAATAGGATACAAAGCATAATAACATCAAATTAACTATTTTACACGAAAACGATGACGAAAGCGTAAGCGGTTTGCTGTTTAAGTGTGACCTACGCAGTGTATGAGTAGGCATGAATCGTATTTGGACTTGGGCTATTACAGACAGATTGTCATCACATAATAGGATAGCTATGACAAGCCAATAAAAATTGTAATTTTTTTCTGGTTCTTTCTTACCGACTTGCTATACTCGTGTAATAACGTCACGGTTGGCCGTATGCAAGTTGTTGTAAAACGTTAGAATTTATTCCATTATTGAAAATAAATAACGACCTTGAAAACAAATTATACTGTGAAAACCATTACGGTGAACAATGAGATCCGTGAACTTGACACTGACAAATGCATAGAAAAAGGAGATAACGCTAATGCATATATGGTGAAAACCAACATGTGAGGACAGAACCTTTGCACTTGTGTCAGAGTGCATCCTTGGTTTGTTCAAACATCTCTCCTCTATACCATCTTGGCAAAATACTAAAGATTTACCTAGAAATGGTCAGTGGCGAGATAACAAAGATTTTGGGATCATAATTTATTTGAATTTCATATGACGGCCATACATAGCTTCGAGGAAGGATCACTGGATGACCTGTGCAAACAAGCCTACCAATCCCATCTGTATGACGCTCTCAGAGAAAAGAGCACTGCAATCATCGTTCAGAATTTAAAGCATACTTACAGATATGTCCTGTTTGCACTAAGAGCTACTCCCTCCGTTCTCAAAACTGTTGTCGTTAGGACAACAATTCTAGTTTTAAAATGAGCTAATTTATTGTGCTAACCACAAAAAATTGAGAATGGAAGAGTATATTGTGGGTATCAACCTAGCAGTTCACCTAATTAATATCATCTCTGCATGCAGGACGAAGGAAGACATTCATCAAAGGAAAAAACCATATTACTTTCGTATCTTTGATTCGGTTTGAGCAAGAGTCTGACTTAATATGTTTTTCCTTATCACATTGTTGGACGAGCAACACAACGCAGAATGAGTTGGTCCCTCGAAGCATCCCAAGCTTGTATGTGATGTGCTATACTATTTGCTACTACTGCCTGTGTGAGCCTTGGTTCGCTCTGCTGCTAGGTGAGCGTGATGAACTCTTGGAGGGACGCGACGAGGCTCGGCGGCCAGTGCTTGGTGTCCCTGACGTACGCGAGGTCCGTGTAGTGCGGGTCCAGCAGCGTGGCGATGGCGAACTGGTTCTCCGCCAGCAGCGCCGCGTGCTTGTCCGCGTACAGCGCCGCCGCCAGCGCCGCGTGGATCTCTGCAAACCTCACCGTTCGTCCACTCCATTATCAGTCACTTGCATAGTTGAGTGTGAGATACTTATTATGTAGCAGAGCGACGGGTGCAGACCTGGGTACCCCTTGAGCGCGATGGAGACGTCCTCCATCTCGGCGATGGACTCGTCGCGGTCGCCGATCTCGTAGAGCACGAGCGCGCGCCCGACCCGCGCGTACTCCGCCAGCGCCAGGTCCGCGTACTCGCTCACCACGCGCGTGAACGACGCCAGCGCCTCGGGGAAGTCCCCGCGCGCCTGCAGCGCGCGCCCGCGCTCCAGCAGGCCCACCGCCTCGCCGACGCGCCGCGACAC